>CAUDMG010004128.1:1102500-1515000 GCA_958450375.1 Homarus gammarus | reverse complement strand
TCATATGCTACGTCAAGGTATTATATAAACCCACATAAATAATACTTAAAACAAAATAAAACACTGACCCAAGTATAGTCTTATAATGGCGGTTGTATACAGGGCAAAAATAAACACGGACTGACAGGTATAAATATTTGTATACAGTTCATCGTAGTCTTAACACCATTATAGAGAGAGATAGCTAGAGAGAGAGAGAGATAAAGAACTAGAGAGATAAACATTAAAGAGGACATGTAAAAACTTTGGCAATAGACAGACAATTTGCTAAAAGGTATTGCCTCAGTTGCTATACTGACATGACTTTTGTTTATATATCTTAATACTTTTATACTTTTCTCTTTTTTATTTGTTTGTTTGTTTTGTTGTAAGTGGAAATTACGAGAGAGGTTCCGTAACATTCATGCTTGGCATAAACGATAACTAGCTGCCTTTTTTCCCCTAGAACATAATAAGACCCTTACAGCTAACATGAAATAAGACCCTTACAGCTAACATTAACGTGGCTGCTGTGTCTGTGTTAGTCTTAGTTTGTTAAGCACCATAAGTGTTTGTTGCTTAAATGAACAAATGACAACATCTAAAAATATCTTAACGTGACCAGTTGAGGGAGTTTCATTTATCTCGTTTACTTATTAAATTACTTCAGCTGCCAGGGTTATTAACCACCTCTCACTGACTCAGTTTACACAGCAGATAAATTTTGTTAATATGAAATACGAGTTTAACAAAAGAGAACCATTTAATAAACAACAACTGAAGTCCTGAATAAAGATGAATGAAGATAATGGATGTATAATGTAAAGAAATGAAATATATTACTAAAAATTCGTAAATTCATGTTCAATTTTGCAAAACAATACTAAATTTTGTTTCAATATAAAAATATTGTAATGAGTAATATATAATGATAAACGAAACGAACCTTTCTCTTCACATAATCATTTAGATAAGGTGTTTCACATCTAACGAACTCTCTGTATAACGGATATTCCTCCCCATATAGTCCGTTAAATAGAGGTTTCACTATAAATATAAAAATACACAATAAAATAAATTACCATAGCTACTCAACCCTGATATAAATTTTAAATGTTTACCAATTTTAAACACACATGAAATATAAATATCCTGAACCTCGAAAAAAAAATTATTCAACGAGTAAACAAGTTAACTATTATGCAAACATTATTCAGTGTAAAAACAAACTGCAAGAAAAAATTCAACGAGGCTAAATTATTCGATGACTTTGACCAAAATTAAACCCATGTTAACAAATGGGAGTTTTGGGTTTAGTTTGTTTAGTTTTATCTACTTGTTTTATATTGGGCTGAATTCTACGTTTTCTTTTTTCTTAAATTCTTTCACATCTTCTAATGAAACGATTTGTATGAAAAGAAGGAAAAAAAGAAAGAAAGAAAGAAACAGAGAAAGAAAGAAAGAAAAAGAAAGAATCAGAGAAAGAAAGAAAGAAAGAAACAGAGAAAGAAAGAAAGAAAAAGAAAGAATCAGAGAAAGAAAGAAAGAAAGAAACAGAGAAAGGAAGAAAGAAAAAGAAAGAATCAGAGAAAGAAAGAAAGAAAGAAACAGAGAAAGAAAGAAAGAAAAAGAAAGAATCAGAGAAAGAAAGAAAGAAAGAAACAGAGAAAGAAAGAAAGAAACAGAGAAAGAAAGAAACCTTGATATATAAAACGCTAGAGATAAAACAAACAAAATAAAAACCGATAAATGGAGAGACCTTAAAAGTAAGAGAAAGAAACAGACAGAGCTAGAGAGAAAACAGGAAAACGAATAGCGAGAAAAAAAAAAAGAAAGAGACACATAGATAGATGGAGACAATTAGAACGACAAAGGGTGAGAAAGAGAGACGGTGTGTGTACATGGCAAAGGAAATCCATCCATTCTTTTAATTTTCTTTGGCTGTAAAAATCGAAAGTGTTTGTGAGGAAGTTGTGGGATGGTTGGTGCTGGTGTTGGTGGTGTTGGTGCTGGTGTTGGTGCTGGTGTTGGTGTTGGTGCTGGTGTTGGTGTTGGTGCTGGTGCTGGTGCTAGTGTTGGTGCTATCAATGATCCGGTTTCAATAACATGTAAAAGTGCTGCAACAGAACAACAACAACAAAGACAACAACAAAAAGACAAATAGTGTTGTTGCAGGTTCTATGTTGCAAGGACTTTTGTTCACGTGTTAAGAGTTTGTCCTTTTATTATCTATTTTTCTTTTTGTTTTAGTACTGATAACAATTACAATATGGTTAAATAACATACATGTTCAATACGAAAAAGAAGGATTATCTATAGTGTTCAAATGTTCAATTATATCGAGTATAAGTTAATATTCAACTCTTACTTATTTTTTACAAGTATGATGATTTATTAGTCAATTTCAACTGTTTTTTTTAGGTGATTCGACTGGGAAGGTTATTAAACATGGTGGATAATATCGGTGGGTCCTATAACACACACTTGAGTACCTGCCAAAACAACTTTAACTCTTTATGGATGAATTACAGCGAATTAGTGTTTGTATCGACGTCACCACAAACTAAACTTGGACGCTTAGCTGCTGAAACAACCTTCGTGTTTCATATTTAACGTGACATATAAACAACATTAAAACCGTTCAGTGTAATGTGGAGTATTTCTGGCCGTATTAAGTTTGCATGATAAGGCGATATTTACAAAGACGGCAAAAGAAATAGGGGTATATATAATCTCAGGTATTTTATTTATGTTGTATGTTGCATTCATCTCAGAAGCGAAAGGTGCAGTTTACTTTGAATTTTCGGGGATTTTATTCAATCTATCAATTCCATTTATGGTTTTATTTTAATTTTATTCGTGGTATTACTAGTTTTAATGTGTGTGTGTGTGTGTGTGTATGTGTGTGTGTGTGTGTAAGAAAAGAGCCAAATTTAGTACCTAGCCGCGTTGGTGTCGACGATCCAATTTCAATACCTTGTAAAAGTGTTGTTACAGAATGACAACAAAACAAGTGTCGCTACAGGTTTTAAGAGTTACACAATTTCTTCACTTCTCTCATAAAACTTTGCTCTTTTGTTGTAGACTTTTGTATTTGTAGTTACTGAAACCAATTACAGTTAGAGGTGAAATAGAATGAATATTTAACCTTTGGGGAGAGAAATAATGCAGTGTTGAAATGTTGGAAAATTATTAAATGTCAAGAATTCACACACACACACACACACACACACACACGCGCGCACACACTTAATTAACCAGCCAAATAATCTCCTTTCATGAATTTACGGATAATTTCTTCACCTGAGAAAGTTTTATTAGGCTAAACGGACCAAGCGATCAATTACCAGTCGGTCACCTGGTCTTTAGGTGTATCAGGTGCCAGGGTGAAGGACCAGTTTTCATCAAGTATTAATGGCTCCAACAGATAACTTTTAAAGGTTCCCCAAACTGGGCTGATAAAAGTACAATAATTTTTAAATCATTGATATTTGTACTATATTGGAATGGGTGATTCTAAAGAAGTGAATAATTGTAAAAAAAAATAACAGTTAATTTATAGAACTTAATATGAAAAATAAATATAATAAATGTATTGGAAGAGATGGAGAGAGAAATAGAGAGAGAGAGGGAGAGATAGAGAGAGAAATAGAGATAGGGAGGGAGAAATGGAGAGAGACATAAGGAGATGGAGGGAGAGATAGAGAGAGAAATAGAGATAGGGAGGGAGAGAGAGAGACATAGAGAGAGGGAGGGAGAGATGGAGAGAGAAATAGAGAGAGGGAGGGAGAGAAACACTTCGAGGAATGAAGAACTTGGACCGTTGAGGAATTCGAAGAAATACTCTGTTGTCAATACGTTTGGAAATTTACCCTCAAGTTAAGTTTCGGATATTAAAAAATAATTCTCATGTAAACAAAATTCCGGGTTATACGCTTAGTTTAGTTATGTCACAGATAAAATAAGGTGTGTTTGTATGTCATTAACACAAGGTAAATAGAAACTCATAGTCTGGCAAACAACTAGCTCTGTATCACACATTTAAGAGCTCTAACAACAATCAGTGGTATGTCAAGTATTTCTGAGGGTTTGCATGGTAAGGATATATTTAAGAATATTGTTAAATAAATGGAGGGAATAAACAACTTGGGGTATGTAAATTATGCTACTATTCACCGCACACACACACACACACACACGACGCTCAGTTCACCTCGAAATGTCAGGAATTGTATTCATCAGCATGTTAGTGAATTCCATTTACATCGACACTTATTTATTTCTTCTCTTTTTTTCACATTTCTGTTCACAAAACCTATGCATATTCTATTTTATTATTTACTAACTGTATTCCCTTAACAGCGACAACGAATTAAAGATTCAGTCAGAAACGATCACAATACTGTATGCGTATGGAACATTTCTTTTGTTATCGAAGTGATTACGCTTATCGTATTTTCCTTCGTTTATACCCATAAAAGTTGCAAAATTTCTAAGACACAAGAAATTAACGATTACAGTTAAGGACAGCGTGAAAATTATTCAGAGACAAACAACAAGAATGGTCTTGACGCACTGTTTTCATAAAAAAAAAATTATATATATATATATATATATATATATATATATATATATATATATATATATATATATATATACTGTATATATATATATATATATATATATATATATATATATATATATATATATATATATATATATATATATATACAGAGTAAGCAAAGAAGAAAGAAACAGAAAAGGGAACTGTGTGTGTCTGTGTGTATCAGTGTGTGTCAGTGTGTCTGTGTGGAAGGAAATCTATTTTTTCCTTGGCACTGTGAGGCAAGGTGGATTGGTACAGGCGCTGCTGTTGTCGATGGTCCAATTTCAATAACATGTAAAAGTATTGCAACAGAATGGCAACAAAACAGTATTACTAAAGTTACTTTACTGACGTTACATTTTTCTTAATATCTTGAAACTCTGTTATTTTATTTTATATTTCTCGCTAGAACTAACTGATAACAACCATGAGTGCTACAAAAATATGCGGGCTCTGTGCTGCCAAGAGCCAACAAGCACAGTCTGGGGAAAATTTTCTGTGGACATTAAAGCAACAATCTTAACAGCTTCAGAAAAACATCCTTCATGAACAAAAATGTTTTTAGTTAGTTCAGGAAAGGTACACATTGGGCTGTCTGAACCATGAAAAAATCAGCAGACAGCATGACCACGAATGAAGTTGGAATTTAATTGGTTTTCTTGTTAGTTATTTCACCTGCCAGAGTTACTGAACTCCGTTGCTCATGTTTATATCCCAAAATAACAAATTATTGCAATATAAAAATAGAATATTCAAAATATTGAAAATTTGTTAAAATGCAGAACCTCTGCCTCCCTAGAATTCAATTATACCAGGGACATCCTGCCACGGTGTTTTTCCACCACCATATAGACAACAACAATTCAAAGCACCTTGTTACAAATATCTTCAGCCTATGGCAATGGATTTGTGGAACAGATATGACAATGAAACTTGAATAATCATTTTCTGTGCTAACCGCTCAGAAAATTTGTAGAAAGAATGAATTTTGAAAAGTCAGGAATTCTTTATCTTATGTTCCTCAGATATTTTGGTTTTCTCTCTAAGGAAATGAAAAGCAATATAATTTATGGTTTGGGTACGTCAAGAGAGGAATGACTTGCGGCTTAGAGATTCGCAGAAGCACTCGGGATGTCAACACGTTAAGAAATTCTAGGCAAATAATATAAAAAGAAGTTTTGGACGATTTGGAAACAAACGAGACGAAATACTTAACAGTGTGTTCCCATAATGTAGTGCGTCATGAATGATGTGTGTTTGTAGCGATGTCGTCTCCACAAAACTGCGTGCGAACTTAGCTCTTAAAAAATACCTTTCTGTCGCGTATTCAACACCAGATTTAAGAGTTCAAAAGCTTTAAGTGAAAGGTGAAGTATTTCCTCCTTTATCAAGCTTGCATGGTAAGGAGATATTTAGGAAGACTGTGAATGAAATGGAGAAAATAAACTACCTGGAGTACTTTGTTTAGGTGTTATTTATCAACCAGCAGTCGACAGTTTACCTCAACATAGTGGTGGTTAGGTTAGGTTACCTCGTGTCTCTCCTGTTGTCTTTCTCTTTTTTATTTTCCTAAGATCGTAGAAATTTCCTTTATTTTCCCTTTTTTCCTCCCAGTAGTGTACCAAGATGTTCTCAGGTCAAATGGATCCCACTTATAATGGACCCCACTCATGATGGATCCCACTCATAATGGACCCCACTCATGATGGATCCCACTCATAATGGATCCCACTCATAAAGGACCCCATTCATGAGACCCTACTCTTGAGACCCCACTCACAATGGACCCCACTCATACTGAGACCACAAATACATCCGAAAACATCAGAAAACTAAGTGAAGCCAAACAAGATAAAATACCAGTTAGTAGATACACTAAATTTCAGTAAAATAATGATTGCTTAAATTGCCAATATACCAAGGTGGAGTTGTCGACCCATAACAGTGATGAAGAGAGTAAGATTAAAACACCTCAAGTTGTTTATTTCTCCCATTAACGTCACAATTTTCCCCAAATATTATCCTATCACGCAAAGTTCATAAGGCCAGAAATAGTCCATAGTGTAGTGAAGGTTTTTAGAGACTCTTAAGTCCCACGGTAAATGTCAGGTACAGAAGGTGTTCTTACCAGGTAATTGCCCAGGCACACCGTGTGATGATGACCTCAGTACACACACTTATATATCGTAGTCTAGCTAGTTGATGTTGCAAATTTTATATACAGTATACTAAAATTGGCCTGTAACTCTAAGTCTGTTCTCGATTTACAACTATAAATGATTTCCATTTTTATTACGTGAAATTTAAAGCTGGAGTAGATTTCTAAACATGTTGATGTCCGCTCGAGTAGTTCTTTGAATTCCTCAACTACAAGGTATATTCCACCCCTCTCTCTCTCTCTCTCTCTCTCTCTCTCTCTCTCTCTCTCTCTCAACATAAAAACTTTCTTACTTTTCCTTCTTGACAAACAGGAAACGCGTTTTTCATCAATAAAATTTGAAATGCTATAAAAAATATCCATTCATAAGACAACTAGTAAAAATATCCACTTGTAAACACTTAAGTTACAATTGTCGATAATTTTTTTTTTTACATTTAACAATTATAACATTTATTTCGTTATTATCATTAGAAACTACAAATAAAATTAATACCAACCACCAAAAAAGAAAGTTTTAGATATGCGGACAAGAGAAACCATGTCAAATGAGCTTCCATGAACACTGTTTTGTTGACATTCTGCTACAACATGTTATCGACAGCAACAGTGACTCTACCTACCCAGCCACCTGATAGAGGTCTCTGATTTTTTCACTACCAAGGAAAAAAAAACAAGCATTTCCTTCCACTCTGTTTCTTTCATTACTTTTTTATGTCTCTCTTCATCTGTTTTTATATATTTTTTTTATCGCCTCTCGCTCCCTCTGTCTATCTGTCCACTGTGCTATGTATCTTTCTATCTTTTATTTGTCTATTTATGTCTTTAGAAATTCATTCATTTATCCATCTGTTTCTATCACGTCTGATGTATATGTAATAGAAGAATGTGTACTTGTATTCCTAATTATCAACAGGAGGTTTAATTCAGGTATTATTAAAACACACACACACACACACACACACACACCATAAAAAACGAATTCACTTTCCTAATATTCCACACGATCTGAATAACAGCTGATGGCGTCACGAGAGGTGCAGGTGTTAAAGGGCCTCCAAGCATGCAAACATATGTTGAAATATAACAAGGCAATAAATCTTTTTTTTTTTCATTATTTTTTATCGCTTTGAAAGGAGGAGCCAGAAAGTCTAAGTACAGTCCCCATCACCAGTGAGTTTACAGGAGCTCGTTATATAAACATTCCACAAATCATTACATTGAGATATTTGTTTTAGTATGGTTTTAATTTGACTCCACGGTGAGTTTACTATTGTGAGTTTCCTACTGTCAAATGTAAACAAACACAGCACTCCCACGCTGCACAAAACCTGACGAGCCCTGACTGACGGGTCAAGACGAGTCAGACGCACCTGGGGCTGCTCAGCAGCAGCCACGTCAACTATTATGTTGGCCCATACCAACTCCTTCCCCTGAACCCTCCTCCCCACCGAAATATAAACAAGTTCTCGCCAGAAGTTACTATTTCATTTGGGAAAGGAATGGAACCAGTGTTGAATAGTGGTGAACAGTGCTTAAGTCAGTGATAAATAACGGCAGTTACAGTTGAGTCTTACCCAAGCTAACCATCACACAGTGAGGTCCCAGGTACCCAGTGATAATTCCCCTGAGACTCCACGATAGAGAGGCCTGGTACCACACCTTACCCACTTGAGTGAGTGAAGTCCTGTGACAACAGACCAAGTGGTGTCCCCATGATGCTACGACACCACGTAGTGAATGAGGTGCTACAGCATCATGTGAAGTTCCTCATAACACCATCTGTGAGGGAATTACTACACCACGTGATGCCCCTTATAAAACCATCTGTGAGGGAATTATTATACCACATCAGGCCCCTCATACACCATCTGTGAGGGAATTACTACACCACATCAGGCCCCTCATAACACCATCTGTGAGGGAATTACTACATCATCAGGCTCCTCGTAACACCATCTGTGAGGGAACTAGTACCCCACGTGATGCCCCTCATAACGCCATCTGTGAGGGAGTTACTACACTACGTGTCTGCTGTTGAACACCTCAGCTCACATGATCTACGTGTGTAAATATTAATCTGTATGTTCACTGTATGTTCCTTCACCTTTCTCTAATGAAGGCTTTTGTTAAACCACCAATGTATGTAATAAGTCATTTATGTCCAATGTATATTTTCAGCCATCGGGCTGCAAACTTTTTCAATAAACCGTTTATTATTATTATTATTATTGGTGAAGGGGACTGTATCTCACTGGCCAGTTAGTCACTAGCCATAATTCATAAATACACTAAAAATTTTCAATCACCAGACGCTTCTATTTCAGAACAATAAACTACATCCAATTTTAATACATTTAAATTTAACTTTATCGTAAATTTCTAAATATTTGGATATTATATTTTTCTTCGAATTCCTAAGCCATGTGTCACTCCTCGAAATACTTTCTCTCTGTCTCTTTCTCTCGGTTTATAAACTTGGAGTAATACTTTTTACAGGCAAATACGCACAAAGACTTCTGAATTCTTCTTCACAGTCAAAACAAACACTATTCTCACCAGTTTCTTCGTTATATTTCAATAAAATTTTGTGGAAAATTCGTAAAATTGTGAAACATAAACAACACGCAGATAATAAATGGAGGTAAGAACACTTGGGAAATATTCTAAAATACAATGAATACTCTTGATGTTCCTCAGAAAAATTCAACAGGTGGCCCTCTTACCATCTCCCTCTTACCCTTACTACCCTTTATATAGGGTGGGTAAGGGATCAGAAACCACAAAGAAGGGGAGAGATAACATTGAGAGAAGTGCCAGAGACCTAAAAATAGTTACAGGAAATTACAATGACAACAAAAATAAAATTATCTCCATATAATCATAAGACTGTGTATAGAAACCTGTTTTAAAAATATATATAATCGTTATCTACAAAAACAAACAAACATCAAAACAAATAGTCAACTTTCAAGATACAGTTATACAGACAAAAAATAAATAAAAATTCAATGTCAATAAAGAACTTGCACCAATACTTTGTTTTGTTGTCATTCTGTTGCAACACTTTTTTTCACGATATGAAATTGGAGCTTCGACAGCAGCCGGGACTGTACCAACCAACCCAGCGATCTGACAAAGGTTGGGAATTTTTGGCTATCAAGAAAAGATGAATTTTCTTCTATTAACACAGATGCACATCGACAAACTCTTCATCTGTTGTCTTCTTTATCCTGTTTCATTATCAAGGGTGAATTTTACTCGATACTTTTAAATAGTGTATGTTATTTTTTTTAAGTCAAAGTTTAAATCAACCAACTTGTTTAAATCAATCGCGATCTAAAAGGTGTGTATTGTGTTGGTTTAATACGTCTTATAGTTCAAAATACGAGAAACAAAAGACGCAAATATTTACAAGTTAATACAAGCCTCCACCATTCCCTCACAAGTCTTGTTAGTGACCTTTAACCTCTCACAAATAAACAAAATAAATTAATCCCCCTTTTCCTAATGTTTAACCACTAAATGTTTAACCACTATCTAATTATACCTCTCTTGTATATTATAACAACACAAACAACATATGATTAAACAAAAGGTCAAAGTTCAAAATATGTATGAACAAAAGGTCAAAGTTCAAAATACGATTAAACAAGAGGTCAAAGTTCAAAATATGTATGAACAAAAGACAAACTCAATACTGAACCTGAAGCAACATGTTGTTTACTTGTCATTCTCCTGTAACTCTTTTAACATGTTCTTAAAATTGAACCATCGACAACAGCAGCCACCAGACCAATCCTCCTAACTGGCACTGGTCGGGGGCTTTTACTATTAAGGGAAAAAGGTAGACTCTCTCTCTCTCTCTCTCTCTCCTTATCTCGTGTTCTTCATCTTTCAATCTATCCATTATCTTATTCATATTCGTCCGTTATGTCTATCCATCTATTTATCTATCTATCTCTATTACTCTTACCTATCTATATACCTCTATCTTTATCTAACCTCTGCTCTATCCATCATATTAAATAAGATAATAACAACAATAAAAAGAAGGCTTGTGGTAACTGCTAATAAATATACAATATTAACCTAACCTAACCTAACCTAATCTAACCTAACATTAACATTAACTATTCAGCCACACAGAAATATCAAATAGCATTAATCAGTGAGGTAAGAAAAAAATCTGAGTGTGTTTTTAGTGATCCGGCTCACAAACACGGAGGACTCTGATTAGTGCTGTGGTAAGTATTGTCCTGAGGTATATTGACCACTATTTAAATTTAATGTATTGTGTGTTCAAAATTACAGCAACTACTACTACCATTGCTACTACTACCACTACCACTACTACTACTACTACTACTACTACTACTACTACTAACAATAACAATAATAATAATAAGTAAAATATAATACCAGGATTCCCCAACTCTCCCTCACTGATCAGAATGTTGTATTAGAATCAAAATGTCAGTAAAGGCGGTAAAATCCTCAGTTATGTTACAGGGAAGTGAATGTTGGAATATATTGAAATTATCAGGGAGGTGGTGCAACAGAGGAGGGGGTGGAGCAACAGGGAGGAGGGAGGTGGGGCAACAGGGGGTTAGGAGGTGGGGCAACGGGGGGTTAGGAGGTAGGGTAACAGGGGGGAAGGGTGGTGGGGCAACGGAGGAGGGGGTGGAGCAACAGGGAGGAGGGAGGTGAGGCAACAGGGGGTTAGGAGGTGAGGCAACGGGGGGTTAGGAGGTAGGGTAACAGGGGGGAAGGGAAGTGGGGCAACAGGGGGAGGGAAGTAGAGTAGCAGGGGGAGGGAGGTAGGGAAACAGTGGGGGAGGTGGGGCAACAGGGGGAGGGAGGTGGGGCAACAGGGGGAGGGAGGTGGGGCAACAGGGGGAGGGAGGTGGGGCAACAGGGGGGGAGGTGGGGCAACAGGGGGAGGGAGGTGGGTCCTTTGTACAGAAATTTCACATCAAAAGAGGAAGGGATTTTGCCAGGTTAGATTATGTTATGCGTTAAGTTAAATTGAGTTAAGTTTAAATTAAGTTTTCTTAGTGATAGTAGTAGCTTAGGTTAGGTTACGTTATACCAGAGATAGGAGGAGTTAGGATTGTTAGGTTCCAGTTATGGGTAATTGTGAGTTCCAATGACATTTAGTCCTCAAACAAGAGTTTCTCCATCCCCCCATGTAAACTATTCATCCTAACAGAGGAACCTAGGCGACCATACAGACCAATTTTTCCAGTTAGTGACCTTCCTCTCTGACCTTCATCTTGACACCCCGATGGAAGAGAGTGGCGAATATGAACCACCTCAGCCACATGAAATTCTTCCACAACAGAGACAAACAGACAGAAGAAATTGACTCTGGACGACAACTAGGACACAACAGCCAGTGCTTAAAGAATGCCACCGCACTAATTTAATTCCTTCTCAGAATACACAGCTCAGAACAACTCCACAAGATAAATTAAACCTTTAGAAGATCACGAAAAACAGAATCATATCAATATTCTCACAATGAAGACAAGAATCATTAATGTTTATATATACACTATGTGGAGACTTGTTTATTGTATACATGATATATATTTTGGGTTGGGCTCAACATGCGTGTTAAAGGGTCATCGTGAGAGTAGTTTATAGTCAGGTGTATCAGAAGTCAATCAACCTGAGGTGTATATATATTGTGTGTGTGTGTGTGTGTGTGTGTGTGTGTGTGAAGCTCTTGTGTATATGAAGTTGGTGGCATGTTGTCTTTCACACACACAAACACAAGCAGAATTGTGGAATATATGACTTCATATGACACACACACACACACACACACACACACCCATTAATTCTTCCCATCTCCTATAATCACTGAATTATCATGAACAATAATTCTGCCAAGGGTTAAGGTTTAAACTTCACCTGTGCATCATTACCTCACGTTTTAAACTTCCATCTGCATTATTGATTTTAACCATTGAACTTTGATCTTTGCATTCAACGTAACTTTAGCGAAATTGCTGAAATTAATACGACGTAAAGAGCGAATGGAATATAAATTTGATAACACGGCAGTGTTTGGCATTTATCCAACTTAGAATTGATTTAGTTTCCCTCTCTGACATGTTAAACTTTTTTTTCACAATTACCACATATGATGACAAAACTGATCTAATCTGTGGTAGAAATTAGATTAAACAAATTTCCATAACCAATTATTGATTTAGTCAGGGTTTAATATGCTTCCCTGATACAGTTAGTTTTATGTATTTTCGACTGAGAGAAAAATTACAAAATCGAATCAATGTGGAATATTTCAAGTACAAAAACTAAACTACCAAAGTCAATAAGGATGTCAAAATTTATGAAAATTACTCCTACATATTTCCAGGTGACCCACAACACCAGTCTATGTGTTTTGCATTTTTCCCCAGAACAAATTCCTGGTGCTATTTGTAATTCTCACGTATCGTAAAACAGGACAGGTATGTGGTTCTAAGATCATGCCATCCACTGACAAATCACCAAGTTATTATTCTTTCTTTCTTTCTTTCTTGCTTGCTTTCTTTCTTTCTTTCTTTCTTTTAAAAAATCTATTAAGGATACGTGTGTCCTCCTCAGTAATAGTCGTATTTAATGAACCTAAATTGCTTTTGACAGGAAAAAGTCTCGCATGAAAACGGATTATATGATGAAGGAGCGGGCAGGCAAGTGGTGTGGGTTAACTGGGAGGGGGGGGGGGGGGTGACATGTGGGGAATGAATAGAGGGAGTGAGGTAAGAGAGGGGAAGGAGGTGGGGGCAAAAGAGGTCATGGGAGAAGGAGGAGGGCAAGAGTGGAAATGAAAGGGGGAGGAATGAGGGGCGAGGCGAATGAATGTCGAAAAATTAGTGCAGTTTAAAACAATCGCTTCCAGGAAATCATGGCCGACTCACATTGCGTCACCGAGTTGAATGCATTTACCTTTTGTACACCACGAAGAATTTTATCTCCTTTTTTGGGGGGGGATCTAATTTCGAAAACAATTATGTGTTAACTCAGACACAGGGGAAAAGGACACAGAACTAACACACGTATTCATCAGGTAAAGGTGATATACACACAGGTAAAAATACAGGTAAAAAGAGAGAAAATTTTAGCATATTGGTAAACACACACACACACGCACGCGCGCACACACACACACACACGCACACACACACGTGACAGTACCTTCCCTGGCTATTCACAATTCCTAGGTGTGATTACTGTTTACTTTATCTAATATACTATCTAATATCTAATATACTATAGGAATAGCCATGTGTCTGTGTGTCTGTCTGTCTGTCTGTTCTGGGCAGCCGAAACGGCACAATAGTTTTTCATCAAACTTGGTGGAAAAATCGTAAAAAATTCGTAGAGTGGAACAAACCTGGTCCTATGTCGATGGTTTCTTTAAGAAGGCATTAATTAACCATTTTATTTACGCTGGAAAACGATGCAAGCCTACGGACTTGGCGCACCCTAATTAACCATGCAAGTCTACTGACTTGGCGCACCCTCATTCGCTGTATGCTAGCCAAGCACGAGCATTCAAACTTTCACCGGGCACGTAGGGTCCGCGATCACTTGTATATTACTAAGAAGAAAAAGCCTTTCTCTCTTTCTCTCCCATTATGTTTCCCTTCGTCTCACTCTCACTACCTGCCTCTGTGTGTGTGCGTGTGTGTGTTTGTGTGTGTGTCTGAAGAGCTAGTAACATGTGCACCATGGCTGAACACGAGTCCTTTAAATCATAAGAACATAAGAACATAAGAATGGAGGAAACTGCAGCGGGTCTATTGGCCCATACTGGTCAGTCCCATTCACACCCAACCCCTATCGCTCATATATCCAACCTATACTTGAAGCTATACAGCTATCTCGTCTTGTAACTAACACTCCTTTGTATGAACCTAAGTACTTTATAAGCCTTGTTTCGAACAAATACACATTGTTTACTTGGCTTAAGATTCCTACTTATTATAACTCCTAAATCTTTCTCACATTCGGATTTCTCTATAAATGCTAGGGTATAAATGGTAGGGAATAAATGGTAGGGAATAAATGCTAGGGAATAATGCCAAGCCTGCTCTGTGTAGGACAAGGGTTGAAACAGTGAAATAAATGAATATAAGTAGATACATAAATTTACTAGGGATATAGACGAGTTATCTCCACCTGTGTGTGTGTGTGTGTGTGTGTGTGTCAAAAGAAGGATATACTCACATTAAGTTTATAATGAAACCTCCATATAACGGATTTCCTTCTCTATACAGTTCGTTAGATGGAGGTTTCACATCTAACGAACTCTTGTTAATAACGGATTTCCTTCTCTATATAGTCCGCTAGATGGAGGTTTCACATCTAACGAACTCTTGTTATAAAGGATTTCCTTCTCTATATAGAATATCACTTTATATACACACACAGAGCTACAAGACAACAACACACTAGCCAGTACAGCAGTGCGGAGTGAGTGTCTTCTTATCAAGAGTGATTACAGCGGGGAGATGGTCGCTGTAGTCTAATATATGAAGAACATTATAGTGCTGTGTGGTGAAGAATGATGATACTATGAGCCTCGCTGTTGCCTGCTGTGTCTCACTCTGTCTTCAGCATAGCCTGTTAGTATATGTGTGTGTGTGTGTGTATATAACGTGTGTTTGGATGTATGTCTCTAACTCTGCATAAATTACCCATGCTATTTATGAAATGATTCTGGCCGTATAATTCATGAACGGATACAGGAAATAAGTTCATAATATTTATCTAGATACAGTACAGTAATACAGGTAACAGCTTCGTAAAGGCCAGAGGTCACCTAGATAGGGACAAGTAATGGAAAATTTGATGTTGTATTTATGTTTCCTATATGTATAATTGAACTATACATTGGTTAGGTTACGTTAGGTTAGGTTAGGTTAGGTTAGATTACACTGCATTACATTAGATTACATTACAGTAAGGCATATAAAAAAACGATGGTCCATTTTATTTTAAAAACCTACAATAACATCATCAATAAAAGACTAAATTACCATATAACAGATCAAAGTTTTCCCGCAGCACCAAAAAGCACAATGGAGGTAAATAACTGTATCCCCCCCAAAAAAAAATGTATATTCCATGGTAGAGTCGTAATATATACTGTAACAAGATTGGCCACCAATTTGACAGCTTCCAAACCATAGTAGTATCCATTGTAAGCGATTGAAATGATAACACTAGTTGATAAAGCATCTCTCTCTCTCTCTCTCTGATTTTTTGTTAATGGACACAGGTTTTTTTCAAGTCCTTGTTTAAGTCATCACCTTTATAATATTTCAATGTCTTGGGCAATACTCTACCTGTAACCTATATACAGTATAATTAAATCCGCACGTATGCAAAATCTGAAAACAAAAATATGAATACCTTTTATGATACAGTAGACCACATGGAAATTACTGTACCTGTATTCTCTGTCCCCAAAAGTCCCTCACATCCACCTGTATTTCTCTCTAGTTTCTGATCCTGATTACTGTAAACTCACTCACCGTGGAACTCTCATCAACAAAGTGTTTTAAAAAAAAATAAATAAATAATCTCCCCTTTTGATGCTTTTCAGAATTTCCCATTAAAGGAATGTAATAATTAATAACTATCTGAATATTCACACAAAAACCTTTACATGAACGAGTGGAACCAGACACGGTTTTTGTCACATTTTTTTTTTTGGTGTGTCTTTTTTTACTTTTGAAATGTCGACACAAACGGCATACGTCCTGGTCCAGTCGCAGTGTAAACCAGCAGTATAGACGACAGAACGATACATCACACGATCTCAGTAATAAGTCATAACGCCTAATGCACAAGCGAACAGTCTTCTTTTGATAGCGTGTAGCAGCAACTGAGAAAAAGGAATATGTAATTTTTTCCTCTCTTTTGTTTTCGTTTTTTGACACTGATGTCGATAAAATGTTTTTCGTTCAAGAGAAAATATAGACTTTCTTATCAAATGTTCATTACCGGGGTTACTTTTTTGTTCAGAGTATTTTCTCCGAACGTTTTCATGACTAAACTAACGATAACAATTCTTGCCTTTTTTTACCTTACTGTATTATTATGAAAGGACAATGAAAGGATGTGTTAAACTATCCCAAGTGACATTAAAGTACCTCTGCGTATTGTACAGTCGCTTGCACTTCTACCTGATACAGTGACTGGGGCGTGTTGTGAGATGTGGCAGCTCTGTGTTTGTTTACATCGTACTGAAATGGTTAAATCAACGTAATCAAGGGATTGTCACCGTACTCATGCGCTTAAACCATCGTACTCTGGGGGCTGATATCGTCCTCAAGGGGTTAAATCACCTTACTCAAGGGGTTAAATCATCATACTCGAGGGGCTGTCAACGTACCCAAAGGATTAATAATATATCAGCCAGATCAAGCGTGTAACCTAACCTAACTTTATTTAATGGTCAATGGTCGAATTCTTTGTCCGAAGTTGATAAGACAAGTTCAGTGGTTTATATATTTCCAATTCAGAACAGTTATAAAAATTTCATAAAGATCGTAATATAGTTTTAGACCCAAGAATGCAGTGACCTTCGACCTTAAAATTAAATGGTCATTGGCATCTGGTGGTTACAACTAGTGTAATTGGTGGTGAAAAATTTTAATCTCATCTTTGAATACATTGTCACGACCAGATCATGATTGTTGAATCTAGATTACTTTACATCAACTATTTTTTGACCTTTCACCTTGGAGCAATACAGTATGTAACGTATCTTCCCGTGACCATTATACATATGATCTAGGTTTCATATTGATAATTTCTTTGCCATGAATTATAAATTAATTAGCCTCACTGTTATAAGAGACACACCTCCACAGGCATTAAATTTCTTCAATAGTGTAAAAATAATTAACCTGACAAAAAAATGCTGAAGAACACGAACAATAGCAACACATCACTTAACATCCCCCCCCCCCAAAGGTTCAGTGTTACCAATATTGCAAGTTGAGGGTATCTCGAGAGTGTGGTTTTGGAATGATCCTGACTCTAGTGCTAACGATGCGGTATTCTCAGTTTATTCCGGTGTCTCAGCACAGAGGACATGAAGGACAGGTCTTTGTGTCACTCCAGGGGGTAGAGGCCACAGTCATTACTACAATAGCGGACTCCCACAACCCAGACCAAAACCGCTTGAGTTCATCCAATATGTGTAGAGAACTTAAGTGTGAAATTCAGTTACAATATGTCTAATATAAATTTTACTGCTGTTGGAACACCATTCATCTACAGACAGACAGACGGACAGACAGACAGACGGACAGACGGACAGACAGACAGCACTGCCTATATGCTTCGCAGCTCTTTGGCTGGGGATAAAAGAGAAACTAGATCATAAACGAAAATTCTTCAGGACATATATTTCATGAGCATCTTTAAGAAACCGAATACAGCTCACTGTTAAGGTCAAGACCCCAATAAAAGGTTATACTGAGAATAAAAATTACAGTGAATGTGTTAAAGTCGCCTCGCTAGTTCCTTCAGCAATAAAATTATAACAAAAATAATATTAAATACATAACAAGAACGACCAAACCTTTTAACAGTTTCAAAATTTCTGCCTTAAGTTACAAAAAATTTCTTCCTGCTCTATATAAAACAAACTTAGACTTCTCCAACTTTTTTATACGAGTGAGAAATAAGTTTGTCTCGGTCAGTAAGTGTTATTATCCATCAGTGGAAAAGTAATATACGCAGTTCTGTCAGACGTAAATAAGAGCGAATCTATTAAAATCTCCTCACAATAAGTGCCATTACGCTGATCGAGCATATTCAGTAAGCGTGTAAAGGAAGCAGCAACACAGTGATATACAGTATATAGAACTGTTAGCGCACTAATACGCAGGATAATAATGATAACACTGGTCAACAAAGTTTTTGTTGCATTGCTATAAACACTTGATTCTACCTAATTTGGGTGTGCTGATCTCATATCTGAAGTTAGTTTCTTTCTGTAAGCTCTAGTTTTTTTGCAATCAAGGTATTTTGAAATTTCAAAATTTCGTCTTCGTCTTATTGACCTCGTCGTCTATCTTGAAAAATATGTCATTAAACTGTCATTAAATTAGCTGGGTAATAAACAATAAAATATTACATATTCTAAATTTATTCAACAACACAATTTGAAACATGTTCCATCTAAAACAAAGGTTGAAATTTGTATAAAACTCATTGTTAGGTAAGAAATTTGTTACTATGAGGAGACAAAGCCCAATCACATTTTAGCCAGGTAGGAATTTGCGCTTGAAGCTCTTGCGTTTGTGAAATGTCTCAGGGCACTCTCGTTTAATGCTCCAGCAGTAGTCTGCCATCATATGTTTGTCCCATCTCCCTTGGTAGCGGTCTTCCATGGTCTTGAGATCCTGATGAAACCGCTCGCCTTGCTCGTCACTTACTGCCCCTAGGTTCTCAGGGAATCTATCAAGATGACTATATAGGAAATGGAGTTCGACACTCATATTGCATCCAAGGTCATGAAAGGCTGACAACATGGTTGCTACAAGGGTTTCATAGTTGTCAGCCTTTTTATTACCAAGAAAGTTTTCCATTACCGCCACAAATGAAAGCCATGCACCCCTTTCCTTGTCGTCCATCTTTCTGACAAAGTCTTGATCACGTACAAGTGCACGAATTTGTGGTCCATCAAACACACCTGCCTTTATCTTCTCAAATGACAAAGCAGGGTGAGCAGAGACTATGTGTTGGAAGCATTCACCATCAGTATTTAATGCTCTGACAAACTGTTTCATCAGGCCCAGCTTGATATGGAGAGGAGGAAATATGATCTTTTCTCGACTGACGATTGGATCATTGACAATGTTTGGCATACCAGCTTCCAGAGTCTCACGTAAGGGCCACTCCTTAAGGTTCCAATGCCTGTCTCTAGCTCGGCTGTCCCACATGCAAAGAAAGCAGGGATGCTTTGTAAATCCTCTTTGTTGGCCAAGAAGGAAGTTCACCATTTTGAGGTCAACACAAATTGTCCAGTTGTGC
Organism: Homarus gammarus; assembly: GCA_958450375.1. Lineage (NCBI taxonomy): Eukaryota > Metazoa > Arthropoda > Malacostraca > Decapoda > Nephropidae > Homarus > Homarus gammarus. The sequence continues at coordinate 1,495,186 of CAUDMG010004128.1, read as the reverse complement.
TCATGGTATTTTAGCAGGTGAATCACAGTTTTAATGTCATTATACTCCTCTCGTAAGCACACAGAATGACCCACTGGAACAGCTGCATAGACATTACCATTATGTAGTAGCACACACTTCAGGCTACGCTTACAACTATCTAGAAATAATCGCCAGTCATTTGGACTATACAATGGAATCCCTAATTCCTGGAGAAGACCCGGGATATTATGACAGTAAACAAACTTATTCTCCTCTGTAAAGAATGGCACAAAATCCTGTTCCCGCTTTCTGAAGTCTGAAACTTTTGTGGTCTGGTTCAGTAGAGCCTTTTCTTGCAACCTAGAAGCTAGAACTTCTGCTGCATTTTTGGAGAGACCCAAATCACGCACAAGCTCTGGCTGACTAAGCTTCTGAGGGGTTGATGACTCTGGTGTACCATCAGAAGAATCGTCGGAATCTGCAAGTATTTCTTGAGTTTCATGTTCACTCTCTTGGTCTTTGTCGCTTCCCTCCTCTTCAGCTGGAGACAACCCATTAAAAACTGGAACTGGTAGCTCATCAGAGTGCAAAGTAGGTCGAATTGCTGAAGGGATACTAGGATACGATATTTTATGTCTGTTTTTCTTGCCAACACCCTTCGTATTGATCAGACAAAAATAGCAGTCAGTTGTGTGGTCCTTCGGTTCTCGCCAGGTCATGGGAATTCCGAACGGTAAGCCCTTACGTTTTCCTTTTGTCCAGTCACGCAGCATTTCTTCGCAGTTATGACACACAGCATGTGGAGCCCATTTTTTGTCTTGGTCGCCAAGAGTAAGTCCGAAGTACGCTTTATAGCCGCGCCTCACAAACGATGTTATATTGGGCCTCTGACGAATAAGCGTGAAGTATCCACAAATATAACAGAAGGCATCAGGTTTGTTCACACATTGATTTCTCTTTGTAGCCATGACCAAATCTGAAAGAAAAAACAGACAAAATTATATCTCCCTATTGATACCATAATCGTGTAATTAATTAATTTGACCGCAAACGGCTAGAATGTAAAACCTCAAATTACATGAAAACTGGAGCATGCAGAACAAAACTGGTTTCAAATATGAAATCAGCAGATCAAAAATGGTAAGAAACAGTAAAGAAATCTCATGCAACTGGGAATTATAAAAAATTTGTTGTCCTGTGTAATCATTCATAATAATCGTATTAAAATTATCACCAATAGTTATTTGGATTAATGTTTCGGTATTTTACATCAATAATATAACATAATACCGAGAAGACCAGAGATTATCTTACATAATAAGTGAACTGATAACAGCATAAACCATTTCACAGTGTTTGTTTGTCTGATTTAAGGTTCGTGTTCTCGGTACAATAAAACCCTCACCTAGCTCACCCTAACGTCACCTACCCTACCCTAGCGTACCCTGCCCCGCCCCACCCTACCCTACCCTACCCTACCCCAACCATAATTTACCTACACTCTATAGTTGTCACACTTGATCTTTGATTCAGACCTAAAGATAATATTTCTCCACGTTGTCTGATGCTGATAATAAAATGCGTTGAACATATAATTAAAATGTTCAACCTGGTAATTTATGTCAACGTTGCTTTGACCTTCAGTAGTGACTTAATCCTTGAGATATAGTGTACAGTTGAGGGCAAATTCCCTGAACGCTTGGCAATATCTGGTATCTATTTCCGAGTCATATATATAATTATTTTATATCAAATTACTATATTTATCATCACTAATTATATCGAAACAATAAAATGAAAATAAATACAAATTAATACAAAGAAAACTGAGAAAATACCTTAAGATTCCGATACCTTTCACCTACTGATCCTCGAGTAGTTAGCTACCAGATATTGCCAAATGTCCAGGTAATCGTGCCCGTAACTGTACACGTGTGTATTTTATTTTAACTGCTGCCTTTTGTTGATTTTAAATGCAGATATGGGTCAAAACTACATTCAAAACCATCCAATCGTAGCACTTACAGATACTCACTTGTACAAACTGGCTTAACTATCTTCAAAGTTTGAAGTTAATCTGATTGGAACTGTAGGACTTGTTACGTCAACAAACTTTTCGGGAGGTTCTGACAGACGGACAGATGATCAGAGGGAAGACGCTACGTTCTCCCCTTAAAATCTAATATCAGGTTGAAACTTCAATTAAACTTACCTACTACTACTACTATTACTACTATCCAAATTACCATAACTTTGTTGCGGTGCGGAGAATCCTATTAAAGTTTTTGGAATTTGGAATATCGAGGCCACGCAATATGCCACTGTAACTTGCCAGTGTGTGTGTGTGTGTGTGTTGATCTTAACCACCTGCAATACTTATAATACACTATAATTTCCCCATTAGTACTGTTATCTTTTGCCCCAAGTCGTGTTATGTTATCGTTAAATATTTGTTACAAGTATATAAATTTATTTCGTGCTGCCAATGTGTTCGTGAATTAAACTATTATCATTAGTAACGTTCGTGGTACATTGAAGGTTTCTGAGTATTTGATTATACTTCCCTGTTCTTTGTGTTGACATCATTTGATATATAATTATTTTAACATCCTCAAAACTATTTAGAATTATGATAATAGTTGAAGTGAATCTAGTCATCCTTGTGTTGTCTCATCAGATAATCTTAAGGTTTGAGGTTGGGTTATCACAGTCAAGTCACAAGATATATACCATTCCTTCAGTGAATTCGTGAGGGTGTGTGGTATTCCTTCCTATCCATTATTCTTCGTGATTGCTCTCTCAGGACCCTCGAATGCTAGATGCTTTCTGGTTTCTCCTCCCAAACCATATTGCAGAGTTTGATTTTATCCTACCCACAAAAATATATCTTTTTCTTACTGGGCTGTACACACAACTTCTTGCTTTTATATATTGCAGGACTTTTTCTCTCAAAGTCCTAAAGCTATTTGGTATTTTCCACGTATTAATATTTTGTCTAAATATAACACCCGGGTTCTTTGACCTTCCACTACCACCCCCCAAGCCCTCCTTTCCCACCTCACCCCTTCCATTCTCATCCAATCTTACTTTTCCATCTCTACTGTCAGAAGCCAATACCTCCCTGACTACTCCATCAGCAAAGACATTAAAAAGCCATCGTGACATTACCGAACCCCTGGCGCAATCCAATTTCAACCCTGAACCATTCACTCGTGCTACCTCCGCTTGTTCCAACACTTCCCCTACTCTCTCTCTCTCTCTCTCTCTCTCTCCAGGCAGCCTCCTCACAGCACTTTCAATTTACTCTAGACACCAATTCTAAAAACTCTGTCATATGCTTGTTCCAGGACCACAAGACAGGTGTAACTTATTAAACTAAGTGCCATAAACCTTAATTCCTAATAACTCAAAAGACAAACTCACTACTATTTTGTTTTCCTTTAAGATTCTTTTTATTCACAGGTACCCTCATCCCCACAGGTACCCTCATCCCCAAGCTGTCACACACATTGCCAGGAAGTGGCAGTAATGCACGCCACACCCACCTCCCTCACTATGTCTCCTGTCTGTTTCTCGCTTTGTCCGTTCTTGATGTCTTGTCATATTTTCGTCTCTCACTTTCTCTGTCGACTTTCTGTCTTCGCCTTCCTCCGTCTCCCTCCAGTAGTCTCTCTAATTCTACCAAGTTTCTCATCTAAGACCCAGTTTTACATTGTAATCTATATTTTGATAGCAGCTTACATACATAATAGCTTACACAAATAACAGATAAAAATGATACAGGACTTACACAGTGTTTGAAAAGTTATACAAAAGTTTAAACAAAACTGACTCACAAAACTGATTGAGAGAACACAAACAAAGTGCGTGATAGAAAGTTCAAACAAACAGTACAAACAAAGTGTGTGTGTTTACCTAATACACACAAAATAATAATACAAACACAACATCCAGAGTGTTGGGGATTTTATCTGACACCTAAATGACACAAAGGTAAAGTACAAAGTGAGATACATTCCAGGAAACGAGAAATCGAGACGATCACATTCCCAATCAGGCTACTCCCAGATAAAGGCTGAAATATTGAGGGACAGTCTGTCAGAAGTTATTGGGTCAGGTAGCATCATTCAACCTGGCAGGTGACCTTCCACTCACAGGCCCCAGCTGACATTATTAGATCACTCGCCGCTAGTGTCACACACACACAGAATACCTGATGATGGAGCCGGAGATTTGTAATGGAACCCGGAGGAGTTTTCTGTGATCTGATGGTCAGCGCCAGGAATGTGGGTGATTTATTGATACCATTGTCGTTGATGGGTGGCGTTATTGTTGTGGTGTTGGTGTTGATTGCAGTGGGAGTGTATGCAAAGGTGGTGATAGTGTAGATAGTGGTGGTGGTGATTGTTGTTGTGGTCTTGATGTTGATGCAGTGGGAGTGTATATTGAGGTAGTGGTGGTGGTGGTGTAGGTAGTGGTGGTGGTGGCGGTGTAGGTGGTGGTGGTATAGGTAGTGGTGGTGGTGGTGGTGTAGGTAGTGGTGGTGGTGGTGTAGGTAGTGGTGGTGGTGCTGTAGGTAGTGGTGGTGGTGGCGGTGTAGGTAGTGGTGTAGGTAGTGGTGGTGGTGGTGGTGGTGTATGTAGTGGTGGTGGTGGTGTAGGTAGTGGTGGCGGTGGTATAGGTAGTGGTGGTGGTGCTGTAGGTGGTGGTGGTGGTGCAGATAGTGGTGATTGTTGTGGTGGTGGTGGTGTATGTAGTGGTGGTGTAGGTAGTGGTGGCGGTGGCGGTGTAGGTAGTGGTGTAGGTAGTGGTGGTGGTGGTGGTGGTGTATGTAGTGGTGGTGGTGCTGTAGGTAGTGGTGGTGGTGGCGGTGTAGGTAGTGGTGTAGGTAGTGGTGGTGGTGGTGTAGGTAGTGGTGGTGGTGCTGTAGGTAGTGGTGGTGGTGGCGGTGTAGGTAGTGGTGTAGGTAGTGGTGGTGGTGGTGGTGGTGTATGTAGTGGTGGTGGTGGTGTAGGTAGTGGTGGCGGTGGTATAGGTAGTGGTGGTGGTGCTGTAGGTGGTGGTGGTGGTGCAGATAGTGGTGATTGTTGTGGTGGTGGTGGTGTATGTAGTGGTGGTGTAGGTAGTGGTGGTGGTGGTGGTGTAGGTAGTGGTGGCGGTGGTATAGGTAGTGGTGGTGGTGCTGTAGGTGGTGGTGGTGGTGCAGATAGTGGTGATTGTTGTGGTGGTGGTGGTGTATGTAGTGGTGCTGTAGGTAGTGGTGGTGGTGGCGGTGTAGGTAGTGGTGTAGGTAGTGGTGGTGGTGGTGGTGGTGTATGTAGTGGTGGTGGTGGTGTAGGTAGTGGTGGCGGTGGTATAGGTAGTGGTGGTGGTGCTGTAGGTAGTGGTGGTGGTGGTGGTGCAGATAGTGGTGATTGTTGTGGTGGTGGTGGTGTATGTAGTGGTGGTGGTGCTGTAGGTAGTGGTGGTGGTGTATGTAGTGGTGGTGGTGGTGGTGTTGGTGTAGGTAGTGGTGGCGGTGGTATAGGTAGTGGTGGTGGTGCTGTAGGTAGTGGTGGTGGTGCTGTAGGTAGTGGTGGTGGTGGTGCAGGTAGTAGTGATTGTTGTGGTGGTGGTGGTGGTGCAGATAGTGGTGATTGTTGTGGTGGTGGTGGTGTATGTAGTGGTGGTGGTGCTGTAGGTAGTGGTGGTGGTGTATGTAGTGGTGGTGGTGGTGTAGGTAGTGGTGGCGGTGGTATAGGTAGTGGTGGTGGTGGTGCTGTAGGTAGTGGTAGTGGTGGTGGTGGTGGTGTAGGTGGTGGTGGTGGTGGTGTAGGTGGTGGTGGCGGTGGTATAGGTAGTGGTGGTGGTGCTGTAGGTAGTGGTGGTGGTGGTGCAGATAGTAGTGATTGTTGTGGTGGTGGTAGTGGTGGTGGTGGTGAAGGTAATGATTATGCTGTGTATGGTAGTGCCAAGAATATAGGTGTTATGCTGATACTAATGCCCGTGTGAATGATGGAAGTGGTTACTATAATCCCGATAAACATTAAGGTACTGATGTTGGTTGGTTATAGAGAGTAAATATTCATTTTGTTGGTTGATTCGACAGATGTTTGTGAAGATGTTAATGATTTGTTATTTTACTGATGGGAGTTGTTTGGAAATAATAGATATAGAAAAATTACCAATGTCAGTGAATTAATACCCACATTACTTATATAGAAATGACATGAGTAAGGAAGCCATGTTGATTTATATTGTTATTGATGAAGGTTAATACCAATTTAAATTACACACTCTAATTACAGGTACCTTAAGGTGAGTAAATATACCACAAATAGCCTTTGTACAGGTGCCACTAGTCATCATCTACACTATCTCTTTGACACTCACGGTGAAAACACAGTAATATAGCACAGGAACACACACACACACACACACACACACAAAAAAAATCACCAATTAACACAATACAATAAAACACAACACAACACAACATAAGTAGTACTAACACAACAAAGCTACCACTAACACAACACCAACTAACACAACACCATAACAACATAACACAACACCAGCTTACATAACAACACCAACACAACACAACACAACATCAACACAAGCACTAACACAACACGGGGCTCCACGGTTGGGCCAGGAACAATGACAGTGTATTTGCATGTGTACAACAGACCAGGCCGACTATCTCTCGTTTCCTGCCTTATTCATCTGCTGGTTGAGGGTCATGATGCTGAACTGTGTGTGTGTGTGTGTGTGAGGGAGGACGTGTGTGTGTGTGTGAGGGAGGACGTGTACGTGAGGGGTGAGATACAAATAAAGTTCCTTTTTCTGCAAATATCAATCTGCGTGTGGGTAGGATGTGTGTGTGTGTGTGTGTGTGTGGTTGGGGAGGATGTGTGTGTGTGTGCGTGTTGGAGGGTGTGTGTGTGTGTGTGTGTGTGGTTGGGGAGGATGTGTGTGTGTGTGCGTGTTGGAGGGTGTGTGTGTGTGGTTGGGGAGGATGTGTGTGTGTGTGTGGGAGGGTGTGTGTGTGGTTGGGGAGGATGTGTGTGTGTGTGTGTGGGAGGGTGTGTGTGTGGTTGGGGAGGATGTGTGTGTGTGTGTGTGGGAGGGTGTGTGTGTGGTTGGGGAGGATGTGTGTGTGTGTGTGTGGGAGGGTGTGTGTGTGGTTGGGGAGGATGTGTGTGTGTGTGTGTGGGAGGGTGTGTGTGTGGTTGGGGAGGATGTGTGTGTGTGTGTGGGAGGGTGTGTGTGTGTGGTTGGGGAGGATGTGTGTGTGTGTGCGTGTTGGAGGGTGTGTGTGTGGTTGGGGAGGATGTGTGTGTGTGTGTGGGAGGGTGTGTGTGTGGTTGGGGAGGATGTGTTGGCTGATGAGGATATGTGGGCTTAGGGAGGATGTATGGGTTTAGGGAGGATATGTTTGGGCTTGGGGAGGATGTGTGGGGAGGATGTGTGTTCTGGTGAAGGGAGTGAAATATTAAAACAGTTATTTAGGTTTGTGGATGTAAGAGCCCGTTTGTGGACGTACCTGAGCTTTTATTAATGCATTGTACCCAACATATTTCTGTGTGTCGCTTGAATACCATTGTTTATGTATGCTCATAAATAACATATGTATGTTTATAATTTGCATGAATATGTGATACATGACGAGAGAAACACCGATTATTCATTACCAACTGCACTGCCGGTATAAAAATATTTTGCAATAATCATCATGTTTATTTCGCCGACATATTGCAGTCCCCGAGAATAAAGCTTGCAAACGCGGACACAAATCCAGCAACAAGATATTGCATATTGCAACACTATATTCCGACACTTCTAGGAAAAATAATCATAACTTGCATCTGCAGATCAACAAAGAGCACTAGATGAAGGAAGTATATATATATATATATATATATATATATATATATATATATATATATATATATATATATATATATATATATATGTATAGGACAATTGGAAAGAGCGAGTAATATATATACGCTTTCATGTGCGGGGAAGCAATCCTCGACCTCCTCGCTATTTCCATCAGGGAGAGCAAATGGCAACGTGTTTGATTATCATGATGAGAGACTCGGCCAGGATAATCACGTTCCGAAACTACGTTGAATAATATCTGAAAACCTGAGGGGAACCAGAGAAAGGATAGATGAGAGAGTTATTTTATATTTCTCTTTTTATCTTTCTTTCGTTCCATTCTCTTGTTATTCTTTCCTTCTTACAAACCTGAGAACCACAACAAAAGACGTGAGAATTCTATATAACAACTGTATTTTGTTTATCTTTTTCAGACTCGAGAAAATAAAAGTTATTTCCTTCTTGTATATTTTCCTTTGTCTTGTCGACAACCTTGGAGCTAAAAATAAAGTAAATGAGAGCTATTTAATATGTAACCTTTGTCTCACTTTGATCTTCGAAAACGTAGGAGGTAAAAGGGAGGAAAACAAGAGGTATTATTTCTTCAACTTTCTCAATCTCCTCTCCGCTTTAAGAATTAACAATGGAACAAAAAACTAAAATAACCTTCCTTTCTGACTGTGACGTAAGAGCCTTTAAAGGCATAAAAATTATACAATACTAAATAAGAAAAATCGCAAGAAGAAAAATTCCAATTAAAAAATCGTATCAAAGCGAAAATCGGATTAAGTGAAGTGAAAAATACATGAACACAGAATTCTCAAAAAGCAAAAAATGTCTTTTTGACACAAAAATCTTCTTAACATGAAAAAAATTAATTATAAAATTCTGAATAACACAGTCATTTCAGAATTACAATAGTGTCCGAGGTAAATCGCATGGAAGCAAAAATTATATTAACACACACATTTCATGAATAAAAATCCTGAGAAATAAAAAATCCACCAATTCAAAAAATCACATTAGCCTAAAAATCCGATTATGAGAGGAAAACAAAAACATCAATCCCACTTGACATGAAAATATTATTGACAAAAAACGAAATGCGAATCAATTCAATATTTTCATTAATATTAAAATCACCTTCTACAACAACAGTATTTAATATAATCAAAATAAAAATCATATGAGTGGAATTATTTGGAGTTGATAAAATTGATATAGAACAAAAAATAATTCCATAAACAAATTGTATCATAATTAACAACGACAACAGGAACTACCACAAACCTGCTCCCACATCATCAGTGTTCTAGCTACCTGATGTACTACAATCCCAACAGGTGTACTTAAACTATCACCTCGTACTACCTAATTGTTTTACATCATTGTGTTAATCACCTCAGCTGATGTAGCCCATAGGAACACTTACGGGTCATAATGTACAGTCGCCTGCACTTATATCTGGTACAGTGGCTGGCGCATTTTGTGAGATATGGCAACTCTGTGGAATGCTTATCTAGTATCTTTAGTCTGGCTATTATTGTGAGGATCCTTGGGGTTATTCTGGGAGTTTTAATACGATGTAAACAAACACAGTTGTCACATCTCACGAAATGCGCCAGCCACTGTACCAGGTATAAGTGCAGGTGACTACATCAGGTAAGGTTATAAGTATAGTAAGATGCAATACTCAGTAAGCACCAGGTAATAGACTAGTACACCTGTTTGGCATACAGTGCTCGCAGATATGAAATAACCAGAAATTGGGCAAATTTAAATGAGATCCGAATTTGGAATCGGATCATGATGTGCATTGGGTTCGGTATATCAAAACCGTCGAGTTAATTTTTCGTGTTAGGGAGACACTATTTTAAGTTGGGTTAGGTTAGGCTAGGTTAGGTTAGGTGATTGATTAAAATTGATTGGGTTAGTGATTAGCTTGGTTAGGTTAAATTAACAGAAACTTAAGTTGTGGGAGGGCTTGGTTGAATTTGGCTCATTTTAAGTTAGGTTAGGTTAATTAGATAAGATTACGTTAATTTACCTCCGCTGAGGTTAAGCTAGTTCAGGATAGATTATTCTTGATTCAGTTAGGTTGTTACTCCAATTTACATTAAGTTAAACTAATTTAATTCAAGTTAGGGTAGTTTAAGTGAAGTTGGTCTAGTTCAGCGTGCAGGTGCAGGAGTTACCGAACCCCACGAGAAATATATACCACGGTGGTCGGGAGTTACTCAACGAGCCAGACATCAAGTAAGTGTTTGCGTCTATTCCTCTCACAGGGCGGAGGATTACTAGCCAGCACCGTGGCACAGAGACGACATCGGATGGGTCAGTTTGTCTCCTTGTCGACAGAGCTCTCACCTCCTACACACACGACTTCAGGAATACTGGAGCACCAACTTAAGTGACCTGGAGTAAGAGGATCTGGTGAAGAGGCTTAGGGGTTCTATTTGGAGTCTGCAAGTGGAGCAATATTCTAAACTTCTAAGAACTTCAACCTCCAAACGCCCTAAAAAGTACGAAAAACTTACCATCATCATTATGTTATATTTAACCTCAAAACTAACAAGTTACAAAGTATTTCTTATTCATTATTTTCGTTGTGGTTTGACTTTTTTTTTTTACTTGATCCTTTGATGGTTTTTAGATTGTTTTTTTTTCTCACTAGCTCTGATAAAATATAAATTCCTTACTTAAATGCGACCGTAAATTAGGTAAGTAAGAGAAGCTGAAAATGGATGTTTAGTTAGGTGAGGTTAGGTTAGGTTAGGTTAGGAGTAAACTCATTTTTATTTCTCCAAACCTCAGTTCCGGGACTCAGGATAGTCTAGGCTAGTTTTGGTCACCAACTGCTCCACATTTCTCAAGCCATGAATTGGGTCAAAGATATTGAAATGATTCAATTCCGGGCCCAGTGTGGATATTAAGCGGGGGAATAAATCTTTCGTTATTACCGAAATTTCACTTCTCCGGCGTGACTCACAGCCCAGAATTCTCTAACAGATACAAGTTAATATTTTTCTCCTAAGTAATGTTAAGAGAATATATTTAGTTGTGGTAGAGACTCGGTGTTTAAAATAATGTCCTTTTAACACCAACTTTTATTTCTGTTATTTATCCTTTCTTACAAATCTAAAATATGAGGAAAGATTATTATACCAAGTTCTGAGAATCTGAACCTTAGAACGAAAAGCGCCTCGTAAATCGAAGCTGTTTTACTTGTGAATATTCCTAACTCGTGTGTGTGTGTGTGTGTGTGTGTGTTTAGGTTATGTTACGCTACGTTAGATTACATCATCCTAACCTGTCTTAACCTAATTATTAGTTACATTTAAAGAAAAAGGAAGACATCACCAACTTGTTCATAAATACTGGCAGTGTTTTATATTCTGCATTACTATGTATTTTATTCGACACAAATGTTAGCTACTGTAGTAATTTGATTCTCATTAAATAAATTTTTCAACAGATTAAATATGGAGATGTAACGACCACATTTGTTTTTTTACCCAGGCATTGGTAAGGAAACTGCACGTGAGTATAAAATTTCAATTGTCATGTAAAAACAAGAATGCTACGAACTTTATCTCAATGAAAACACAAAGGCTACATAAGTCAACGTAAACTTCAACGATTCAGAATATCAACGTCAAAATTGAAAAAAAAAAAGGTTAAGTGTTGAGTTGAGAAGAGATTGCCGCAGGAAGCCTCTTCACAAATCGTGAGATGAAGCATACATGTGAAGAGTTTGCTGCCGTTCCTCCTGAGAAAGCAATATAGACTCCTGGCTGCCAAGATCAGAGAGCGACGCGAGGCCCTCCAGGAGCAGGCCAAGAGTCCTGTCAACACACCCACCAGCAGAGTTGAAAGGAACTTCCTCAAGTGTGCTGCCGAAGAGAACAGCTGCTGCCATCCTACCTAATGAAATTTTGAGCGTCGTGTTTAGCTCTCACATTCTTACACCATGTTGGCGTCACGTCTACCTCGATACCTTGACTTGGTCCTCTAGGTGGCGGCCTTCATACTCTCTCTTCTCCAGATGTATTGAGGCTGAGGCTGTGATTACTACTCACTTCTCTTCTGACTTGCTCTTCTTTCTTCCTTTTCAACATATAACATACAAGTTTTTCTCTTACTTCCTCAACAAAGAACACTTTTTTATTTTGCTGTTATTTCCCAGGCTGTGTTTGACTTCACTAGAGTTTGTTTACATCAATCTTTTTGCTTCATTTCTTAACCCATTCTTAGTTTTATGTTCTTCAAAATCTTTTCACATATTATAATTGCCAGTCTGATATAACCATGCCACTGAAGTCACTATTTGTTCAGTATTATGTCACATGTGGTTTAGGTTTTGACTCATCGCCAGAACGAGCAGAAAATGACGTCCCCCAATATCACAGTGTCAAGCTTATGGACAAAAAGCCAGGCGAACTATCTCCAACCTTATTCCTACACTAGCATTCCCCAATATAACGAGAATTAGCGTTTTTTTTTTTTTTATTCCCCGCCGAGGAGGGATACATAAATGGGCTACTCCTGTGTGTGTCTGTGTGTGTGTGTGTGTGTCTAGCATGAGTGTGTCCAACATTGCCAATACGATAACTTAAACAACAAACAATGAATTTTAACCAAACTTGGAGTGTGTTCGACAATCAACCAGTTGTGTTGATTGTTGTCCGGAGTTATGGCCCAATGCATTTTGCTGAGTTGTAGTGAGAGATTTACCCACTATTACTGGCAAACTTGTTGTTCACTGAATAGCGGAATGGGGCATGGAAATGATATCAGTCAATTCGTTTATCCGTGTGTGAGTGAGACGTGGAAATGCTATCTATAAATCCGTTCGTCCGTGTGTGAGTCCTATTTGTGAAGTGATAACTCAAGTGTAAATGGAATTCGATGAAAGTTGTGGTGTGGACATAAACCCACCAACCTCCCCACGAGATAGATAACCTGTAGTACTCCAGTTTATTCCGGGGAGTTATGGGTATATCTAGGGTACAGTTGCCTGCACTTATACCTGGTACAGTGATTGGTGCCTTTCGTGAGATGTGGCACCTCTGTGTTTATTTACATCGTATTAAAACTACCTAAATAGCCCTGAGAAACCTCGCAATAGTCGCCAGAGTAAGGATGCTAGATAAGAATTCTACAGAGTGCCACATCTCACAAAACACGCCAGCCACTGTACCAGGTATAAATGCAAGTGACTGAACCTTGCTCCACCTTTACTGGAGTGTCTGGGGCAGGTCTCCACTGAAGAGGATCTGCATCTATTGACGAACCTGAATTAGAAGTCTGAAGGAAGGAGTTGACAAATGAACAATCACAGTAAACAAGAAATAATGACTGAAATAGAGGAAAAAAAAGTTCTGTGAGACCTCCAGCCTAAGACTCATGAACCTGTGAATCCGAGACCACACTGTATTAGACCCATAGCGAGCGCTCTGGGTCTTGTGATGTCTTGGATTCACAGGTTCATGAATCTCGGGGTTCATGACTTTTTTCCGTGACTGTACCATGGGATTCACTAAGCACCTAACCTACCATCATATAACCTAATATAATAAACATAATCTAAATTTACTAATCAAAGCTAAGCCTAATCTAACCAATTTTAACCCAGCCCAAGCTAACCGGATCTAACTTAACACAGCATTAACATCAACCTAAACCAACTTAGCCTAAGTCTGATCTAACATTACCGAACCAAACAAAACCCCTAACTTACTCTTATCCAGACCCCTAACTTACCCTTATCCAGACCCCTAACTTACCCTTCTCCAAACCCCTAACTTACCCTTATCCAGACCCCTAACTTACCCCTCTCCAGACCCCTAACTTATCCTTATCCAGTCCCCTAACCTAACATACAGGAGAGTCGTTTGAGGATACAGCCAGCAGAAGGCTATGAATGGGTAATGTGTTTAATGGGTGGGAAAAAAACATTAATTGAGGAAAAAGGGGAATAGGTTAAAGGTTGAAAAGAGAGAAATTGGACGTAAATGGGATCATATTTTTTAGATGGGACGAGAGAGAGAGAGAGAGAGAGAGAGAGAGAGAGAGAGAGAGAGAGTTATACAAAGACAAAAAGAGATAGAAAAAATAAAAATAACACGAAAAAGAGAGACATACGGTATATAGAATGAAAGACAGACAGACAGTATATAGAATGAGAGACAGACAGACAGACAGAAAAATAGAAAATGAAAAGGTGAAGCAGAGAAAGCAACGACAAAAAAGAAAAGCGAAAATAAAACAGGATACAAAGAACAAAAGAAAGAAAAAATATACAAAATAAAAGAAAAAAAAAGAAATAAAAGGAAGATAAAAGGAGAGTGGGTGAGAGAGAGAAAAAGAGAACACCCTCACACTGAGATGGGAGAGATAGAGAACTCACACAGGCATAGGAGAAGGAAAGAGAACTTCTACTATTAGTTTATCGAGAGGAGAGAACTCAGAGAATCAGCTGCGAGAAAGTGAGAGAAAACCAAGGAGAGAAAAAGGGAGAGAGAAAACTAGGGAGAGAAAAAGGGAGATAAAAGAACAGGGAGAGAGAGGAAAATTGTATGAGATTCAAGGAAAGAAAGAAACCAACAGATCTGTTTACGGAGAAAATAAGAAACACTAACTCAGTTCATGGTAAAATAGAACACAGGAGTTCATTTCTCACAGGACAGAACGCACACGCTAAAGACAACAAAACAACAGTACATTAAATCAGGCTGGAGTAGAGAAAGAGAGCGCATTGCCTCGGGACAGAAAGTGAACGAAAAATAAAACGCAGGGACCCAAATGAAACCGAAAAAGAAGTGTAAAACAAAAAGTCAGTTGAGAGAGAGAGAGGGAGAGAGAGAGAGAGAGAGAGAGAGTCTACTCCTATACTCTCATTTGTGGTGAAGGAAAAAATGAACGCAAAGACTTAAACTTTACCATAGAAAGAGAACTCAGACGACGGACACAGAACACCCAATATCACGTCATCGAGAGAGAGAGAACGCGTGGGTTCACTTGAGAAGGGTATATAAACAAAGGTCAAAGGGGAGGAAAAAAAGAGGAGGAAACGTTATTCTAGGGAGGAAAATGATGCTCTGGGGGGGGGGGGAGAGGAGGAAAGGCGAAGGATAACAATGGAAAGGTTGATAGTAGGAACACAACCCTGATGACGACACTGGCAGGGAAAATGGTGGGGGGGAAATGTGAAGGAGGGTGGGGTAGAATGTAAGGGAGGGTAGGGGAGAATGTAAGGGAGGGTAGGGGAGAATGTAAGGGAGGGTAGGGGAGAATGTAAGGGAGGGTAGGGGAGAATGTATGGGAGGGTAGGGGAGAATGTAAGGGAGGGTGGGGGAGAATGTAAGGGAGGGTGGGGGAGAATGTAAGGGAGGGTAGGGGAGAATGTATGGGAGGGTGGGGGAGAATGTAAGGGAGGGTGGGGGAGAATGTAGGGGAGGGTGGGGGAGAATGTAAGGGAGGGTGGGGGAGAATGTAAGGGAGGGTAGGGGAGAATGTAAGGGAGGGTGGGGGAGAATGTAAGGGAGGGTGGGGAGAATGTAAGGGAGGGTAGGGGAGAATGTAAGGGAGGGTAGGGGAGAATGTAAGGGAGGGTGGGGGAGAATGTAAGGGAAGGTGGGGGAGAATGTAAGGGAGGGTGGGGAAGAATGTAAGGGAGGGTAGGGGAGAATGTAAGGGAGGGTGGGGGAGAATGTAAGGGAGGGTAGGGGAGAATGTAAGGGAGGGTAGGGGAGAATGTAAGGGAGGGTGGAGGAGAATGTAAGGGAAGGTATGGTAGTGTGCGGCAGGATGTGGTAGTGTGAGGGAGGGTGTGGTAATTTGAGGGAGGGTGTGGTAGTGGTGTGGTAGACTGTATGGTGAGGCTGACATGGTAACTACACAGACCTTGATGACAACACGAGTAGGAAAAAATGGAAGGGGGAGAGAGAGGTCGTGTGATGGAGTGTGGAAGTGTGAGGGAACAGCAGTATGAGAGAAGGAACAACAATATGAGAGGGGGAACAAAAACAATGTGAGAGGGAACAAAACTAGTATGTGAGAGGGAACAACAGCAGTATGAGAGAGGGAACAACAATATGAGAGGGGGAACAAAAACAATGTGAGAGGGAACAAAACCAGTATGTGAGAGGGAACAAAAACAGTATGAGAGGGAACAACAACAATGAGAGGGAGGAAAATAGCGACAGGGTGAGGATGGGGGAGAAGGAGGGGGAGAGGGAAGGGGGAGGGAAGGAGAGAGGGGGAGCACTGTGGTAAGGTGAGGGAAGTTTTGCAGGTTAAATGAATGAGCGGAGGGCGTTTAGTTGAGCCAGAAATGAGATAGAGATAAATGAGGACGAGAAAATTGGAAGGGGGACGTCCAGGGAGAGAGAGAGAGAGAGAGAGAGAGAGAGAGAGAGAGAGAGAGAGAGAGAGAGAGAGAAGAGATATTGTCAAGGGAAAGAAACTTGGAACAGGAAGGGGAGAAGGGTTAAGTTGATGAGAGAGAAGCAGGGTGGAATGAGAGAAAATGATAAAGAGAGAGAGAGAGAGAGAGAGAGAGAGGGGGAGGGGGGGGGGAGGGAGACACACTACGAATGACAATATAAACAAAGAAAATGGGATTAAGGAGAGTGTTATAATTTGTAAGAGGCAAATGGTGGAAATTAATTATAAAGGGCAATACCATAGTCGTGATGATTGGAGTGTAGACATGATGAACTGGGAGCCAAGAGAAGAGAGGAAGATATCTCTCTCTCTCTCTCTCTCTCTCTCTCTCTCTGTAAATTTCCTCTGTCTGTCTGTCTGTCTCGCTTTCTCTCTCACTCTCACCTTCTCCTTGTCTATCAGTACCAACAAAGAAGAAGAACAAACGGAAAATAAGATAAAAGATGTAAGAATGATCAATACCAAAGGATTTAGTATTCATCACTCAATATAGTCCGGGAGATATCTGACATGTTATTTTTTTTATTAAGAAAGTAATATTTTTCACACAATGGTACAACTAAGTGCTATGGATATAACTCTATTTAATTTAGTTTTCAGTCACATTGTAGAAAGTTTGTTTATGGCACTATAGGGGGGAAGGGTGGGGTGGTGGTGTTAGGTTGGGGAGTGTGGTGGGGAGGAGGGGGAGTGTGGTGGGGAGAGTTGAGAGGGGAAGGGGGGATGGTGGTGTTAGGTTAGGGGGAGTGTGGTGGGGAGGAGGTTGGGGGGTGTGGTGGGGAGAGTTGAGAGGGGAAGGGGGGGTGGTTGTGTTAGGTTAGGGGGAGTGTGGTGGGGAGGAGGTTGGGGGGTGTGGTGGGGAGAGTTGAGAGGGGAAGGGGGGTGGTGGTGTTAGGTTAGGGGGAGTGTGGTGGGGAGGAGGGGGAGTGTGGTGGGGAGAGTTGAGAGGGGAAGGGGGGTGGTGGTGTTAGGTTAGGGGGAGTGTGGTGGCGAGAAGATTGGGGGGGGTGTGGTGGGGAGAGTTGAGAGGGGGAGGGGGGGTGGGGGGTGAACAATAAACCTTCCATTACCTGTTATTGTTTTAGCTGGTGGTAAACAAAGCTAAAATATGACCCACTGGTGTATAGCTTCACATGGTAAGTATTATTGTTTGCATTTATTTACTATGTGTACAGGATGGTATGACGTAATGGCTTTTATTGACCTCTGAGTAATGTTTGTGTACTGTACCTGTTCTGTAGTTGTACCTGTTGCTGTACCTGTATCTACCTGTATTGTCCCTGTCCTTGTATCTGTAACATCATTAATTTTTGTACCTGAGTTAAGGTTAATATAAGATTAGGTTAAGATAGGTAAGTGTTGGGTTAAATAAGATATAGTTAGGTTAGATTAAGTTAGTTAGGTTAAGTTGGACGAAGACTCAGTAACTTTGCATCACTCTCACCAATGCTTTCACCACCATCCTCACCATCACTACTACAACCACAATCACGACCCCACTACCACTACTACCATCACCACCACCACCATCACCACCCACACAATAAAAAACAAGTTCCGTGATATTTTTTTTCTCTTTCAAAATTTGCCGTGAATATATTGTAAAGTTTTACCGCCAAAGTTCTGATTTAGGAAACTGTATAGTTTACTGCCGCTAAAATTGTATCCAAAAGTTATTAGATCTCGTGCCTAAAACTTAATGGGAAAAGGGTTCGGAGTTTCTTTATTTTCAGCCTGATAAAAATACATCAATATTTTGCCCATAAATCCAGATAAAAAAATTACTCTTCTTCATTTTGTTTTTGTTAATGCCTCGTCTGTCTGTCTGTCTGTGTGTCTGTCTGTCTCTCTCGTCCAATATGTTCAGAGTAATATAACCAGATACACATACAAGTCTCAATATATTAGGACTGCATAAATACGCTATGTTCTTACCCTTTCCGTATTGACTCAACGGATAGGAGGGGAATGGTATATGGGTGTGGATGGTGATGGGAAGGGTGAAAGGATGGTGATGGGAAGGGTGAGAGGATGGTGATGGAAAGGGTTGAGAGGTATGGTGATGGGAGGGCTGAGAGGATGGTGATGGGAAGGGTTGAGAGGTATGGTGATGGGAGGGACGATAAGATGGTGAAGGGAGAGGTGAGATAATAATTATGGGAGAAGATAAACGGATAATGAAATGAGGGGAACAGCAAAAGGATGATAAAGGTGTAACAAGAAACAACTGAGAGGGAACTACAAACGACTGATCACACGTCATCAGTACACTTAAACGATAGGTTAGGTTAGGTTAGGTTAGGTTAGGTTTGGTTAGGTTAGGTTAGAATTTAGGTCCAAAATTCGACGTGAGGAACATCAATGTCTCTGGATAAGGTTCGACAACAGGGTGACAAGGCCAACATGTTTCTCGGCTTCATTTACGTTCAAGTGACACCAACTAGAGCGAGAAAGTACCTAATCCTTGACCTCTAAAAGACAACAGTTCAAAGATGTTTAATGATCTATATACACACCGAGTACGGAGAATATAACTCTAATGGCTCTTGAGTTATCTTAGGAATACACTTTTACACAGACACAAGGTAGGTAGTACTCCCTTCCCTATTCTTTCTACCCGGTTGAAATAAAGTGATAAAAAGCGAATCACTTTTAATGAGACTCGGCAGGTGAGTTGGACGTTCCCCCATTTAATTAATTTTGGTGAAGGTGAGTCAAAGGTCGAAGGAGAAAGACATTGCCCCTTTGAGAAAAATATCCTGAGGGAGAAGTAATTTTTTTATGAAACTTGCTGTGTGGGTTGAGAGCTGACCGAGTGGGAATGCATTTAACTATCATTGAAGATAAATGAAACGTCAGTAACACAGCTTAAGAGGTCATGAACTTTGACCTTTGTTAGAACTTTGAACTGAGATATTTTTTCTTGGGTAACTCGATATCAATTCATTAAGTAATTATTTAACTGTCGTGATATTTTTCTCTCCCTTGTAAAATGACAGACAGACAGACAGACAGACAGACAGACGAAAATACGATAGTTCTTTTTATTTTTCATGATAGGAGTAAGAGAATATTGGCTAAATGAGAGACAGAGAACATGAAAAGAAAAGAGATATTGTATAGTTAATAACGATAGCAACAGTAAACGAGATACTAGTATACATATATCTATCTAGTGTATATATGTATAGTGTATATATCAAGGTGAAGAATATTCCAGGTATTTTATTTATATAAGTCAAGGCATCACCATTATAACATCACTACATAGGAAATACCATACCTATACTGTACACCTAAATCGGAAGTTATATTGATATTTCTGAATAAACTTTAACACAAAAAACACAGAAGACATTACCTGACTGACAAAAAAAATATAATGAAAGAAAGATAAATCATATATAATGACGTCGGTCTTCGGAAATGGCGAAAAATTTTGTAGTTTTGCTTTGGGTAAATAATTAGTTGATCTGCCTGTCACTAATTAAGCTCCAGGTACGAAACACTGCCAGGTAAAGGTATATATTTTTTTTCTCATATAAACAGAACGAATCAAGTCTAATATACAGTCCTTCTGATACGTAAACTTACATAATATAGCAATGATTACTTCAGAAGATTGAAGATTATAATTATGATAACATTCGGATTCAAAGACACCGGATTTGTACACTAAAACAGCGGATTTAATTAAGAATAGGCGTTGACGTTGGTTAGGTTAGGTTAAGTTAGGTTAGCTTAGGTTAAGATAGTTTAGTGTAAGAGTTGGGTAGGATAGGTTATAAATAAATGTATAGATACCTGATAATACAACAACTATAGGTGTAAATACAATAAAGGTAGAAGTAAATGCACAAATACACATGCAAATAAATGTACAGGTAAATAAAAAATACACAAAATACAGTTACAGGCACAAGTATAAACACAAGCACAGGAACAGGTATAAGTGAAAGTCAAGTATAAGTCATAACACACCAAGCATACAGTCTCATCCTTCCCTCGACCCGCCACCGCCCTACTTCCTGTTTCTCTCGTCAGTAAGTGAAAAGTTGGATAGAACTCAGGGTTTTTTTGACTCATTTTAGGTATTGGCTTCCTGCTGGCGCCTGTCTCCTGACGACAAAATGTGAACGTCTCTCAGGATCCCCGTGATATTGGGTGACATCTCCTTGTGTCTGTCTGAAGCTCTGTCACAATCGCTGTAAATCCCACAGGCGGAGTTGGAGAACCTCTTGACAGTACGACACGCTGAGTTACCACAGTCAGTCAGAATTCTCATTGCTGCTTGGTGGTGTTGAAGGAAAGATTGATTTTTTTTTAGTAACCTCGCTTCAATGTATTCAGAATTGGACCCAAGTTTGAGAGATACACTTGAAAATGGTTTTACCTCGAGGCTATATTATGGGTAAAAATATCTTAGACAATGCAAAAAGAAGGTAATATTTTTCGTGTTATCTTATGAATATTAATGTTTGGGGAAGTGAGCTTAAGTTGATTTCGTTATGTTATGTTAGATTAGGTTTTGCTTAAGTCAACAGCTGTATATATGTATTAAGCTTTCCTTGTTATCATCAATTTATTTTCTTATCTCTCTCTCTCTCTCTCTCTCTCTCTCTCTCTCTCTCTCTCTTAGTACACCACATGAGTGATACAATAACACAACAAATCTCAAAGGGATTCTACTAGAACTGGCGCCTATATTAGGAAGCCTTGAGGGCATATGGACTGAAGGCTTCAACAAGGACCCAGAGAAGGGCAGCGGGTGAGGCTTCAAGAGCTCTAGAAGATGAAGCTTAGTTTGAGGTTTCATAGTGGTAAATAAAGATAGAAAAAACAGAGTAGACAAGCTATAAAGATCGATATATGGACGGATAAAAACACAGACATACAAGAGAGAGAGAGAGAGAGAGAGAGAGAGAGAGAGAGAGAGAGAGAGAGATAGGGGTGAAGTAAGACCATTAATCTCACATCTCTAAGCTTCGTAAATCAACTCTCGTTTCGTACCCAGGATTAATCTATCAGTGAGGTAATTGGTTTGCTTCATTGTAATCACCTCACCAATTAAAATGTGTTTAAATTAATAATATTATTGTTTTTTCCATAACCTCATCTGCGACACATGATTACCAACACCTGATTTGTTCACTGTACAATAATAATAATAATAATAATAATAATAATAATAATAAAAATAATGATGATAATAATAATAATAATAATAATAATAATAATGATAATAATAATAATAATTATAACTACACATCCACATAAGGTACACAACGTAACATAGAAAACGGAACAAACTGGAATGAAAAAATACGAAGGATAACATTAATAAATACTATCCTTTTGTCTATATGAACCTGTATTTATTAGGGCATAAATATACACTCCCTTGTTTAACCATCTTCAAAAGGTATATCTATAAAAGGCCTTTCTAAATACAGACGGCACTAATTAGGCTCTTGACGTCATTGCAGGTACAGGTGTGTGTAATTGGCGGCGTTATTTATTTGTTGTTGGTCAATCATTGTGATGCAACTCGCTCAAACAAAAAAATGTTAAATAAAAATCCTGACGTCGGGAAATATGCACTAATGAGGACCAATTGTTGATAAGGACTATTTTTGTT
Organism: Homarus gammarus; assembly: GCA_958450375.1. Taxonomy (NCBI): domain Eukaryota; kingdom Metazoa; phylum Arthropoda; class Malacostraca; order Decapoda; family Nephropidae; genus Homarus; species Homarus gammarus. The sequence continues at coordinate 1,473,270 of CAUDMG010004128.1, read as the reverse complement.
GCTGTTTTTGTTATTATTTGCATTATTATCATGTCAATTACTGTTTTTTTTATAATTATAGTTATTTTCATTATCATAGTTATTATTATTATTATTATTATTAATTATTATTATTATTAAGCACACCACACACACACACACCAACACAAACCTTTACACACACAATATTAACGAGAAATAAAACACTGGGAATGAGAAATTACATTGATAAATAATGAACAAATGAATTCATTATTAAACCTACAATAGACAGAGAGATGATTTAGTTAATACGAGTTGTGTATGTATGTATGTATGTATGTATACTGTAGGAGTGTGTCGTAGTACTGTACCAGAAATACATCGTAGGTGATACTATATTGTGGCGATAGAATAGGTGGTATGGGGCAAGATGGCATATATTGTGTGTGTGTGTGTGTGTCTGGCGGGACGAGGTGGTGGTGTGTAGGTTTATATCTAGGAGCTTGTGTTCCTGTGCAAGTAAATGTGTATCTGTGTGTCTGTGTAGTTATATGTATGGTGGTTTGTGTGTTTGGGCGCCTTGTGTGTGTGTGTATTTGTGTAAGTGTAGATGTCTGTGTGTATGTGTGTGTGTCACGTAGAGCAAACACCTGGATGGTGATACGATCTTGTAGGAAAATTCTTACAGCATCACTCGGTTCATACTTCAAGATCCCAGAATGGTTTTAAACTTCAAAGAGAATATCAGACTATGGCGCTTGACACTTCAGAATCTTAACATGTCATGACTTTGTAATACAATCTTACATCATGGCCCTTAGTCCCTTATTCTACATCTCGGGGTCCTTGAACGTGAGAGACCCTGAAAGAGGATATTATAATGTAATACTTATATTTTAGTGACTTTGATAGAAAAGCTCAAATGTTGTACCTCGAGAGTTGCTTGGGTAAGTTAGTCCCCGTCAGGAAGGTCTTGACTGGAAATTCCCTGGGAATGGCATGAGAAAGATTCTGTCTGGCACTGAGGCGCAGAGATGGTGCCGCTCCCTTTAGGACACGCTAAGAGCACCCACTCCCCGCCCAGCCGAAGACGCTAACGTCAATATTCACTGTGCTTCGTGTGTTAAAATTTCACACTAAATAAAGATGTGAAAGATGTGGAGACGTATTAAACTATTACTAAATGGATTCTCAATGGTTATGTATTTCCTGCATTATTTACATATGCGAAAATGTATCTAACTGCCTTAAGGAAGCAACGATGTAAAGATAGATTGTCTGTACTTTGTGTAGTAGAAATTTGTTCCCTTAGCTAGAGGTGTAAGGACGTGTACGTGAGCTAAGCTACGACACAAACGGGGTAAAATGTCCACCTCTTACAATAGATGCATCCAAATGGCACATTTAAAAAAAAGACAAGAAACTGACACCTAAAATGATGTTGAAATTACACTGAGACTTGACTACCATATCTTGAGGGAAGTGTTGCATCATATTCGTCCTTAGGTCGAGTGATGAAGTGGTAAAGTGTCATCTGTTGATTGTGTTGCAAGGTTAAAGGTGACGTCTGTTGATTCTGAGGCGCCTGTTCCACCTCTCTCTACACACACACACACACACCAACATGTAAAATCGACTTAACCAAATGGACCATAGCAGAATTTTAAAATCACCCCCAATACCATATTCTGAGGCCGAGCAAAACCCAGAACCCGGAACTTGACTCGAAATTTCTAAATGGAACCGACAATTTGGTTAGGTTAGGGTAAGTTACGTAGGCAGGGGTTAGGTTGGGTTTGGTTATGCATAGGTTAGGTTATCTTACCTTAGTCTTAAGTTAGGTTACCATAGCTAAGGTTGAGTTAGGCTAAGTTAGGTCACGATAACTAAGTTTAGATTATGTTAGGTTAGGTTAGGTTAGATACGGTTAGGTTAGATTTACTGAGGCTCTCTTATTCGTTTACAAGGAGAATTCGGCCACAGACACAGCTGGCCCACACCACAAGTGACACAGTAATCCCTTGACACTCTGCTACACTTCTCAGTTTCTGCATATTACCGCGACCACAACCATCATCACTATCCCCAGCACCACTACTACGACCACCACTACTAACCACCACCACCACCAGCACCACAACCACCACCCTCACCACCAGCACCACAACCACCACCATCACCACCATCACCACACCAATTTTACTTCTTCCAAAACCAATTTCCATCTGTCGAAGACACCTACTTTCCCCCTTCAGAGGAAATCCCGACAATTCTACACCGAAATCTCTTCCTTTCCTTCTCTCTCTCTCTCTCTCTCTCTCTCTCTCTCTCTCTCTCTCTCCATAAGGAATCTTTTCAGTGGAGAGTGGTTGACTATATTTTGCCAACCATACTATAATATTTCTTACCCAGTGTCATTCTACTATAGTTAGGGAATATTAAGTGTGAAAGTTATATTACCTTTGCAATATTACATTATATGAGGCAGGGAATATAATGTATGACACAGAGAGAGAGAGAGAGAGAGAGAGAGAGAGAGAGAGAGAGACGGAAGATAAAGGATAATAACTTACATAATAAAGTTGAATATGGTTTAATTACTTGCCATACAAAAGAAAGGACAAAGGGAGACAAGAGTAATTATAACTATCAATTATTAAGGTAATACGAAGCTGGAATAACAAAGGAACAGATGAAGAGAAATGAATGAGGGAGAAAAAGAGTGTAAGTGACTCCCAGACCTGACCCTGATGCCTCCCTGACACCATCCAGACACCACCCTGACACATATACACCCACAAACCTACCTACACCCACACATCCACATACTCTAAACACAAACACTGCGACACCCATACACCCATTCACACACCCACCTAAACTTACACACACCCACATACATCCACAAACCCACTTGCACACACACGCAAACCCGCACCTACACACCCAGCTACACACCCACATACCCTCCATTTCTATACCCACACATACATAGCCTAGACATCCACCCACCAACACCCACCCACACACAACCACCTACACACCCACACACACACATCAACACCCACCCATACGCATACCTACACATCTATACATACACACCCTCACACATACCTACACAACCACACCCACACACATACCTACACATCAATACATACACACCCTCACACATTCTCCTTTATGTGTTATGAATAAGAAGTCAACAATACAACCTTGTGAAGATATTTTCCATGAATTGTAAAAATAAAGAAAAAGGAGAACGAAAATTCTCACCTCGTAAATAACAAACTATTTTCGTTGTATGTTTTGACGACTTTTTACAGTTGTATTATGTATTTTTATGTTACAATAGAACATATCAAGAGTGTTGAGGAGTGACACTATGAAACAACACCATAATGAAAACTATGAACGCTAGGATAAACAACGCTTGGATATGAGACGCTAGGATGAACAACGTCAAAATGAACACCGCTCGGATAGAGGGTCATCAGGATAAACAACGCCAGGATATTAGACGCTAGGATGAACAACGCCAGGGAGAAACTAAACCGGTGAAGTATAAACAGTTGCTCTGAGGAAGATTAATCAAAGGTAACGCTGTGAGAATTAGTGTGGCGCTGTTGTTAGTGTGATGCTGTAGTTAGTGTGACGTTGTAGTTAGTGTGACGTTGTAGTTAGTGTGACATTGTAGTTAATGTGACGCTGTAATAATTAATGTGACGCGGTAATAGTTAGTGACGTAATAATTAGTGTAACGCTGTTATAGTTAGTGTGACATAATAATTAGTGTGATGCTTTGATAATTAATGTGACGCTGTAATAGTTAGTGTGACGTAATAATTAGTGTAACCCTGTTATAGTTAGTGCGACGATGTAATAGTTAGAGTGACATTGTAATAGTCAGTGTGACGCTGTAATAATTAGTGTGACGATGTAATAGCTAGTGTAACGTCGTAATAGTGTGACGCTGTAATAGTGTGACGCAATATTAGTGTGAATGTAGCAGCTATAATAGGTAGTGTGACTCAACACAATCTCTACAAAATTACCAAAAAAAAAAAAAATAAACCTAAATTAATCAAAAAAGATAAAAAAAAATATTCTTCCAGTAAAAGTGTTAATATTCATTTCACTGTCAACAATAACAACTATGGAAGGATATTGAAAGTTAAACCAACTCACTAACAGTTTCATTTAATAGCGGTACAAAAGCCTAACAAAATGTCATCCAAAATAAAACGAAAATTTTTATCACCAACTGTAAAAAAACAACAACAAAACCATTGCAGTAGACCAGTAGTGTCCGTGTGCATGTAAGTAACAGCAATAACAATTTTGAGTGTTAATAACATTCACTAACCACAAAGTTAAATGCCCTCCAGGAATTACCCAATATCATTGCTAAAGTGGGGCCTTTAACTCTCATATTGCAGGCAATCTATGACTTTACGCGGCACACACCAACACAAATTGCGACAGAAGCCGTTTCATGTGTGTTCTAACCCCGAATTTATTGCTGGATAACAATTATATCAAAAGACTAAAAGAATGTTGTAAATTTAAGGTTTATTTGTCAGGCTACAACGGGCGTGTTTATATGAGGTCATCTGCCACTTGATTCAACATAAAACAGGCTGTAAGACTTTCCCACAAGACGAGTATTACATATTTTTTTTTTACCTAGGATGACATTGGGGGACATAAGAAGTTAAGTTTTGGTGGAAAAACTGAAAATACAAAAAAGTTAAAGTTTTCTTGAATAATTTAGTCCCATAGATATTTTTACAGTCATGAGGAAATACAACCAAGATTCTGAAGTATGACCAAAGTAAGTAACATATTGATGATAAGATGAGCCCAGTGTCCCATTGTTATTATTATTATTATTATTAACAATCAGCCACCAGCCAGACTGATCGAGTTATCTGCAATTTCACAAAAGGATATTTATTACTTCTGCTTTACTTAATATCTCAGCACTTTTGTTTTCACGTCATTACTCAAAGTCTCTAAACTAACCTAACCTAACCAAGCCATCGAGGCTAGACTGAAGCCAAATATACCACACTGTCCACTTGTACAGTTAACTACTAAAGTCCGTTCGCCTCTCCCCTGAACCACGAACCCTGAAATTCAGACTCAAGAATCCGAAGCAGTAGACTAATACATTATTCTGGCCATAAATGCTTCGAATTCGTGAGTCTGAATCTCAGGGTTCGTGATTCAGAGGGAGAGGCGAACGGACTCGAATAGTTCACAGTACTCTAACCTGTTATGTAGTGGCCACCAAAAGTTTTTGAAGAAGAGGTTCATCTGTGTTAGTACTGGGCTGCTCTCCTTACACCTTATAATACACAAGAAAATAATCATCCTCTCTCATGGCTCAAATATATCCATAATAAAACCAGAAAACTTATATGTATACTCAAGGACACACGTACGGATGCGTATGTATTATGTGAGAAGCTGAGGATGTGTCCTACAGGCTCGACTAACTCTTGGGGATAAGGTGGATACGGCACACTGTATGCTAAACCTTCTGTAGAGAGGTAGAGAGGTCAGCGTTGCACCAATCCGCCTTCACTTACCAAACTATAGAAATATAGTTGGGTACACATCTGCAGCTGGGTGAACTCTTTGACTATGGGTGATCTAGACATGAGCCGGGATCGTACATATCCCTATACCTCACACTAACAACAACAACAACGTGCCAAACCTCTACACATTACACAAACAACAACAGTGCCAAGTACCAGCATCTCACGGTAATAAGAGTGCCACACAACAGTTACCCATTTTTTTTTTCGTACGCAGAGGAATGTAAGACTAACAAACACGTCCTTGGTGTATGATTTATTACCCCCTCCTCCTCTTCCCACCCCGTCAGGTTCGTGTCTCCTGCCGACAAGGTCTTCGCTCGGTCTTGGTGAGGAGAATTGCGTATCTTTCACTACTTTTGTCATGTTATTATGTCTATCTCTTAACTGGTGACGTGGCCAACTTTTTTTAATAATAATAATAATAATAATAATAATAATAATAATAATAATAATGATAATGATAATGATAATAATAATAATAATAATAACATACGGTTTTAGTAAAAGAATCCGGGTTCGGTTCCAAGTATTAATCCTCTCTAACTTCCTCGACTTTACGCGAAATTCTGTTCAGATAATCTGATCGAGTCTGACAAGTTTCCTACAGTTGATATTCTGTGCTGAAACTAATAGTGAGTTGAGGAAGCCTTATATTGAACACACGCACACTGGACCTCTCTTGTCTTCACCCTGATGCTACTCTGTCTGTCTGTCTCTCTAGTTAATGTTTACACTGTAGCCTCAATCAGATGGGTGAGACAGAGATAAAAATTGGGTTATTATACTGTCTCAGTTTAACGAGTAATACTCTGTCTCTCTCTCTTCACTTAAACAGTATTACATAATTCACAAGGGTAAGTGTGGCGGGGATAACGATGGGAATATCTCTCTCTCTCTCTCTCTCTCTCAGCTTAACTTAACCTAACCAAAATTAACCTAAACCTTGTCTAAACCTAACTTAACCGAATCATACTTTGCATTATTATTATTGTTGTTGTTGTTGTCGTTGTTCAGAAGGTAGCGTATAACAGCAGCGAGACAAACCAGAGGCCCCACCAACACCGCCTTATACATTCACTCAGACGTCACCTCATACCTTGAAGAGAAGAATATTGATTTGTGAACGCCAGGTGTGTGTGTGTGTGTAACCTGTACTTGAAGACCTGCAAGTTATATGAGGAAGGAGAGGCGTGTGAAAGGAAGGAACTCCACTTTTCACGAGATGCACAGAAGGAAAATGAGAGGGTGATGGTGAGGGGGGTATGGTGGAGGGTGATGGTGAGGGGGATATGGTGGAGGGTGAGGGTGAGGAGAGGGATGGTGGAGGGTGATCGCTTGAATGATGCCTCGACAGGGTGTTGAAGATGGCGGTGGAGGAGGAGGTAGAGCATTTAAAGGTGATGTTTTGAAGTTCAGTTACGATGTACTCAAGGATGATCGATGCTGAGTGACACACATGAAGAGGATGAAGGATTAAAGTGTAACTCGAATCACTGAGTAAGAAGTGTATTGCTTCATAGTGGAGTAATGTGAGTAAACCTTGTGAGTTCGAGCAGGTGTGAAGGGGTTGGTTTGGATTTCTTGTCACAGAATTGACCATAAATAAAGGAAGAAGGAAATGAATGACACATGGAGAAGAGGAAGGTAGGAAGAAAGATTCGAAACACTGCTATAGATTTTTGCTTCAGGATAAAAAAAGAGATCCCCTAAGAAATTGTGATACGCCGTAATATTATATAAGTGTTTTATGTGACGGTAATTGACATGGATCCAATAGGCTTGTCAAGTGACCAATTAGGGACAGTATAAACACATCATACAGTATATTAAGCTAAGTATATAAGGAGGTGGCGTTGATGGCACGAACTTTAGCTTCACTTCTCCAAAACATCTCTCATATCAACTTATACTTGGCAGAAGGAATTGAATAAAAAAGTCTGCAAGTCAAAAGCTTTATGCCAGCTTATTAATCTTTGGTCAATCTGTTTACTTAAGACAAGCCTCATCCTGACTCAAGATGCCTCCGGAGTCAAACGTGACCTATGAAGCTATGATCTTGACCTTTGACCTCTGAGAAATCTTATTGAAACTCATGTAGTCTCCTGAGCCCCAATTCCACCATGACAGAGATAGTATTAGTGTGGAATGATTAAAGCCAAATGACTTCAAGGAGGCCACATGACCTTTATCAATGTGACCTTGACCTTTGTTTAAATCTCGATCACACACAAGAAGCTCCACAGTGTCTTGTTACGCATCCATCATGGCACGACACACACACAGACCCGATACTGTTCCGCCACCCTCTTCTGGCCTGACTATCCGTCTCTCTCCCTTTTCCCGAGTCTTGGGGAAATGGACGATAAATTGGTAAAAAAAAATAATAATAATAACAATAACAATAAAAACAAATAAAAAAATATATAAAAAATAAAAGAATAATGATAACAATAATAATAATAACAACACTGTTATAATAATAATATAGAACTATAAAGAAATAAAAAAAATAAAAAATAAATAAATAGTGAGAAATGCTTTATGTATGTTGTGTTGTCAAGTAAGAGAAACAATTGAAACCTGCAATTGTGTGTAAATGAGGCAGAAAGACAGATCAGCAACCTGGGACTTAGTCACAAGTTTCTTAATGCCATTAGACAACACATTATGCTTCCAATATCTTCCCTGGCGGTAGTACCTCCCTGTTTGGTAGCTGCCTACTACCTACTACCTCAACTTAGGATTAAAGAATGAAAATGTCAGTTGTGAATTAGTTATCACCGAATTCATTATTCTTTAAAAATAGCAACACCTGCTTGTACCCTGTATTTCATATGTCCAGAACAACAAATTATTCAAGAATCTCGGTTCACTTGGATAGAAAAGATTTTGTAAGTTGCGTTTAGTGAGCTCTGTTTGTATGTACCTAGAAATCAGTGTTTGTTTCTGAGTGTACGTCTCTCTTTTTTATTAGAGCCAAGTTAATATTTTATCCAGATCTAATCCATAAACCATAACGGACCCGAATTTCTATATTAAAAAAGCAAGTTAGGTTACATTAGGTTACGTTAGGTTACATTAGGTTACGTTAGGTTAGATTAAGGAGTCACCTGCATAAACAAACCTGTACAATTTTCCTTTATCTTGCCACTGTTCCCTCCTTTATATATCCTTCACCAAGACTCACCCTGACGCAAGACCTTTAAGATGAAATGTATACCGCTTCTGTTTAGCCTCAAACATACACACCGACGGTCAATTATGCTGTCTATCTAATGGTAATTCACAGTTTAAGCTGATCATAAACAGTACATGCATCTGGGAAAACACACACACACACACCAGCCCACCATAGTCCACACTTGAACTCCTCCTACGACACACACCCACCATCCTTCCACCACCAATTCCACTTCCTCAATAACCCATTTCCATCTGCCAGAGATTCCCATCCTTTACCTTACACAGAATCCTGAATATTTTTCTTCGTTGAAATTCTCTTCTTTGATCCAATGGATGATTCTTCTTCTTTCTTCTTTTTTTCTTTCTTCTTCTTCTTCTTCTTCGTCTTCTTCGTCTTCTTCTTCCTCTTCTTTTTTTCTTCTTCCTCTTCTTCTTTTTCTTCTTCTTCTTCTTCTTCCTCTTCTTCTTCTTCCTCTTCTTCTTCCTCTTCTTCTTCCTCTTCCTTTTCTTCTTCCTCTTCTTCTTCTTCTTCCTCTTCTTCTTCCTCTTCTTTTTTCTCTTCTTCTTCTTCTTCTTCCTCTTCTTCCTCTTCTTAAGATGTTCACGGGAAGATGATTACTCAAATCTCCTTCCTTAAAAAAATGTTTTTTTGTGGGTCTTAAGATCATCTCTCACTTTATCTCTCTATCTCTCTTACTTTTCTTCCTCTTACTCCCAGATGTATTAAACAATCTCCTTCATTTCCTTATATCCCTCTCTCCTTCTCTTCCTTTAATCATCTACCTCTCTCATTTTCTTCCTTAAGATAATGGCCATGATCACTTCCTTCTCTCCCTCCTGAAGGATACCAGCACAGTCATCCGTCCCTCAAGGAAGCTGTTGACCATCACGTCCTTGTTCTCAATCCTGTCTATCACGTTCTCCTGTAACTCGTCACTGTACACCAAGTTGACCATCACGTCCTTGTTCTCAATCCTGTCTATCACGTTCTCCTGTAACTCGTCACTATACACCAAGGTTTTACATAAGACCTTTTAACATTGTCCTTGTGTAATGTTAAATTCATCGTCTCTTATTATTTTCAATGTTAAATTCATTATCTCTCTTATCATATCACGTAACACCAAGTAACACCTAACATATTAAAATCAAATCACCATTATGTTTAGTTTATCGGTAAAATACGTAACACTTCCACAATTCCAAGTGAGTTCAAATCCACACCTACTTGTGTATGTTATCAGGTCCACACAACTCCCCGAGGCTCGAGTATGTAATCTTGACTTACCTTCCCAGGACGTCTGGAAGGACAAAATAGTGAATCAAAACTTCCACAATACTTCAATGCTTCCTAACTATTCACTCCACTAAGTTTATTCTCCACTTGCGCGCTGAGGTCTCCCATTTCTTTTTCCTATTCATATTTATAAACAACTTTTGCTGGTGTTATTCGATTTTGATTTTCTTTTTTATATATAATATCTAGTTTATTTCTTATGCGTAACAATTTTTGTTTCGTTTTTTCATTGTAAATCATTTTTTTTTCGTCACCATATCAACAACATACTCAAAGGAAGTTACAACACAACATAATGATGCAATGGTCGTCACTGTCCCTTCACGAGATATACCTGTACATTATACTCATAAACTACATATGTATTATCAACGTATATTAAGTACACATAAATGAAACGTATCTCCATGCTATCAAATTATTATCATCACTACATTGAAATTAACTTTTCTTATCTGTATTTCTCTCGGGTTCCTTCACTACACACAACCTCTTCCAAATTCACCTTGGTAATATATCTGGAAGGAACCGACATAAGGATTCCTTAGGAGTGAATCCGAATTACAAAAGATTAGGTTGCGGCGTATTACGACTAGTGACGACTAGAATTAGAGCCAAGTAGGAATGGGGCGTATTAGAGATGGGGCCTACTAAGAATAGAGCGTAATAGAAGTGGGGCTTACTAGGAATGGGGCGTATTAAAAGCAGGGCCTATTAAGAATGAGGCGTATTAAAAATGGGGCTTAATAGGATTAGCCCCAAATACTGTAGGATTGGGGCTTATTTGGCTTGGGTTGGCATAAACTAGTGAGCTCATTATCTGACAGTCTCTCAGTCGCTGGTAATTATATTTGATGTACATTTTCACTGGTGATCAAGGGAGGCTTAATTAGATCTTTAATTGACTGTAGGATAATTAAACGTTAGTGAATGTAAGGATATGAACAGTCGCGAAAACAGACACACACATACACACAGATACATACACGTGCATACACCTACAAACATTCACCATTCACGTATACACAGACAAATAAATACACACAGGTTGGAGGCTGTCACACGTACATACACACAAACATACAGGAATGGCAGTCCAAATAGATGTTTTTTTTTGTCATTACACACACCACACACACATACATACACACACAGGTAACACAATAAACATACACAAACACACACATACAATCACGTACAGGCACACATACACACACACAGACATATCCACATACACATATCCACATGTATACCGCTTCTGTTTAGCCTCAAACATACACACAGACGGTCAATTATGCTGTCTATCTAATGGTAATTCACAGTTTAAGCTGATCATAAACAGTACATGCATCTGGGAAAACACACACACACACACACACACACACACACACACACACACACACATACACACACACACACACAGGCAGCAACGTGGAGAATTAACAAAGAAGACTCAGGCAACACAAACACCTCACTGGATGTTGCTGAACTCAAGTCTATTTTACCCTGACTGTTGCTCCATCGCTCAATCACTTCACATTGTCGAACCCTCTTTCAATTCTTCACCTACCATCACCCGCCTACCCTACCCTAGTCCACCCTCACCACCTACCCTACTCCACCCTCGATATCCACCCAGCCCACCCTAGATATCCACCCAGCCCACCCTAGTCCACCCTAGATGTCCTCCCAGCCAACCCTAGTCCACCCTAGTCCACTCTAGATATCCCCGCAGCCCACCCTAGTCCACCCTAATCCACCATCAATATTCAACCCAGCCCACCCTAGTCCACCCTAGATATCCACCCATCCCACCCTAGTCCGCACACGCACACGCACACACACACGCACACACCTTCTCAATAGCCAATTTCCATCTGGCTGAAGCTCTTACTTTCCCTTCAGAGAAAACTCGAGACATTTCTCCTCACTGAATTATCTCCCTCCCCCATAAGTTTCTCCTCTCTCCTCTCTTCCTCTCCCTCCTTCCCTCTCTCCCCTCTGCTCCTCCCCTTCCCTTTCCTCCCAAGTCTCTTTCTATCTTCGTTCTTCTCTTCCTCCATCCATTCTCCAGGTTTCCTCCCTTCTCTCTCTCTCTCTCTCTCTCTTCGCCTCCTTAGTATTCTCTCTCTTTCAATCTTCCCTCTCTCTATCTCCTCCCTCCTTCCCTTCCTTTTCTACCTTATTCCTCCTTTCCATTTGTCCTCCCTTTCTCCCATATCTCATTTCTTCCTTCCCTCCCTCCCTTCCCCCCTCCTTCCTCTCTATCAATATATTTTTCTCCCTTCCCTTTCCCAACTCTCACTTTTCTTCTCTGACTCACAATTATTCATTCCTCCGTTCCCTTCTCCTTATCTTCCCCTTTCCTTCCAACCTCTTCTCTTTATCTTCCTTCTTTATCTTCCATCCTCTTCTCCCTCCTTCGTGTGAATTCCCCCGAACCTAAACTTCTGAGCTGATCATTTTTCCCTCTACCTGGTAATTTAGGAACGTATCCAACTGCTTCACTCACGTAATGATACTTAACTTGGGGCAAAAAATGGTGACTAAATTGCATTGAGACAACCCCCCCACCCCCCGTTAACGAAAGATCTAAACAAAAATGGCGTCAATATTGCACTGAAACTCTACCAAACTTGTGAGGGGGGTGGGGGTCTTTAGTTCGCGATTACACACACACACACACACACACACACACACAAAAAAAAAGGGAGATGTTTAACTAATTTTAGGGTGTTTGGATCCGGGTTTAGAAAGATGAAGTTATTTTGTTTCATAAGTGGTGTTAAGAGGACGCACGTAGTTAAGGTCGAGTCACTGTGTAATTCTGATTCCATTTTGGGCGTTATTATTGTTATTTAGCTTAAGTTAGCAAGTCGAGTGCTTTCTTATAGCTTTACTTACGATAAAAATTAAGCTTATAAGCCTTTGAGAATCCGTTCACCTGCTCCTCCATGATTATAAATATATGAAATTGGATCTAGTTACGGTTGTGTCGACCACGTAGCCATCTTTTGTACCGAAGGGTTAGTATACAGTGTGCTGTGTCCGTACTGCCCCTAACTGTCCTTCAGACTTTTGGGACAAACTTTCATTGGTCATTTTATATCTAAACTTATAGTTGTAGTTTTACATAAATCTGTATTTACACTGACAGTTCTTACTTAACATTCTGAATCGTTTTGTACATCTAAGTTGTTAGCTGACTATATACAGTTTTAAAGAGACCTATACACCTATAATCTCGTCTACAAATTGACACCAAGATTAATTATCTCTTAATTTCTTCCACGCAACGCAAAATAAGAGATATATGAATATATAAATATTGGAAGACAATATTGTAAATATTTTCAAACAACACATCAGCCACTAAAGGCGGCGTAAAGACAATGTTGCATATCAACACAGAAAAAAGTAAACACAAGAACGTGTGTGTGTGTGTGTGTGTGTGTGTGTGTGTGTGTGAAACTTTTATAAAAGCTCCCTCAGCAACACATGGAAATGTATCGACTTGTAAATCTGGCATTTTCACAGATGCGCTTCCGTAAAGTGCAGGATTTCACAGGAATCACGTGACAGCCGGATGAAAGCGTGTGACATCTCACTGAAATCTTTTGACAGCCGCTGAAAGCATTCGCCGCCGCGCTGGAGCTTTTGACACCCAGTCATATATTTGGCTCACCGCTAAATTCTGCGAAATTGTAAATAGCAAATGGGTATTGCGGGACGAATTCTGTGTACTTTATAAGAGGATAACATAGGGAACACTAGGGAGGTCACCAGATGAGCAATAAACAGCTTTAACTCTGGACTCGTTGCTTTCATCACATAGTTGAGCCATTACATCTCAACATTCCAATAATACGTAATATATGTAATCTGATGAGAGTGAATAAACAGTGTAACCAGCACGGCAGTAGACGCCTTTCACTTTCATAAACTTAAGACACCCATTCACAGTTGGGTGCCCTGACCGCAAACCAGCGTCCCACAGGATAGGAGGCGAGTACTGTCTTCACTCGGCCGTCGCTCCTCGATATATAAGAAACATAGATATATCTGATAAACCTGTGCATCTATACACCAAAATTAACACAGGATCATTCTGTATGTAGCACACGAGTCATGACCAGAGGAAAGACTGAAATTTTTCGTTGGCGTAAATCTAACTCTTTCTTTGAGTCCTCACAGCTGAGGCATGAACCTGATGGAGACGGAAGAATGACAGACGGAAAGAAGACATAGCCAAGCAGTTGAGCCAAGCTTTCATCGAGCGATCAAGAAATACAAAAACAAAGGAAACATTTGCTTTATGAATGACTTTCAAATTGTCAAATGAGCAAAGAAAAATTGACAACAGCACAAACTCGACGTATTTTTAAGCCTCTTACATATGGTTGACTGATCAAATGATTCAAAGTCCTGATAGGCCACAGTTCTAATAAGCCCCAGTCTAATTAATAACCAACCTAATTAAAGTTAACGTAATCATTATCTTTAACCTAATCTAACTTAAACATTATGATTAGGGAATAGTTCCAAGGGAGCAGTCCTAGTGGGGAGATTAGGTTAGTCATGGTTGAGGATTATGGAGGCAGTGCCCATCAACCTCGCTGAAAAAAATCGTTCATTACTGAGACTGTACACATTGGACACCTTCCTCGCACCAGCAGTCCCCATCCCCCACAACACAATCCTCACACCCCATAACACAATCCTCACACCCCATAACACAATCCTCACACCCCATAACACAATCCTCACTCCCCATAACACAATCCTCACCCCCTATAACACAATCCTCACCCCCTATAAAACAATCCCCACCCCCTACAACACAATCCTCACCCCCTATAACACAATCCTCACTCCCTATAACACAATCCCCTACCCCTATAACACAATACCCCCTCACCCACCCCCTACCTACTACACACTACCCCCCCCACCCACACACACACTTTCCCACACTCAGACATTACGGAAAAGAGGACGCAAAATACCCCCAGCATTCTCTTGAGTCTCAGTTCCTTAAGAATTTATTTCTATTTTGCCTGAGATGCCCATCCATTTTTTCAATCTATAAAAATAACTTAAGATATTTTTACTCGGCGAAATCTTTCTCTTCTTCGACCAAAAACTTTCTCCCAAGATCCCCCAGGCTCCTTTAAGATGCTGAACCCAGATCCCCAACCAGGTCTTCACTGCAATATTGACTTAAATCATTGCAGTATTTACGAGTTTTCTGATGCAGTGAACATTAAACAGTGAAGTGGACGATATACTGGTGTGTGTGTCTTTGTTGTTGGAATGGACGAGAGAGAGAGAGAGAGAGAGAGAGAGAGAGAGAGAGAGAGAGAGAGAGAGAGAAATGATAAAAAAAACAGATAAGAAGAAAAAGATAAAATACACAAGACGCAACAATACAAAGAAAAACCAATAAAGACAGAAATAATACAATAAACCACAAAACAAAAAACAATGAAGAATAAATAAATATCAAGCAATAAGTCAATTTTAATGATAAAACCTTAAAAGACAAATAAAATAAACAAGTCTAAACAGTAAATAAACAAAGGCTTCTATAAGACTACCATTAAGAGTCTTTTAACAAGCATGAGATGTAGTTTGTATCTTATAAGAAAAAACTTCCTCCTTTCGTATACTAATGAGCTAATTATCTCGTGTAATTAATGAAGTTGCTGATTATTATACAAGGTTTATGTAAGTGAAGTTAAATAGTTCTGAATTTGAATGTATCTTACGTTCAACATATATTAGCGATTCAACATTCTGGTAAATAATTGAAACGATGAAAACAATAAGTAAAAATTTGAACAACAATAACAACAACAATAACAAGAACAAGACTGAAGTGTGGAGGGGATGAGGGTGTGTGGAACAGGTGGAAGGTGTTGAAGTGTAGATGTGGAGGACAATGGAGAAGATTTAGTTACATGTACAAGGCGACAAATGAAGACGTTCTGGAGAGGGTTGAAGAAGCCATCGAAGTGTAATGAAGAGTTGATGGAAGAACTGGGTGTGTCATGCGTAGGAGAGAGAGAGAGAGAGAGAGAGAGAGAGAGAGAGAGAGAGAGAGAGAGAGAGAGAGAGAGAGAGAGACAGGTTGCTACGTGAGGTCATGCAAGAGAGAATAAACGATAATACTCAATCACAAGGAAGATTAAGGGATTATGGTGTTGCTTGGACTGAAGGAAGGACAGACATACACAGCGATAAAAGACGAGGGTGAAAATGGCGAAAAAGAGACGAACATAAATACAACCTAAATTTAGATGAACAGAAGGCTGATGATTTAAGACTTTTAACATAATGTTCTTCTTTATGGTATTATAAGAGTATGGCTGCAACCCCCCCCCCCTCTCTCCCTGTTATATGGCAACCCCCTCTCTGTTATATGGCAACCCCCTCCCTGTTATATGGCAACCCCCTCTCCGTTATATGGCAACCCCCTCTCTGTTATATGACAACCCCCTCCCTGTTATATGGCAACCCCCTCTCTGTTATATGGCAACCCCCTCCCTGCTATATGGCAACCCCCTCTCTGTTATATGGCAACCCCCTCTCTGTTATATGGCAACCCCCCTCTCTGATGTATGACAACCCCCTCCCTGCTGTATGACAACCCCCCTTTGTATGACAACCCCCTCCCTGTTGTATGACAACCCCCTCTCTGTTATATGGCAACCCCCCTCCCTGTAGTATGACAACCCCCTCTCTGTTATATGGCAACCCCCTCTCTGTTATAAGGCAACCCCCTCCCTGTTATATGGCAACCCCCTCCCTGTTATATGGCAACCCCCTCTCTGTTTTATGGCAACCCCCCTCTCTGTTATATGGCAACCTCTCTCTCTGCTATATGACAACCCCCTCTCTGTTGTATGACAACCCCCCTCTCTGTTGTATGGCAACCCCCTCCCTGTTATATGGCAAACCCCTCCCTGTTATATGGCAACCCCCTCTCTGTTATATGGCAACCCCCCTCTCTGTTATATGGCAACCCCCCTCTCTGTTGTATGACAACCCCCTCCCTGCTGTATGACAACCCCCCTCTCTGTTGTATGACAAACCCCCTCTCTGTTATATGACAACCCCCTCTCTGTTATATGACAACCCCCCTCGCTGTTGTATGACAAACCCCCTCTCTGTTATATGACAACCCCCTCTCTGTTATATGACAACCCCCCTCTCTGTTGTATGACAACCCCCTCTCTGTTGTATGACAGCCCCCCTCTCTGTTGTATGACAACCCCCCTCTCTGTTGTATGACAACCCCCTCTCTGTTGTATGACAACCCCCTCTCTGTTGTATGACAACCCCCCTCTCTGTTGTATGACAACCCCCCTCTCTGTTGTATGACAACCCCCTCTCTGTTATATGACAACCCCCCTCTCTGTTGTATGACAACCCCCTCTCTGTTGTATGACAACCCCCCTCTCTGTTATATGACAACCCCCTCTCTGTTATATGACAACCACCGAACCCAACATAACCCAAATCTTATTTTTCTTAAGAACTTATTTTCTTTTATTTTGCCGGAAACTCCCACTCCAATTTCCTTCCCAAAATAACTTCAAAATATTTATTCTTATGAAATCTCTCTCCTTTTGCCCCGACAACCTCCTCCTGAGACCCCCGCCCTCCCCTCGAACTCCTTCAAGATACTCAGGCCATTCCCTCCGAGGTCTTCAGTGTAATATTGACTTAAACACAGCATTATTTACGTGTCGTCTGATGCAGTAAAGTTTAGTTGGTAAGGAGAGGTCGATGAACGGTATTAGGGGGTGTGTGTGTGTTACTGGAAGTGCGGTATCGTGTGAGGAAGATGGAAGCAGGAAAAAATGTTGAGGCAATACATGGAAGGAGAGAGAGAGAGAGACGGGCAATGCAGGTGTTATGAAATAACAAGAGTAAAATTTAGATAAAACGTACAAATAAACGATAAATCATGAGACAATGTAAGAAAAAAACATATACAATGAAACAACAATAACCAAAAAGATATTAACGAAATATATTGGAATAAATATATATGATAAACATGTTTTTTTTTAACATGATAAAATAATAATTAACTTTTCCATAATTTTTCATCAGCTCTTGTGAAATGTAGTTAGAATTTTCATAATAATTTTTCTTTGATGTCCTAAAGAACTCATTAAGCAGCTTTTGTACGTAATGAGCTTGTTGACTGATACATTACATACATATATTCATACACATTTAGCTATGACTCCAGATATTATGAATAGTTAGACATAGGACTCCCAATAAAAAAATATAGCAGAAACATCTAAAAGACCCCATATAGAGACAAAACAGACGCACACACCACAAACGACATAAAACATCCCACTTAACTATATAAGGGACGCCAATTATGGCCCAAAACACTGTAAAAAAAAACGCAATTGCAGTAAAGAAGACAAAACTAGCCAATTTTACTTCCTTATGAACTGATTTATATTTTGCCCGTGATCCCCATCTAGTTTCCCACCAATATTACCCTTCCAAATTTTTTCTATGATTTTTTTATTTATTTTTATCTCACTCAACAACCTCTCCAGCGTTCCATGGGTGGGATGATCCTTTAAGGGCAGTGTGGATGTAGCAGACTGTTTATTATTAGTAGAATACAAGTAGAATAAAATAATGAATAAGACGGAAAACATCCAGTCACTCTTTACCATAATACAAAAAACGGAATTCATCTCATGTTGTTACAAGACACAAAGCCCCGAGTAAATAGGTGGTATTAGTACCCAAAATATAGCAGAAGTAACGCAAGACATCTGATATTAAGCCAAAAATACAGATTCTTCCTTATAATACGATAATTGTGGTAAAATAAACAAGAAAAATACCTAAAATCCCCCAATTTTACTTCATCAAGAACTGGTTTCAGTTTTCCCTGAGATGGTCATCCATTTTTTCCTCCCAAATAACCTAAGATATATTTACTCGGCAAAATCTTTCTCTTCTTCGACCAAAAACTTTCTCCCAAGATCTCTTCAAGATGCTTAGCCCAGATCCCCTACGAGGTCTTCACTGCAATATTGACTTAAATCACTGCAATATTTACGAGTTTTCTGATGAAGTGAACATTTATCAGTGAGGTGTGGGATTTGGCTGGTGCCTGTGTGTGTGTGTGTGTGTGTCTTTGTTGCGGGAGGTGGTAGGTTGATGTGTGATGTGCAAACAAACACTAGGACACTTGGGAAGATAAACAGAGGGAATAAATAAGAGAAAAATGGAGAGAGAGAGAGAGAGAGAGAGAGAGAGAGAGAGAGAGAGAGAGAGAGAGAGAGTAACAAAATGATGATGACAGAGACACAACAATCATCACTAAATAAGAGAAAAATACACGTCATCAAAGACAAATAAAGTGAAAAAAGAGAAATAAATATTAACTCAATAATAAACATTCATTACCTAGTACAAAATAAAATACATCATAAATAAAACGACTCTTTTTTTCCCTTTACAAAAAGAAAAAAGAAAGAAAAAAGAAAGAATATTTTTCCTGTTTCTTTCATTAACATACATGGAAAAAAGTGAAATGTAGTTTTTACTTTTATAGAAATATCTCTGTGATCTGCTAACGAGTCCATTAAGTAGCTTTTAGATGTAGCGAGTTTGTTGGATATTATATACAAAAATAGATGGCAGTACAGTATACAAAGTAATGCACAGTACTGTCAGTGTACTCAATATGTTAATGCACAGTACGATTCATATCCAGAAATTCTCATGCGAAATATTTTTAATTTACATTTTTTTACGCAGATTTGTCCCGGTACTTGCAGATTTCAGCACACAGTTTGATATAGATTTAAATGCATATAAAATCGGCTACACGGGAATTTTAATACATTGGAATTTTATTAGTTAGAGAAAATATAAGTAGTTGTGTATATGTGTTTGCCTGTCAGCGGGGCTCTCTATTGGCTGGTTCTGTCTGCTAAACTCTGCCCCAAGAAGTGTAAATTGACATAATATATAAGGTGAGTGTTGCCATTAATCGTTTTCGTCGTACTTCTGCAATTAATAGTCGAAAAGCCCAAACTACATCACAGTTAATTAGACCTAACAAACTAACCTACACTCAATTAGGTTAGGTTAAAGTACAGTAAGGTTAATTTAGGTTGGCTAAGCATGATGATTAGTGTAAGGTATGTTTAGGGTACGATAAAGTAAGGTACGGTTAAGTTAGGTTACGCTAGGTTAGTTTAGGCTAGGTTAGGTTAGGTTAGCTTAGGTTGGATTGGGTATGCCGTCTTGCAGCGATAACTCCCGACTCACCCCTTCATTCATACCTAAAATTATCGATTATTCGTACGATAATTCCCCATAAATACATATAAGACACTACAATTGCTCTACTGTCCTAATGCAAAATGTCAACACCAGATTCTGAAGGTACAGTATATTTGCGACGTAGTGTAAATGAGCCAATTCGAATCGTTCTCACATTTACAATTAGGTGTAAATATTTAACCTATACGAGTCAGTGCTCTCTCTCTCTCTCTCTCTCTCTCTCTCTCTCTCTCTCTCTCTCTCTCCTCCATCCTCATTCATATAATCATATTTTCTCTCAAGAATATATTCCAATACATATGAAACAACATGAGAAAAGAGGTATTTCCTGAGCTCGAATCACACTCTCAATGCGGCAAATTGAAATATATTTGACTTCCTACACACACACACACACCTGTGATGTATGTGACCTACAATGAGGGTCTCACGGGGGTTTCGCCACACCTGGCTGACGTCGCCTCACCACTCCTGAGGCAGCCAGGTATAAGAGCCACTGTCCCAGAACCCTCAACCCGGAACCCCTGAGGGAAATAATGGAGTCTTCTCTTAGAGTAAGGGAATCTGATCTGAACACATTTAAGGTGAGGTGATCTAATCTAATCTAACCTAACCTAACCACACACACACACACACACACACACACACACACAGGGAGAATCTTCACCTGACTAACGAGACTTGCCAAAATACCTCACAGTTGGGCATGATTCATCCACCACCACTACCACCACTACCAGCATCACCACCATCAACAAGCACCCTTTCACTGAATATTCTCCTCCATTACTCACTCTACACATATTGTCAGTTCCCTCACGCCCTCACTCCTCAACACACACACACACACACACACACACCACATTCCTTTCTCATCCCTTCCCTCACCTCCTTCCCTTTCCCTCCCCTCCCCCTCCTTGCCTTTCTCTCCCTTCCACCATCACCACAAACAACAACAACCACCACCAAATAATTACAACACTCACCAACCACCACCAACTAAAAACAACACCACCAAACATCCCCCACCACTACCAACCACCACCATCAACAACAACCATACCAACCACCACCACCATCACCACCAGCACCACACGCACCAATTTTACTTTCCCTGGAACCATTTTTCATATGACGGAGACACCCACTCTCCTTCCTTCAGTGAGGCCTCAAAATTTCTCTCCCCAAAAATGTCTTACTTCTTCTTCCTCTTCCTCTTCCTCTTCTTCCTCCTCCTTGAAACTTCTATTCCTGGTTCTCTTTCTCTTCCTTCTCCACTTCCTCCTCTTCTTCTTCTTCTTCTTCCTCCTCCTCCTCCTCCTCAAAATTTCTACTCCTGGTTCTCAGTTCTCTCAGGATCTTCGGGAAATTTGTTAGCTCAGATTCCCGTCGAAGGTTCTACTGCAGGTTGGGTTGCATCTTCGTCAGGCGGTGGTAAGAGAGGCGCTTTTGAGGACGTCGGATTTTACCTCCTAAATGGGAGGAGTTGAAGGAGAAGGAGGAACTGAGAGGTAGAGTTGAGAAGGGGGGACATAGGGGTAGGAGTGGAGAGGGAGGAGTTGAGAGAGGGGGGAGTTGAGAGAAGGAATTGACAGAATGAGGAGGAAGGAATGGATGTGTACTGAATGTGTCGCAGTAACATCTAACAAATAGCAAATATTGGCTATTTTGTGTCAATATTTATAACAATATGAAAACGTAACTAGACATTGTGTGACATATCTAACTATATGGTGTAATTCCATAAGACAAAACTAAATTAATAATGTAATCAATTACACGATACATTAAGAAACGATCACATATTTCGTTCAGTTTAGATTAAGGTATATGGAAAATAAACATCTGATTTCTCGTATTGTTTCATAATAGAAGAAAAGTTTATATTTTATTACCAGTCTGAGGAAACGAGAAATTACCTTAAAGAAAAACAGTAAATATTGTTTCCCTTGCCATCGTTTTCTCTGGTAAATACTAACTGATAGACTGTATCCTTCAGACTGTAATATGGTGGTAGAGTGATGTATGTATGTATGTATGTATGTATGTATGTATGTATGTCTGGGAGAAATGACTAAATGACCATTGAATTTAGTCGTAGAGGTTAAGTTTTTTTACTTGAAACACTGTCAATACACACTACAGTGGACAATAGCTCAGGTAATTAATAATAGCCTGGTGGTGATACAGTGATTAGACAAACTTCCAAATATAATCCGTGTTAATTGGGCAGTAAAGTCCTCGTATTGCCTCTGGACAATTTATGAACACGGCTGATAAACTATTGTGAGATAAACGTGGTAATACGGAAGACCTGTTGGAAATAAGCTACAAAATACGTGAAAAACTGCTGCCTATACCAAGAAGGTTTGATAAATAGATGATAATAAATACAAAATACTGTATTATGGTGTATTTTTCATCTAGTGTTAGCCATCATCATGACAAACGTACAGACAACTTATTAATCCAATGACAGCCAGTTGGGTATACAATAACATGGAATATAGTGAAGGTAACTATATCTAATCTGTAACACTGATCAATTGTAAGAGTTCCTCCGGCTATTTACAGGTGCTGAGGCCTGCCACCCCTTCCTAACCTAACCTAACCTAACCTAGCCTCCCATACGATACATGATTAGTATAGTACCAGGTATCGACCATCAGCGAAGCACGAATGTGAACTCAATGAGAACTATTGACTCTCAGCGCATCACCACAAGGCAAGACTAAAGAAACAACATTTTCCCCAACGCAAAATTCCTAACCCAACGCAAAATTCCTAACCCAACGCAAAATTCCTAACCCAACGCAAAATTCCTAACCCAACGCAAAATTCCTAACCCAACGCAAAATCTATATCTCTCCGGTTTTCTTGTCTGGGTGATATAAAGAAAAGGGGAAAAATTTAGGGGAAAAACTAGGGAGGTTGGGGCGAGGAGTGGAGGAGGGAAGGCAGAACCCGACAAACGAAGAGCTAATGAAATAATTCTATTAGTGCTGCCTGAATGTTAAAGAGTTTTGCCGAGGTAATTGAATAAAAGGTAGGGAGAAACTACCTAGCAAGGGGAGAGAGAGAGAGAGAGAGAGAGAGAGAGAGAGAGAGAGAGAGAGAGAGAGAGGTAAGAGAGGGGGAGAGAGGGGGGGGAGAGAGGGGGGTGAGAGAGGGGGGTGAGAGAGGGGGAGAGGGAGGGAGGTGAGAGAGGGGGTGAGAGAGGGGGAGAGAGAGGGGGAGAGAGAGGGAGGTGAGAGAGGGGTAGGTAGATGAGAAGGGTAGGTAGATGAGAAGGGGAGGTAGAAAAGAGAGAAGGAGTTAGATAAAGGGGAGGAAGATGAGAGAGGGAGTTAGATAAAGGGGAGGAAGATGAGAGAGGGAGGAGATAAAGGGAAGGTAGATGAGAGAAGGAGGAGATAAAGGGGAGGTAGATGAGAGAGGGAGGAGATAAAGGGGAGGTAGATGAGAGAGGGAGGAGATAAAGGGGAGGTAGATGAGAGAGGGAGGAGATAAAGGGGAGGAAGACGAGAGAGGGAGGAGATAAAGGGGAGGTAGATGAGAGAAGGAGGAGATAAAGGGGAGGTAGATGAGAGAGGGAGGAGATAAAGGGGAGGTAGATGAGAGAGGGAGTTAGATAAAGGGGAGGTAGATGAGAGAGGGAGAAGATAAAGGGGAGGTAGATGAGAGAGGGAGGAGATAAAGGGGAGGAAGATGGGAGAGAGAGTTAGATAAAGGGGAGGTAGATGAGAGAGGGAGGGAGATAAAGGGGAGGTAGATGAGAGAGGGAGGAGATAAAGGGGAGGAAGATGGGAGAGAGTTAGATAAAGGGGAGGTAGATGGGAGAGGGAGTTAGATAAAGGGGAGGTAGATGAGAGAAGGAGTTAGATAAAGGGGAGGAAGATGAGAGAGAGAGTTAGATAAAGGGGAGGTAGATGAGAGAGGGAGTTAGATAAAGGGGAGGTAGATGAGAGAGGGAGTTAGATAAAGGGGAGGAAGATGAGAGAGGGAGTTAGATAAAGGGGAGGTAGATGAGAGAAGGAGGTAGATAAAGGGGAGGTAGATGAGAGAGGGAGTTAGATAAAGGGGAGGTAGATGAGAGAGGGAGTTAGATAAAGGGGAGGTAGATGAGAGAGGGAGTTAGATAAAGGGGAGGTAGATGAGAGAGGGAGGAGATAAAGGGGAGGTAGATGAGAGAGAGAGAAGATAAAGGGGAGGTAGATGAGAGAGGGAGTTAGATAA
The DNA here is from genome assembly GCA_958450375.1 of Homarus gammarus. Taxonomy (NCBI): domain Eukaryota; kingdom Metazoa; phylum Arthropoda; class Malacostraca; order Decapoda; family Nephropidae; genus Homarus; species Homarus gammarus. Next base: position 1,448,646 of record CAUDMG010004128.1, on the reverse strand, counting down.
AGGGGAGGAAGATGAGAGAGGGAGTTAGATAAAGGGGAGGTAGATGAGAGAGGGAGTTAGATAAAGGGGAGGAAGATGAGAGAGGGAGTTAGATAAAGGGGAGGTAGATGAGAGAAGGAGGTAGATAAAGGGGAGGTAGATGAGAGAGGGAGTTAGATAAAGGGGAGGTAGATGAGAGAGGGAGTTAGATAAAGGGGAGGTAGATGAGAGAGGGAGTTAGATAAAGGGGAGGTAGATGAGAGAGGGAGCTAGATAAAGGGGAGGTAGATGAGAGAAGGAGGTAGATAAAGGGGAGGTAGATGGGAGAGGGAGTTAGATAAAGGGGAGGTAGATGAGAGAGGGAGGAGATAAAGGGGAGGTAGATGAGAGAGGGAGGAGATAAAGGGGAGGTAGATGAGAGAGGGAGTTAGATAAAGGGGAGGTAGATGAGAGAGGGAGGTAGATAAAGGGGAGGTAGACGAGAGAGGGAGTTAGATAAAGGGGAGGTAGATGAGAGAGGGAGTTAGATAAAGGGAGGTAGATGAGAGAAGGAGGTAGATAAAGGGGAGACAGAGAGGTAGATGAGAGAGGGAGGAGATAAAGGTGAGGTAGATGAGAGAGGGAGTTAGATAAAGGGGAGGTAGATGAGAGAGGGAGTTAGATAAAGGGGAGGTAGATGAGAGAGGGAGTTAGATAAAGGGGAGGTAGATGAGAGAGGGAGAAGATAAAGGGGAGGTAGATGAGAGAGGGAGTTAGATAAAGGGGAGGTAGATGAGAGAGGGAGAAGATAAAGGGGAGGTAGATGAGAGAAGGAGGTAGATAAAGGGGAGGTAGATGAGAGAAGGAGTTAGATAAAGGGGAGGTAGATGAGAGAGGGAGAAGATAAAGGGGAGGTAGATGAGAGAGGGAGTTAGATAAAGGGGAGGTAGATGAGAGAGGGAGTTAGATAAAGGGGAGGTAGATGAGAGAGGGAGAAGATAAAGGGGAGGTAGATGAGAGAGGGAGTTAGATAAAGGGGAGGTAGATGAGAGAGGGAGTTAGATAAAGGGGAGGTAGATGAGAGAGGGAGTTAGATAAAGGGGAGGTAGATGAGAGAGGGAGGAGATAAAGGGGAGGTAGATGAGAGAGGGAGTTAGATAAAGGGGAGGTAGATGAGAGATGGAGGTAGATAAAGGGAGGTAGATGAGAGAGGGAGTTAGATAAAGGGGAGGTAGATGAGAGATGGAGGAGATAAAGGGGAGGTAGATGAGAGAGGGAGGAGATAAAGGGGAGGTAGATGAGAGAAGGAGGTAGATAAAGGGGAGGTAGATGAGAGAGGGAGTTAGATAAAGGGGATGTAGATGAGAGAGGGAGTTAGATAAAGGGGAGGTAGATGAGAGAGGGAGTTAGATAAAGGGGAGGTAGATGAGAGAGGGAGGAGATAAAGGGAGGTAGATGAGAGAGGAGAGATAAAGGGGAGGTAGATGAGAGAGGGAGTTAGATAAAGGGGAGGAAGATGAGAGAGGGAGTTAGATAAAGGGGAGGTAGATGAGAGAGGGAGTTAGATAAAGGGGAGGAAGATGAGAGAGGGAGTTAGATAAAGGGGAGGTAGATGAGAGAAGGAGGTAGATAAAGGGGAGGTAGATGAGAGAGGGAGTTAGATAAAGGGGAGGTAGATGAGAGAGGGAGTTAGATAAAGGGGAGGTAGATGAGAGAGGGAGTTAGATAAAGGGGAGGTAGATGAGAGAGGGAGTAGATAAAGGGGAGGTAGATGAGAGAAGGAGGTAGATAAAGGGGAGGTAGATGGGAGAGGGAGTTAGATAAAGGGGAGGTAGATGAGAGAGGGAGGAGATAAAGGGGAGGTAGATGAGAGAGGGAGGAGATAAAGGGGAGGTAGATGAGAGAGGGAGTTAGATAAAGGGGAGGTAGATGAGAGAGGGAGGTAGATAAAGGGGAGGTAGATGAGAGAGGGAGTTAGATAAAGGGGAGGTAGATGAGAGAGGGAGTTAGATAAAGGGAGGTAGATGAGAGAAGGAGGTAGATAAAGGGGAGGGTTTTAGTTAGATGAGAGAGGGAGGAGATAAAGGTGAGGTAGATGAGAGAGGGAGTTAGATAAAGGGGAGGTAGATGAGAGAGGGAGTTAGATAAAGGGGAGGTAGATGAGAGAGGGAGTTAGATAAAGGGGAGGTAGATGAGAGAGGGAGAAGATAAAGGGGAGGTAGATGAGAGAGGGAGTTAGATAAAGGGGAGGTAGATGAGAGAGGGAGTAGATAAAGGGGAGGTAGATGAGAGAAGGAGGTAGATAAAGGGGAGGTAGATGAGAGAAGGAGTTAGATAAAGGGGAGGTAGATGAGAGAGGGAGAAGATAAAGGGGAGGTAGATGAGAGAGGGAGAGATAAAGGGAGGTAGATGAGAGAAGGAGTTAGATAAAGGGGAGGTAGATGAGCGAGGGAGTTAGATAAAGGGGAGGTAGATGAGAGAGGGAGGAGATAAAGGGGAGGTAGATGAGAGAGGGAGTTAGATAAAGGGGAGGTAGATGAGAGAGGGAGTTAGATAAAGGGGAGGTAGATGAGAGAGGGAGTTAGATAAAGGGGAGGTAGATGAGAGAGGGAGGAGATAAAGGGGAGGTAGATGAGAGAGGGAGTTAGATAAAGGGGAGGTAGATGAGAGATGGAGGTAGATAAAGGGAGGTAGATGAGAGAGGGAGTTAGATAAAGGGGAGGTAGATGAGAGATGGAGGAGATAAAGGGGAGGTAGATGGGAGAGGGAGGAGATAAAGGGGAGGTAGATGAGAGAAGGAGTTAGATAAAGGGGAGGTAGATGAGAGAGGGAGGAGATAAAGGGGAGGTAGATGAGAGAGGGAGTTAGATAAAGGGGAGGTAGATGAGAGAGGGAGTTAGATAAAGGGGAGGTAGATGAGAGAGGGAGGTATATAAAGGGGAGGTAGATGAGAGAGGGAGTTAGATAAAGGGGAGGTAGATGAGAGAGGGAGTTAGATAAAGGGGAGGTAGATGAGAGAGGGAGTTAGATAAAGGGGAGGTAGATGAGAGAGGGAGGAGATAAAGGGGAGGTAGATGAGAGAGGGAGGAGATAAAGGGGAGGAAGATGAGAGAGGGAGTTAGATAAAGGGGAGGTTGATGAGAGACGGAGGAGATAAAGGGGAGGTAGATGAGAGAAGGAGGTAGATAAAGGGGAGGTAGATTAGAGAGGGAGGAGATAAAGGGGAGGTAGATGAGAGACGGAGCTAGATAAAGGGGAGGTAGATGAGAGAGGGAGGAGATAAAGGGGAGGTAGATGAGAGAGGGAGGTAGATAAAGGGGAGGTAGATGAGAGAGGGAGAAGATAAAGGGGAGGTAGATGAGAGAGGGAGTTAGATAAAGGGGAGGTAGATGAGAGAGGGAGTTAGATAAAGGGGAGGTAGATGAGAGAGGGAGTTAGATAAAGGGGAGGTAGATGAGAGACGGAGCTAGATAAAGGGGAGGTAGATGAGAGAGGGAGGAGATAAAGGGGAGGTAGATGAGAGAGGGAGGTAGATAAAGGGGAGGTAGATGAGAGAGGGAGTTAGATGAAGGGGAGGTAGATGAGAAGGATGTAGATAAAGGGGAGGTAGATGAGAGAAGGAGGTAGATAAAGGGGAGGAAGATGAGAGAGGGAGGAGATAAAGGGGAGGTAGATGAGAGAGGGAGTTAGATAAAGGGGAGGTAGATGAGAGACGGAGGTAGATAAAGGGGAGGTAGATGAGAGAAGGAGGAGATAAAGGGGAGGAAGATGAAAGAGGGAGTTAGATAAAGGGGAGGTAGATGAGAGACGGAGGAGATAAAGGGGAGGTAGATGAGAGAAGGAGGTAGATAAAGGGGAGGTAGATTAGAGAGGGAGGAGATAAAGGGGAGGTAGATGAGAGACGGAGCTAGATAAAGGGGAGGTAGATGAGAGAGGGAGGACATAAAGGGGAGGTAGATGAGAGAGGGAGGTAGATAAAGGGGAGGTAGATTAGAGAGGGAGGAGATAAAGGGGAGGTAGATGAGAGACGGAGCTAGATAAAGGGGAGGTAGATGAGAGAGGGAGGAGATAAAGGGGAGGTAGATGAGAGAGGGAGGAGATAAAGGGGAGGTAGATGAGAGAGGGAGTTAGATAAAGGGGAGGTAGATGAGAGAGGGAGTTAGATAAAGGGGAGGTAGATGAGAGATGGAGGTAGATAAAGGGGAGGTAGATGAGAGAGGGAGGAGATAAAGGGGAGGTAGATGAGAGAGGGAGTAGATAAAGGGGAGGTAGATGAGAGAGGGAGGAGATAAAGGGGAGGTAGATGAGAGAGGGAGGAGATAAAGGGGAGGTAGATGAGAGAGGGAGTTAGATAAAGGGGAGGTAGATGAGAGAGGGAGGAGATAAAGGGGAGGTAGATGAGAGAGGGAGTTAGATAAAGGGGAGGTAGATGAGAGAAGGAGGTAGATAAAGGGGAGGTAGATGGGAGAGGGAGTTAGATAAAGGGGAGGTAGATGAGAGAGGGAGTTAGATAAAGGGGAGGTAGATGAGAGAGGGAGTTAGATAAAGGGGAGGTAGATGAGAGAGGGAGGTAGATAAAGGGGAGGTAGATGAGAGAGGGAGGTAGATAAAGGGGAGGTAGATGAGAGACGGAGGTAGATAAAGGGGAGGTAGATGAGAGATGGAGGTAGATAAAGGGGAGGTAGATTAGAGAGGGAGGAGATAAAGGGGAGGTAGATGAGAGACGGAGCTAGATAAAGGGGAGGTAGATGAGAGAGGGTGGAGATAAAGGGGAGGTAGATGAGAGAGGGAGGAGATAAAGGGAGGTAGATGAGAGAGGGAGTTAGATAAAGGGGAGGTAGATGAGAGAGGGAGTTAGATAAAGGGGAGGTAGATGAAAGAGGGAGGAGATAAAGGGAGGTAGATGAGAGAGGGAGTTAGATAAAGGGGAGGTAGATGAGAGAAGGAGGTAGATAAAGGGGAGGTAGATGAGAGAGGGAGGAGATAAAGGGGAGGTAGATGAGAGAGGGAGTTAGATAAAGGGGAGGTAGATGAGAGAGGGAGTTAGATAAAGGGGAGGTAGATGAGAGAGGGAGTTAGATAAAGGGGAGGTAGATGAGAGAGGGAGTTAGATAAAGGGGAGGTAGATGGGAGAGGGAGTAGATAAAGGGGAGGTAGATGAGAGAGGGAGGTAGATAAAGGGGAGGTAGAGGAGAGAGGGAGAAGATAAAGTGGAGGTAGATGAGAGAGGGAGGTAGATAAAGGGGAGGTAGATGAGAGAGGGAGTTAGATAAAGGGGAGGTAGATGGGAGAGGGAGTTAGATAAAGGGGAGGTAGATGAGAGAGGGAGTTAGATAAAGGGGAGGTAGATGAGAGAGGGAGGAGATAAAGGGGAGGTAGATGAGAGAGGGAGGAGATAAAGGGGAGGTAGATGAGAGAGGGAGTTAGATAAAGGGGAGGTAGATGAGAGAGGGAGGTAGATAAAGGGGAGGTAGATGAGAGAGGGAGTTAGATAAAGGGGAGGTAGATGAGAGAGGGAGTTAGATAAAGGGAGGTAGATGAGAGAAGGAGGTAGATAAAGGGGAGACAGAGAGGTAGATGAGAGAGGGAGGAGATAAAGGTGAGGTAGATGAGAGAAGGAGGTAGATAAAGGGGAGGTAGATGAGAGAGGGAGGTAGATAAAGGGGAGGTAGATGAGAGAGGGAGTTAGATAAAGGGGAGGTAGATGAGAGAGGGAGTTAGATAAAGGGGAGGTAGATGAGAGAAGGAGGTAGATAAAGGGGAGGTAGATGAGAGAGGGAGGTAGATAAAGGGGAGGTAGATGAGAGAGGGAGTTAGATAAAGGGGAGGTAGATGAGAGAAGGAGGTAGATAAAGGGGAGGTAGATGAGAGAGGGAGTTAGATAAAGGGGAGGTAGATGAGAGAGGGAGAAGATAAAGGGGAGGTAGATGAGAGAGGGAGGTAGATAAAGGGGAGGTAGATGAGAGAGGGAGTTAGATAAAGGGGAGGTAGATGAGAGAGGGAGAAGATAAAGGGGAGGTAGATGAGAGAGGGAGAAGATAAAGGGGAGGTAGATGAGAGAAGGAGTTAGATAAAGGGGAGGTAGATGAGAGAGGGAGTTAGATAAAGGGGAGGTAGATGAGAGAGGGAGAAGATAAAGGGGAGGTAGATGAGAGAGGGAGTTAGATAAAGGGGAGGTAGATGAGAGAGGGAGTTAGATAAAGGGGAGGTAGATGAGAGAGGGAGTTAGATAAAGGGGAGGTAGATGAGAGAGGGAGGAGATAAAGGGGAGGTAGATGAGAGAGGGAGTTAGATAAAGGGGAGGTAGATGAGAGAGGGAGGTAGATAAAGGGGAGGTAGATGAGAGAGGGAGTTAGATAAAGGGGAGGTAGATGAGAGAGGGAGGAGATAAAGGGGAGGTAGATGAGAGAGGGAGGAGATAAAGGGGAGGTCGATGTGAGAGGGAGTTAGATAAAGGGGAGGTAGATGAGAGAGGGAGGAGATAAAGGGAGGTAGATGAGAAGGAGTTAGATAAAGGGGAGGTAGATGAGAGAGGGAGGAGATAAAGGGGAGGTAGATGAGAGAGGGAGTTAGATAAAGGGGAGGTAGATGAGAGAGGGAGTTAGATAAAGGGGAGGTAGATGAGAGAGGGAGGTAGATAAAGGGGAGGTAGATGAGAGAGGGAGTTAGATAAAGGGGAGGTAGATGAGAGAGGGAGTTAGATAAAGGGGAGGTAGATGGGAGAGGGAGGAGATAAAGGGGAGGTAGATGAGAGAGGGAGTTAGATAAAGGGGAGGTAGATGAGAGAGGGAGGAGATAAAGGGGAGGTAGATGAGAGAGGGAGTTAGATAAAGGGGAGGTAGATGAGAGATGGAGGTAGATAAAGGGAGGTAGATGAGAGAGGGAGTTAGATAAAGGGGAGGTAGATGAGAGAGGGAGTTAGATAAAGGGGAGGTAGATGAGAGAGGGAGTTAGATAAAGGGGAGGTAGATGAGAGAGGGAGGAGATAAAGGGGAGGTAGATGAGAGAGGGAGTTAGATAAAGGGGAGGTAGATGAGAGAGGGAGGTAGATAAAGGGGAGGTAGATGAGAGAGGGAGTTAGATAAAGGGGAGGTAGATGAGAGAGGGAGTTAGATAAAGGGGAGGTAGATGAGAGAGGGAGTTAGATAAAGGGGAGGTAGATGAGAGAGGGAGGAGATAAAGGGGAGGTAGATGAGAGAGGGAGTTACAAAAATGGGAGGTAGATGAGAGAGGGAGGAGATAAAGGGGAGGTAGATGAGAGAGGGAGTTAGATAAAGGGGAGGTAGATGAGAGAGGGAGGTAGATAAAGGGGAGGTAGATGAGAGAGGGAGGAGATAAAGGGGAGGTAGATGAGAGAGGGAGAAGATAAAGGGGAGGTAGATGAGAGAAGGAGGAGATAAAGGGGTGGTAGATGAGAGAGGGAGTTAGATAAAGGGGAGGTAGATGAGAGAGGGAGAGATAAAGGGGAGGTAGATGAGAGAGGAGGTAGATAAAGGGGAGGTAGATGAGAGAGGGAGAAGATAAAGGGGAGGTAGATGAGAGAGGGAGTTAGATAAAGGGGAGGTAGATGAGAGAGGGAGTTAGATAAAGGGGAGGTAGATGAGAGAGGGAGTTAGATAAAGGGGAGGTAGATGGGAGAGGGAGTTAGATAAAGGGGAGGTAGATGAGAGAGGGAGTTAGATAAAGGGGAGGTAGATGGGAGAGGGAGTTAGATAAAGGGGAGGTAGATGAGAGAGGGAGGTAGATAAAGGGGAGGTAGATGAGAGATGAAGGTAGATAAAGGGGAGGAAGATGAGAGAGGGAGTTAGATAAAGGGGAGGTAGATGAGAGAGGGAGTTAGATAAAGGGGAGGTAGATGAGAGAGGGAGTTAGATAAAGGGGAGGTAGATGAGAGAGGGAGGTAGATAAAGGGAGGTAGATGAGAGAGGGAGTTAGATAAAGGGGAGGTAGATGAGAGAGGGAGGTAGATAAAGGGGAGGTAGATGAGAGAAGGAGGTAGATAAAGGGGAGGTAGATGAGAGAGGGAGGAGATAAAGGGGAGGTAGATGAGAGAGGGAGTTAGATAAAGGGGAGGTAGATGAGAGACGGAGGTAGATAAAGGGGAGGTAGATGAGAGAGGAGGAGATAAAGGGGAGGAAGATGAGAGAGGGAGTTAGATAAGGGGAGGTAGATGAGAGAGGGAGTTAGATAAAGGGGAGGTAGATGAGAGAGGGAGGAGATAAAGGGGAGGTAGATGAGAGAGGGAGGAGATAAAGGGGAGGTAGATGAGAGAGGGAGTTAGATAAAGGGGAGGTAGATGAGAGAGGGAGTTAGATAAAGGGGAGGTAGATGAGAGAGGGAGTTAGATAAAGGGAGGTAGATGAGAGAGAGGAGGTAGATAAAGGGAGACAGAGAGGTAGATGAGAGAGGGAGGAGATAAAGGTGAGGTAGATGAGAGAAGGAGGTAGATAAAGGGGAGGTAGATGAGAGAGGGAGGTAGATAAAGGGGAGGTAGATGAGAGAGGGAGTTAGATAAAGGGGAGGTAGATGAGAGAGGGAGTTAGATAAAGGGGAGGTAGATGAGAGAAGGAGGTAGATAAAGGGGAGGTAGATGAGAGAGGGAGGTAGATAAAGGGGAGGTAGATGAGAGAGGGAGTTAGATAAAGGGGAGGTAGATGAGAGAAGGAGGTAGATAAAGGGGAGGTAGATGAGAGAGGGAGTTAGATAAAGGGGAGGTAGATGAGAGAGGGAGAAGATAAAGGGGAGGTAGATGAGAGAAGGAGGTAGATAAAGGGGAGGTAGATGAGAGAAGGAGTTAGATAAAGGGGAGGTAGATGAGAGAGGGAGAAGATAAAGGGGAGGTAGATGAGAGAGGGAGAAGATAAATGGGAGGTAGATGAGAGAAGGACTTAGATAAAGGGGAGGTAGATGAGAGAGGGAGTTAGATAAAGGGGAGGTAGATGAGAGAGGGAGAAGATAAAGGGGAGGTAGATGAGAGAGGGAGTTAGATAAAGGGGAGGTAGATGAGAGAGGGAGTTAGATAAAGGGGAGGTAGATGAGAGAGGGAGTTAGATAAAGGGGAGGTAGATGAGAGAGGGAGGAGATAAAGGGGAGGTAGATGAGAGAGGGAGTTAGATAAAGGGGAGGTAGATGAGAGATGGAGGTAGATAAGGGGAGGTAGATGAGAGAGGGAGTTAGATAAAGGGGAGGTAGATGAGAGATGGAGGAGATAAAGGGGAGGTGGATGGGAGAGGGAGGAGATAAAGGGGAGGTAGACGTTAGAGGGAGTTAGATAAAGGGGAGGTAGATGAGAGAGGGAGGAGATAAAGGGGAGGTAGATGAGAGAAGGAGTTAGATAAAGGGGAGGTAGATGAGAGAGGGAGGAGATAAAGGGGAGGTAGATGAGAGAGGGAGTTAGATAAAGGGGAGGTAGGTGAGAGAGGGAGTTAGATAAAGGGGAGGTAGATGAGAGAGGGAGGTATATGAAGGGGAGGTAGATGAGAGAGGGAGTTAGATAAAGGGGAGGTAGATGGGAGAGGGAGTTAGATAAAGGGGAGGTAGATGGGAGAGGGAGGAGATAAAGGGGAGGTAGATGAGAGAGGGAGTTAGATAAAGGGGAGGTAGATGAGAGAGGGAGGAGATAAAGGGGAGGTAGATGAGAGAGGGAGTTAGATAAAGGGGAGGTAGATGAGAGATGGAGGTAGATAAAGGGAGGTAGATGAGAGAGGGAGTTAGATAAAGGGGAGGTAGATGAGAGAGGGAGTTAGATAAAGGGGAGGTAGATGAGAGAGGGAGTTAGATGAAGGGGAGGTAGATGAGAGAGGGAGGAGATAAAGGGGAGGTAGATGAGAGAGGGAGTTAGATAAAGGGGAGGTAGATGAGAGATGGAGGTAGATAAAGGGAGGTAGATGAGAGAGGGAGTTAGATAAAGGGGAGGTAGATGAGAGAGGGAGTTAGATAAAGGGGAGGTAGATGAGAGAGGGAGTTAGATAAAGGGGAGGTAGATGAGAGAGGGAGGAGATAAAGGGGAGGTAGATGAGAGAGGGAGTTACACAAAGGGGAGGTAGATGAGAGAGGGAGGAGATAAAGGGGAGGTAGATGAGAGAGGGAGTTAGATAAAGGGGAGGTAGATGAGAGAGGGAGGTATATAAAGGGGAGGTAGATGAGAGAGGGAGGAGATAAAGGGGAGGTAGATGAGAGAGGGAAAAGATAAAGGGGAGGTAGTTGAGAGAAGGAGGAGATAAAGGGGAGGAAGATGAGAGAGGGAGTTAGATAAAGGGGAGGTAGATGAGAGAGGGAGAAGATAAAGGGGAGGTAGATGAGAGATGGAGGTAGATAAAGGGGAGGTAGATGAGAGAGGGAGAAGATAAAGGGGAGGTAGATGAGAGAGGGAGTTAGATAAAGGGGAGGTAGATGAGAGAGGGAGTTAGATAAGGGGGAGGTAGATGAGAGATGGAGTTAGATAAAGGGGAGGTAGATGGGAGAGGGAGTTAGATAAAGGGGAGGTAGATGAGAGAGGGAGTTAGATAAAGGGGAGGTAGATGGGAGAGGGAGTTAGATAAAGGGGAGGTAGATGAGAGATGAAGGTAGATAAAGGGGAGGTAGATGAGAGATGAAGGTAGATAAAGGGGAGGAAGATGAGAGAGGGAGTTAGATAAAGGGGAGGAAGATGAGAGAGGGAGTTAGATAAAGGGGAGGTAGATGAGAGAGGGAGTTAGATAAAGGGGAGGTAGATGAGAGAGGGAGGTAGATAAAGGGGAGGTAGATGAGAGAGGGAGTTAGATAAAGGGGAGGTAGATGAGAGAAGGAGGTAGATAAAGGGGAGGTAGATGAGAGAAGGAGGTAGATAAAGGGGAGGAAGATGAGAGAGGGAGGAGATAAAGGGGAGGTAGATGAGAGAGGGAGTTAGATAAAGGGGAGGTAGATGAGAGACGGAGGTAGATAAAGGGGAGGTAGATGAGAGAAGGAGGAGATAAAGGGGAGGAAGATGAGAGAGGGAGTTAGATTAAGGGGAGGTAGATGAGAGAGGGAGTTAGATAAAGGGGAGGTAGATGAGAGAGGGAGGAGATAAAGGGGAGGTAGATGAGAGAGGGAGGAGATAAAGGGGAGGTAGATGAGAGAGGGAGTTAGATAAAGGGGAGGTAGATGAGAGAGGGAGGTAGATAAAGGGGAGGTAGATGAGAGAGGGAGTTCGATAAAGGGGAGGTAGATGAGAGAGGGAGTTAGATAAAGGGAGGTAGATGAGAGAAGGAGGTAGATAAAGGGGAGACAGAGAGGTAGATGAGAGAGGGAGGAGATAAAGGTGAGGTAGATGAGAGAAGGAGGTAGATAAAGGGGAGGTAGATGAGAGAGGGAGGTAGATAAAGGGGAGGTAGATGAGAGAGGGAGTTAGATAAAGGGGAGGTAGATGAGAGAGGGAGTTAGATAAAGGGGAGGTAGATGAGAGAAGGAGGTAGATAAAGGGGAGGTAGATGAGAGAGGGAGGTAGATAAAGGGGAGGTAGATGAGAGAGGGAGTTAGATAAAGGGGAGGTAGATGAGAGAAGGAGGTAGATAAAGGGGAGGTAGATGAGAGAGGGAGTTAGATAAAGGGGAGGTAGATGAGAGAGGGAGTTAGATAAAGGGGAGGTAGATGAAAGAGGGAGGAGATAAAGGGGAGGTAGATGAGAGAGGGAGTTAGATAAAGGGGAGGTAGATGAGAGAAGGAGGTAGATAAAGGGGAGGTAGATGGGAGAGGGAGTTAGATAAAGGGGAGGTAGATGGGAGAGGGAGTTAGATAAAGGGGAGGTAGATGAGAGAGGGAGTTAGATAAAGGGGAGGTAGATGAGAGAGGGAGGTATATAAAGGGGAGGTAGATGAGAGACGGAGGTAGATAAAGGGGAGGTAGATGAGAGACGGAGGTAGATAAAGGGGAGGTAGATGAGAGATGGAGGTAGATAAAGGGGAGGTAGATTAGAGAGGGAGGAGATAAAGGGGAGGTAGATGAGAGACGGAGCTAGATAAAGGGGAGGTAGATGAGAGAGGGAGGAGATAAAGGGGAGGTAGATGAGAGAGGGAGGAGATAAAGGGGAGGTAGATGAGAGAGGGAGTTAGATAAAGGGGAGGTAGATGAGAGAGGGAGTTAGATAAAGGGGAGGTAGATGAGAGAGGGAGGAGATAAAGGGGAGGTAGATGAGAGAGGGAGTTAGATAAAGGGGAGGTAGATGAGAGAAGGAGGTAGATAAAGGGGAGGTAGATGAGAGAGGGAGGAGATAAAGGGGAGGTAGATGAGAGAGGGAGTTAGATAAAGGGGAGGTAGATGAGAGAGGGAGTTAGATAAAGGGGAGGTAGATGAGAGAGGGAGTTAGATAAAGGGGAGGTAGATGAGAGAGGGAGGAGATAAAGGGGAGGTAGATGAGAGAGGGAGTTAGATAAAGGGGAGGTAGATGGGAGAGGGAGTTAGATAAAGGGGAGGTAGATGAGAGAGGGAGTTAGATAAAGGGGAGGTAGATGAGAGAGGGAGTTAGATAAAGGGGAGGTAGATGAGAGGGAGTTAGATAAAGGGGAGGTAGATGAGAGAGGGAGAAGATAAAGGGGAGGTAGATGGGAGAGGGAGTTAGATAAAGGGGAGGTAGATGAGAGAGGGAGGAGATAAAGGGGAGGTAGATGAGAGAGGGAGTTAGATAAAGGGGAGGTAGATGGGAGAGGGAGGAGATAAAGGGGAGGTAGATGAGAGAGGGAGTTAGATAAAGGGGAGGTAGATGGGAGAGGGAGGAGATAAAGGGGAGGTAGATGAGAGAGGGAGGAGATAAAGGGGAGGTAGATGAGAGAGGGAGGAGATAAAGGGGAGGTAGATGAGAGAGGGAGTTAGATAAAGGGGAGGTAGATGAGAGAGGGAGTTAGATAAAGGGGAGGTAGATGAGAGAGTTAGATAAAGGGGAGGTAGATGAGAGAGGGAGAAGATAAAGGGGAGGTAGATGGGAGAGGGAGTTAGATAAAGGGGAGGTAGATGAGAGAGGGAGTTAGATAAAGGGGAGGTAGATGAGAGAGGGAGAAGATAAAGGGGAGGTAGATGGGAGAGGGAGGAGATAAAGGGGAGGTAGATGAGAGAGGGAGTTAGATAAAGGGGAGGTAGATGGGAGAGGGAGGAGATAAAGGGGAGGTAGATGAGAGAGGGAGTTAGATAAAGGGGAGGTAGATGAGAGAGGGAGTTAGATAAAGGGGAGGTAGATGGGAGAGGGAGGAGATAAAGGGGAGGTAGATGAGAGAGGGAGTTAGATAAAGGGGAGGTAGATGGGAGAGGGAGTTAGATAAAGGGGAGGTAGATGAGAGAGGGAGTTAGATAAAGGGGAGGTAGATGAGAGAGGGAGAAGATAAAGGGGAGGTAGATGGGAGAGGGAGGAGATAAAGGGGAGGTAGATGAGAGAGGGAGTTAGATAAAGGGGAGGTAGATGAGAGAGGGAGTTAGATAAAGGGGAGGTAGATGAGAGAGGGAGTTAGATAAAGGGGAGGTAGATGAGAGAGGGAGGAGATAAAGGGGAGGTAGATGAGAGAGGGAGTTAGATAAAGGGGAGGTAGATGAGAGATGGAGGTAGATAAAGGGAGGTAGATGAGAGAGAGAGTTAGATAAAGGGGAGGTAGATGAGAGAGGGAGTTAGATAAAGGGGAGGTAGATGAGAGAGGGAGGAGATAAAGGGGAGGTAGATGAGAGAGGGAGTTAGATAAAGGGGAGGTAGATGAGAGAAGGAGGAGATAAAGGGGAGGTAGATGGGAGAGGGAGTTAGATAAAGGGTAGGTAGATGGGAGAGGGAGGAGATAAAGGGGAGGTAGATGGGAGAGGGAGGAGATAAAGGGGAGGTAGATGAGAGAGGGAGTTAGATAAAGGGGAGGTAGATGGGAGAGGGAGAAGATAAAGGGGAGGTAGATGAGAGAGGGAGTTAGATAAAGGGGAGGTAGATGGGAGAGGGAGGAGATAAAGGGGAGGTAGATGAGAGAGGGAGTTAGATAAAGGGGAGGTAGATGAGAGAGGGAGGAGATAAAGGGGAGGTAGATGAGAGAGGGAGTTAGATAAAGGGGAGGTAGATGGGAGAGGGAGTTAGATAAAGGGGAGGTAGATGGGAGAGGGAGAAGATAAAGGGGAGGTAGATGAGAGAGGGAGTTAGATAAAGGGGAGGTAGATGGGAGAGGGAGTTAGATAAAGGGGAGGTAGATGGGAGAGGGAGGAGATAAAGGGGAGGTAGATGGGAGAGGGAGGAGATGAAGGGGAGGTAGATGAGAGAGGGAGTTAGATAAAGGGGAGGTAGATGGGAGAGGGAGAAGATAAAGGGGAGGTAGATGAGAGAGGGAGTTAGATAAAGGGGAGGTAGATGGGAGAGGGAGGAGATAAAGGGGAGGTAGATGAGAGAGGGAGTTAGATAAAGGGGAGGTAGATGAGAGAGGGAGGAGATAAAGGGGAGGTAGATGAGAGAGGGGGTTAGATAAAGGGGAGGTAGATGGGAGAGGGAGTTAGATAAAGGGGAGGTAGATGGGAGAGGGAGAAGATAAAGGGGAGGTAGATGGGAGAGGGAGAAGATAAAGGGGAGGTAGATGGGAGAGGGAGGAGATAAAGGGGAGGTAGATGAGAGAGGGAGTTAGATAAAGGGGAGGTAGATGGGAGAGGGAGTTAGATAAAGGGGAGGTAGATGGGAGAGGGAGGAGATAAAGGGGAGGTAGATGAGAGAGGGAGTTAGATAAAGGGGAGGTAGATGGGAGAGGGAGAAGATAAAGGGGAGGTAGATGAGAGAGGGAGTTAGATAAAGGGGAGGTAGATGGGAGAGGGAGGAGATAAAGGGGAGGTAGATGAGAGAGGGAGTTAGATAAAGGGGAGGTAGATGGGAGAGGGAGGAGATAAAGGGGAGGTAGATGGGAGAGAGAGAAGATAAAGGGGAGGTAGATGAGAGAGGGAGAAGATAAAGGGGAGGTAGATGGGAGAGAGAGTTAGATAAAGGGGAGGTAGATGAGAGAGGGAGTTAGATAAAGGGGAGGTAGATGAGAGAGGGAGTTAGATAAAGGGGAGGTAGATGAGAGAGGGAGTTAGATAAAGGGGAGGTAGATGAGAGAGGGAGTTAGATAAAGGGGAGGTAGATGAGAGAGGGAGTTAGATAAAGGGGAGGTAGATGAGAGAGGGAGTTAGATAAAGGGGAGGTAGATGAGAGAGGGAGTTAGATAAAGGGGAGGTAGATGAGAGAGGGAGTTAGATAAAGGGGAGGTAGATGAGAGAGAGAGTTAGATAAAGGGGAGGTAGATGGGAGAGGGAGGAGATAAAGGGGAGGTAGATGAGAGAGAGAGAAGGTAAAGGGGAGGTAGATGAGAGAGGGAGTTAGATAAAGGGGAGGTAGATGAGAGAGGGAGTTAGATAAAGGGGAGGTAGATGAGAGAGGGAGTTAGATAAAGGGGAGGTAGATGAGAGAGGGAGAAGATAAAGGGGAGGTAGATGAGAGAAGGAGGAGATAAAGGGGAGGTAGATGAGAGAGGGAGTTAGATAAAGGGGAGGTGGATGAGAGAGGGAGTTAGATAAAGGGGAGGTAGATGAGAGAGGGAGTTAGATAAAGGGGAGGTAGATGAGAGAGGGAGTTAGATAAAGGGGAGGTAGATGAGAGAGGGAGTTAGATAAAGGGGAGGTAGATGAGAGAGGGAGGAGATAAAGGGGAGGTAGATGGGAGAGGGAGTTAGATAAAGGGGAGGTAGATGAGAGAAGGAGGAGATAAAGGGGAGGTAGATGAGAGAGGGAGTTAGATAAAGGGGAGGTGGATGAGAGAGGGAGTTAGATAAAGGGGAGGTAGATGAGAGAGGGAGTTAGATAAAGGGGAGGTAGATGAGAGAGGGAGTTAGATAAAGGGGAGGTAGATGAGAGAGGGAGTTAGATAAAGGGGAGGTAGATGAGAGAGGGAGGAGATAAAGGGGAGGTAGATGGGAGAGGGAGTTAGATAAAGGGGAGGTAGATGAGAGAGAGAGTTAGATAAAGGGGAGGTAGATGAGAGAGGGAGTTAGATAAAGGGGAGGTAGATGAGAGAGGGAGAAGATAAAGGGGAGGTAGATGAGAGAGGGAGTTAGATAAAGGGGAGGTAGATGAGAGAGGGAGAAGATAAAGGGGAGGTAGATGAGAGAGGGAGTTAGATAAAGGGGAGGTAGATGAGAGAGGGAGAAGATAAAGGGGAGGTAGATGAGAGAGGGAGTTAGATAAAGGGGAGGTAGATGAGAGAGGGAGTTAGATAAAGGGGAGGTAGATGAGAGAGAGAGTTAGATAAGGGGAGGTAGATGAGAGAGGGAGGAGATAAAGGGGAGGTAGATGAGAGAGGGAGTTAGATAAAGGGGAGGTAGATGAGAGATGGAGGTGATAAAGGGGAGGTAGATGAGAGAGGGAGTTAGATAAAGGGGAGGTAGATGAGAGAGGGAGTTAGATAAAGGGGAGGTAGATGAGAGAGGGAGGAGATAAAGGGGAGGTAGATGAGAGAGGGAGTTAGATAAAGGGGAGGTAGATGAGAGAGGGAGGAGATAAAGGGGAGGTAGATGAGAGATGGAGGAGATAAAGGGGAGGTAGATGAGAGAGGGAGTTAGATAAAGGGGAGGTAGATGAGAGAGGGAGGAGATAAAGGGGAGGTAGACGAGAGAGGGAGGTAGATAAAGGGAGGTAGGTGAGAAGGGGGAGATAAAGGGGAGACAGAGAGGTAGATGATGGATATATATAGACAGAGACAGAAAAGGGGTCTCAAATAAGCTCAGTAAAAATAAAAGACAAGTGCGGAAATTCTCGAAGGAGTAAAAACAAGATTAAAAACACGAAAAGCGGAAGACCAGGTGCTTGTTCTCGTGCGTTGGGGGAGAGAGTGAGAGAGAGAGAGAGAGAGAGAGAAGGTGCTTTCTGGGTGAGTGAAAGAGTGAGAGAAAGACCGAGTGTATCAAGAGAAAGAGAGAGAGAGAGAGAGAGAGAGAGAGAGAGAGAGAGAGAGGAAGGTTAGTAAGAAAGGTCACATGACATGTCAATAGATGTCCCTGAAGGTCGACGGCGGGTGTGTGTTGGTGTTGCTCGCCAAAACATGGACTGAAACATCTACGTAATAGAGAGAACGATAAAATACATCTGCCAAAGTTCAGTGCTGGAAATTGTTTGGCGATTATTAGTGTTGACTGTTATAATTTGGCTTTTCTCTGCACTGAATTGAGAGAAGAAGTACCCCAACACCACACTCTACAGCCCACAGTACCCCAACACCACACTCTACAGCCCACAGTACCCCAACACCACACTCTACAGCCCGAAGTACCCTAACACCACATTCTACAGCCCACAGTACCCCAACACCACACTCTACAGCCCAAAGTACCCTAACACCACACTCTACAGCCCACAGTACCCCAACACCACACTCTACAGCCCAAAGTACCCTAACACCACACTCTACAGCCCACAGTACCCCAACACCACACTCTACAGCCCACAGTACCCCAACACCACACTCTACAGTCCACAGTACCCCAACACCACACTCTACAGCCCGAAGTACCCTAACACCACATTCTACAGCCCGAAGTACCCTAACACCACATTCTACAGTCCACAGTACCCCAACACCACACTCTACAGCCCAAAGTACCTCAACACCACACTCTACAGCCCACAGTACCCCAGCACCACACTCTACAGCCCACAGTACCCCAACACCACACTCTACAGCCCACAGTACCCCAACACCACACTCTACAGTCCACAGTACCCCAACACCACACTCTACAGCCCGAAGTACCCTAACACCACATTCTACAGTCCACAGTACCCCAACACCACACTCTACAGCCCAAAGTACCTCACCATCACACTCTACAGCCCAAAGTACCTTAACACCACATTCTACAGTGCACAGTACCCCAACACCACACTCTACAGCCCACAGTATCCCAGCACCACACTCTACAGCCCACAGTACCTCAACACCATACTCTACAGCCCACAGTACCCCAACACCACACTCTACAACCCACAGTACCTCAACACCACACTCTACAGCCCACAGTACCCCAACACCACACTCTACGGCCCACAGTACCTCAACACCACACTCTACAGCCCACAGTACCTCAACACCACACTCTACAGTCCACAGTACCCCAACACCACACTCTACGGCCCACAGTACACCAACACCACACTCTACAGCCCACAGTACCCCAACACCACACTCTACGGCCCACAGTACCTCAACACCACACTCTACAGCCCACAGTACCCCAACACCACACTCTACGGCCCACAGTACACCAACACCACACTCTACAACCCACAGTACCCCAACACCACACCCATCAACCCACAGATGACAACAGTATTTATTCTGAGATCATATAACTCACATAAAAGGATCTCAAGATATCGTACTCAAAGGGTTAAGATATCGTACTCAAGGGAAAAATATATCATACTCAAAAGGGGTAAGATATCATACTCAAGGGGTTAAGACATCGTACTCAAGGGGTCAAGATATCGTATGCAAGGGGTCACGATATACTCACGCGGCTAAAATATCGTACTAAATGGCTTAAAATATCGTACTCAAGAGGTTAAGATATCGTACTCCAAAGGTTAACAGCCGTGAAGTGAGTTGAAAAAAAAGTTGATCAAGTAGAATGAAGAAACATTGGTAAGTTCTTTCTTTTTTCTCTCTTTTGTAATCTAGTTGTGACTTCATTCAGCGCTGTTGGGCCGGAACATTGGCCACTAAATTCCTGTTACTGCCACTGTAAATTGTGATGCGTTGGTACCAGGAAGAATACAGTAACAGTACCAGTAACTTGTACCAGGACCCACGCCACTAGTACCAGTACCTCTACCATTACTTGTATCACCATCACCAAGAGTACCATTACCAGAGTTATCTATATCATTATTATTATTACCATTATTATCATTATCATCACTATTATTATTATCAATATTAAAATTATCTTGATTTTCTTTATCATTATTATTATTATTATTAGGAGTAGTAGCAGTAGTAGTAGTAGTAGTAGTAGTAGTAGCAGTAGTAGTAGTAGTAACGGGAAAGGTGAATGAATGGGTTAAGGAAATCCAAGCTCTGTCTGATATTGCTAATACAGAGCTACAGCGGCTTCTGCAGCACTCACCCATGGAGTCAAGAATCACTGGAACTACCTGATGCGCACTATCCCTGATATCGGACCCCTCCTTCACCCTCTGGAAGAAGCTATCAGCGTCAATTTCATTCCCAAATTAGTGAAACATCTTCACTTAACCCCAGCAGAAAGATCACTCCTTGCACTACCAACGAAACTGGGAGGAATGGGATTGGCCAATCGAGAGGAGATTGCTGCCACCGAACATCAAAACTCAGTTAAGCTCACGGCAGCCCTCACGGACCACATCATAGCAACAGGTGAGGTGGATACCAGTGAAGTAAACAAGATTCGACAGTCCATTACGACAGAACGACAGCACGGCCAAAGTGATAAGTTGTAGCAACTGATGATGCAAGTACCAGAGAATTAAAAAAAAAAAAAATTGCTATCGCACAGGAGGTGGGCGCCTCGAACTGTGTAACTACGTTACCGATAAGGGCAAATGGTTTCAATCTCAATAAACAAGAATTTACAGATGCCATTGCTCTTAGGTACGGTAGGCCAATAGAAGGTTTGCCCTCAAAATGCGCGTGTGGCTCTTCCTATGACGTCTTATATGCCGCCGCCACGGACTGTTTGGCTAATTACGGCTGTGTGATGATCAAAGGTGGTTGTATAATGGATTTAAGGACTATGTAAGGTTGTCAGGGGTAGTCTGATGCAACCAGAGGCTGCTTGTGGCTATATTGTGAATATCAACTTAGAGATGTGTGAGGCTCTTAGAGAGCTACTGTACTTGTGACTGAGGGGTTAATTGATGCTCCTAATGTCTGTGTACAGAAAAAGATGAATATATCCTAAATAAATCAGTCGACCCGACATGACAGGAAGTTGTATTGTGTATAATATTTACTGTTGGTTCGACAAGTCTTTATAAATGCTAAAATAGATTATAATGGTGTATTGAAGGTTTATATACGGATTACTGTAGGACTGAGGGAAGGACATGCAGTATTGTGTAGTATTGAGGGAAGGACTTGTAGTGTTGTGTAGGACCTTGGGAAGGACATGTAGTGATGTTCGTAAATGAGGGAGGGACTTGCTGACCTCCTAATGAATGAGAGGAAGACTTACTGACCTGCTAATTAGTGAGATGAGGATTTACTGACCTACTAAGGAGTGAGAAGCGGATTTACTGACCTACTAAGGAATGAGAGGAGGACTTACTGACCTACAAAGAAGTGAGAGGAGGACTTACTCGCCTACTAAGGAGTGAGAGGAGGATTTGCAGTGTTTTATAGGAGTGAGGGAAGGACATGCAGCGTTGTGTAGTATGAGGGAAGGACTCATTGTGATGTATAGGAGTGAGAGAAAGACTCACTGTGATGTGTAGGAGTGTGGGAAGGACTCACTGTGATGTGTAGGAGTGAGGGAAGGTATCGCTGTGATGTGTAGCGGTGAGGGAAGGACTCACAGTGATGTGTAGGAGTGGGGAAGGACTCCCTGTGAGGCGTAGGGATGAGGGAAGGACTTACTGTGAGGTGTAGGATTGAGGGAAGGACTGATTGTGAGGTGTAAAGTGAAGGGCTTCTGTCTCACCAATGAGGCAGACTACTGGTGATGACGTCATTGCTCTTATGGTGTGTTCCACCATTGACGTAGACTACTAGTGGTGACGTCACTGCTGTGGTCCACCAATGGAATGCCTAAGGTGACTTCAGCTCACTTAAAAAATTAAAATGCCGAGAACTTGTGACATAATGTTACAAGCACGTTGTAATGGTTTAATAAGAACTGAAAATTACAGTAAATTCTTAAACTAACATATTTTAATCCAGTGCCACCAAGAGTAAAATAGTTCGTTATACAAGTGGAAATAAAACTGAAGTACAAAATAAGTCAACAATGTCATAACATTGTTGAAGTTACGATATTTTGTACAGTAGTTTCATCTTCATTTGTATAACACAATGTTTTACCCTAGCTGGCACAGCACTGAAATAAAGGATGCCAGTTTAAAAATTTTCCTTAATTATCAGTTATTCATTACGTGTTCACAACTTACTTTGTAACCAATGATTTTTTCCTCTGGACAAACTTTTGTAATTGTATTTTGTTTTGTTTTTCAAATGTTATACATATTACATTTTAATTACAAGGCAGTGTATCTTCAAGGGGATAAGTGATGTTTGTGGCAACTTGAGGATGTGTGAGGCTCTGAAGAGCTATCTGTGTCTCTGAGGAGGCTGATTGATTCTCCCCTAAGGTCTACATGATGCTTCTAGGGGCTTATAAGTAGCTAGTTGTGTACAGCTAGTAAGGGCTATGTGATGACACTAAAGGCTGTCTGTCACTGCTAGGGACAGTGATGCTGCCAAGGGCTGGGTGCCGAGGCTTGTCTGAGCCCCCTACTATAGAGATACGAGACACGTCGACCAAGGTACACTGGTAGCCTTGCATGATCCAGGTTGGGTCGCCTTTATGGGACCCTGTGTACTTGGGTGTGTCAATTTTGTCAACATGTTAAAAATCAAATTTGGTAGTCAAAATATTGTGCCTCTTTATGTCTAAACTTGAGATTAGCAAACAAAAATGAATTGAAATAACCCTCACCTACATCAATTATACCTTAAAGTTTCAAATATCAGCATTTCAACAAATTAATGAGACTTGATTAGAATTATTCACTTGATATTAACTAATCTCATGTAAGCATTTGGATTATGGAGTATTTTATGGTTCTATAGCTTGTGTACAATATGCATGTCAGAACATGAACATGAACAGGCTCTCCGTGTGGGACAGTTTAATTCTTGTTTTGACTTGTACCAAGCGTGAGGATAAGGCGCCCGGCTCACTCTCCTTCTAGATATCATAGACGGTGGATTACTCTCATTGCACTTGCACCTACTCTACCAGACGAATTCTACATTTTAATTATTGTAAGTAGGGCTTATTGATTGTCGCAGTTACTTATATCATTGTATAAAACATTATGTTCTAAGAAATTATTATGTTATTTCTGTTACAGCATTTTTGATAAACAAATTGATATTTTTTGAAACAACAATTGAATTATGAAACATTGAAATATTTTTCTATTTGTCAGATAGTGTGAAGATGTCAAAATTGAAGACAAGAAGTCAGTTGTCAACCCACTTGAGCCTGCTAGTTGGTAAAGGGAAGGAGCTTCCTGTATCAGAACTTCCAACAGTGAGAGACATGCTAAGATTAGGGTTACTCCTTCGAGAAAAAAATGCAAAGGACAGAAGGAACTATACAGATAAAGAACTCATAAATGACATGATAGTCCCTCTTCTGCATCAATGGACAAAAGCTAATGCACTATTCAAACCACCTAAGATTAATCAGTGTCGAACTATTGAGCTAAAACTAACGAAATTATGGCACAAAGCAGTTGAAACATCACTTGGTAAAGGAAACTTGGCCAGGAAAAATGAATTTCTGCACACACTTGAAACTCTGTTTGACATTTTGACCTGCAAGTGCTCCATACAATTATGTTCTGAATCCAACTGTTCTCACTCAGGTAAGAGAGAAAATAATTCCCACATTGATTGTGGTTGTCCTCGTGAAAAGAAGATCCCTGTTTTAGAGCTTGAATTTATAAAGGCACAGAGGACAAAGGCAGAAGGCCAAGGAAGTATGCAAATGGGTTCAATAGATTATTCAGAAACAAAGAAGCAGATTGCTAATGCCAAGAAGAGAGAACAAATCCGAGAGAGGGAACAAAAGAAGAAAATGAATAGTGAAGAAGCCATCCAAAGAGAGGAAGAGCTGTGTCAAGATGTTTATCACTTCTTTGATAGTTCTTCTGATGAACAGGAAGCAACATCAGATGATAGTTCCAAAGAGCCATCTGAACCTTTACCAAAGAAAATGAAATACAACACAAGAAATATTTCAAACATTGCTTTAGCTAGTATTCGCCACCATGCTGGACTTCGTGAGGCTGCAGAAATTGCAACTGCCGCTTGGATAGATGCAGGCCTCATCAGCCGAGAGGATGTATCTTTGGTGATAGATCATAATAAAATTAGAAGAGCACAAGAAAAAATAATGAAGGAAATATCTGATCAGCATGAAAAAGATTTAAGCGAGGGAGGGCTCTCCTGTCTTTTGTTTGATGGAAGAATAGATGACACAAAAGTTTTGCTAGAAGTAGAGGGAGTGAACAGAAAGTTTCCAGGTCTCATCAAAGAAGAACACTACTCTGTCTGTTCTGAGCCTGGTGGTCGGTTTTTGTTTCACTTTGCTCCCGAAACTGAAGTAGAAGGGAAGAAACATGCAGAGGTCATTGCTGATCATATTTTATGTTGGGTTCAGGAGAGAGGACTTGGCAGTTCACTGCAGGCTGTTGGTGGAGATTCAACTGCAGTGAACACCGGATGGCAGGGGGGTGTAATGACACATTTAGAGAAAAAACTTGGAAGAAGACTTGTTTGGATTGTATGTGATTTACATACAGGCGAGCTACCTCTTCGTCATCTCATCCAGGAACTTGATGGTCCTACAAAGAGCAACAACAAGTGGTCAGGTCCCCTTGGCATCATGCTGGATGAAGCAACACAACTAGAAATAAATACAACCTTTCCAAAGGTCGAAGTTGGCCCTCCCCTTCCGGCGTTGTCTGAAGGAGTCATCAAAGATCTCAGCACAGATCAATCCTATGCTTATCGTATTGCCCAAGCAATAAGATCAGGAGAAGTGCCTCAGTCATTGGCTCTCTTGGAGATTGGACCTGTCAGTCACAGCCGTTGGTTAACTACAGCTCTTCGTTTCTGCAGGATTTGGATTTCCAAACACGAATTGAAGGGCAAAGTGCTGAAGAATTTGAGGTTAATTGTTGAATTTATTATTGGAGTTTATCTTCCCCAGTGGTTTAGTGTGAAACTTAATCCTATGTGGGTGGATGGGCCCAATCACCTTTTGTTTCAATTGCAGCTAGTAAGAACACAGAGGAAGGTAGTGAGGGACATCGTGTTACCTGTGGCAAGAAGGTCCGCTTGGTATGCTCGATCAGAAGCAGTTTTGCAAGCAATGCTTTGCAGTCAATGTACCAATCTCCGAACCGAGGCTGTAGAAGTCATTCTAAAGATTAGAGGAACGCTAATAGATGACGACCAGTTGGGAGACTGTTCGTTTCATTCAAGAAAAGTTCCCCCAATAAACGTCAATGCCACCAAATTGTCAGAATTGGTTGACTTGAGTTTGGAAGTCTTAGAGCCACCATTGACAACAAGTCTAACTAGCCAAGAATTGAGAAACCTTAAAGAGATTCCAATGCAGGTGCCGAAGTGGCCTTCCCACACTCAAAGTGTGGAGAGATGTGTGAAAATGGTCACAGAAGCAGCGGGCCATGTTTACAGCCACGAGAGGCGAGAAGGTTACATCAAAGCACAAATAGCAAGCAGACTACTGATGACAAGAAACCAAAGCAAAGAGAGTATGAAGGCATTGGTTACTTTCAAATAGACTACGGATAATAAAATATAATAATTTGAAACTTGAAACAGTAACATGTGTGCAAACGCTGGTTATGTTATAAATTCACAAATATGTACATTTAAAAATCCATTTGATGTAGGTAGGACTTATTATAAAAAAAAATTTGTGCCAGAATATTGTTTTGCATGCTTAAAGACTACAATGAATTGCTACCAAATTACTCGATTTTCAATTTAGCCAGTTCACCCCCTAAATTGACACACCCTACTGTGTACACAGGTTGTAGTACCATAAGGGCAACCTAACCAAGCAGTAACCTGGTGTCAATCATTACAATAAATATTTGTATTGTAACTTAATGTGTCGTATAAATGAAAAACATACTTTTTTCTTTGTTTATTATAATCCTAATAAAAAAGTTGAAAACAAAAGGGTTCCAAAGGCAAAAATAAGATCCTATTTTTATACTTTTCCGAAAAGTAGAAAATCTACGTCACCGAAAAGAAGATACTTACGATCTTTTGAGAATCCGAATTTACGATCATTTTAATTGTCGTAAGTTCGAAATTACGAGAAAAAAAGTTGTGAACACGTAATAAATAACTAACTGATAATTAAGGAAAATTCTTAAACTGGCAACCTTTATTTCAGTGATGCGTAAGCTAGAGTAAAACATTGTGTTATACAAATGAAGATGAAACTACTGTACAAAATATCTTAACTTCAACAATGTTATGACATTGTTCACTTATTTTGTACTTCAGTTTTATTTCCACTTGTATAACGAACTATTTTACTCTTGGTGGCACTGGATTAAAATATGTTAGTTTAAGAATTTACTGTAATTTTCAGTTCTTATTAAATCATTACAACGTGCTTGAAACATTATGTCACAAGTTCTCTGCATTTTAATTTTTTAAGTGAGCTGAAGTCACCTTAGGCATTCCATAGGTGGACCACAGCAGTGACGTCACCACTAGTAGTCTACGTCAATGGTGGAACAGACCACAAGAGCAATGACGTAATCACCAGTAGTCTGCCTCATTGGTGAGACAGAAGCCCTTCACTTTACACCTCACAGTCAGTCCTTCCCTCACTCCTACACCTCACAGTCAGTCCTTCCCTCACTCCTACACCTCACAGTAAGTCCTTCCCTCACCCCTGCAGCTCACAGGGAGTTCTCCTCTCATACCAACACCTCAGTGAGCCCTTACCTCACTCCTACACACTACAGCGAGACCTTCCCTCCATCCTATACATCACAATGAGTCCTTCCCACAATCCTACACATCACTGTGAGTCCTTCCCTCACCCCTACACATCACATCGATACCTTCCCTCACTCCTACACATCACAGTGAGTCCTTCCCACACTCCTACACATCACAATGAGTCCTTCTCTCACTCCTATACATCACAATGAGTCCTTCCCTCATACTACACAACGCTGCATGTCCTTCCCTCACTCCTATAAAACACTGCAAATCCCCCTCTCACTCCTTAGGTCAGTAAGTCCTCCTCTCACTCCTTAGTAGGTCAGTAAATCTGCTTCTCACTCCTTAGTAGGTCAGTAAATCCTCCTCTCACTAATTAGCAGGTCAGTAAGTCTTCCTCTCATTCATTAGGAGGTCAGCAAGTCCTTCCCTCATTTACGAACATCACTACATGTCCTTCCCAAGGTCCTACACAACACTACAAGTCCTTCCCTCAATACTACACAATACTGCATGTCCTTCCCTCAGTCCTACAGTAATCCGTATATAAACCTTCAATACACCATTATAATCTATTTTAGCATTTATAAAGACTTGTCGAACCAACAGTAAATATTATACACAATACAACTTCCTGTCATGTCGGGTCGACTGATTTATTTAGGATATATTCATCTTTTTCTGTACACAGAAATTAGGAGCATCAATTAACCCCTCAGTCACAAGTATCGTAGCTTTCTAAGAGCCTCACACATCTCCAAGTTGATATTCACAATATAGCCACAAACAGCCTCTGGTTGCATCAGACTACCCCTGACAACCTTACATAGTCCTTAAATCCATTATACAACCACCTTTGATCATCACACAGACCTAATTAGCCAAACAGCCCGTGGCGGCGGCATATAAGCCCTGGGGGCCTCACGTAACCCCTAGGAGTGACAGACAGCCTCAGAGCATTTACAACAAATACAATTTTTTTTTTTTACAATTTCAAAAGTTTGCCCACAGGAAATGCTCATTGGTTACAAGTAAGTTGTAAAGCTGTAATAATTACATAATTTTACAGTAAAATCTTAAACTAACATCTTGTATTTCACTGGCAAGAAGAATAAAATATTTTGTTTTGCAAATGAAGATGAAACTAAAGTACAAAATAATTAAGTTGAGCAAAATACTTCCTGACTGTCTAGTTAAAAATCCACATAAAAGATTACAACAGTGTATTAGGAGTCATAGGCTTCGCAACGCCACGAGTCTATATGGTCACTCGTATACAAATCCTTCCCTCACTCCTACACAACACTACAAGTCCTTCCCTCACTCAAACACCACACTACAAGTCCTTCCCTCACTCATACACTACACTACAAGTCCTTTCCTCACTCATACACCACACTACAAGTCCTTCACTCTCTCCTACACAACCCTGCAAGTCCTTCCCTCATTCCTACACAACACTGAAAGTCCTTTCCTCACTCATACACCACACTACAAGTCCTTCCCTCACCCCTACAAAATACTGCAAGTCCTTCCCTCACTCCTACACAACACTGCAAGTCCTTCCCTCACTCATACAATACACTACAAGTCCTTTTCTCTCTCCTACACAACCCTGAAAGTAATTCCCTCTCACCTACACAACACTACAAGTCCCTTCCTCACTCATACAATACACTGCAAGTCCTTCCCTCACCCCTACATCACACTACAAGTACTTCTCTCACTCCTGCACAACCCTGCAAGTCCTTCCCTCACCCCTATACCACACTACAAGTCCTTCTCTCACTCATACAATACACTACAAGTACTTCCCTCACTCCTACATCACACTACAAGTCCTTCTCTCACTCCTGCACAACCCTGCAAGTCCTTCCCTCACCCCTACACCACACTACAAGTCCTTCTCTCACTCATACAATGCACTACAAGTACTTCCCTCACTCCTACACTAACACTAAAAGTCCTTCTCTCACTCCTACACAACCCTGCAAGTCCTTCCCTCACCCCTACTCCACACTACAAGTCCTTCTCTCACTCATACAATACACTACAAGTACTTCCCTCACTCCTACACCACACTACAAGTCCTTCTCTCACTCCTACACAACCCTGCAAGTCCTTCCCTCACCCCTACACCACAGTACAAGTCCTTCTCTCACTCATACAATACACTACAAGTACTTCCCTCACTCCTACACCACACTAAAAGTCCTTCCCTCACTCCTTCACAACCCTGTAAGTCCTTCCCTTACTCCTACACCACACAACAAGTCCTTCTCCCACTCCTACACAACCCTGCAAGTCCTTCCCTCACTCATACACCACACTAAAAGTCCTTTCCTCACTCATACAAAACACTGCAAGTCCTTCTCTCACTCATTCACAACCCTGTAAGTCCTTCCCTTACTCCTACACAACCTTGCAGGTAATTCCCTCACTCCTACACCACACTACAAGTCCATCCCTCACTCATTCACCACACTACAATTCCTTCCCTCACTCATACACAACCCTGCAAGTAATTCCCTCACTCCTACACAACACAGCAAGTCCTTCCCTCACTCCTACACAACACTGCAACTGCTTCCCTCACTCCTACACAACACAGCAAGTCCTTCCCTCACTCCTACACCACACTACAAGTCCTTCTCACTCACCCTGCAATATCCCACACACAACACACAAGTCCTTCCCTCAGTCCTACACAACACTGCAAGCTTCCCTCATCCACACACAGCATCACCACCACACTACAAGTCCTTCCCTCACTCATACACAACCCTGCAAGTAATTCCCTCACTCCTACACAACACAGCAAGTCCTTCCCTCACTCCTACACAACACTGCAACTGCTTCCCTCACTCCTACACCACACTACAAGTCCTTCCCTCACTCATACACCACACTACAAGTCCTTCCCTCACTATACACAACAATACAAGTCCTTCCCTCAGTCCTACACAACACTACAAGTCCATCCATCACACATACACCACACTACAAGTCCTTTTCTCTCTCCTACACAACCCTGCAATTCCTTCCCTCACTCATGCCCCACAGTACAAGTCCTTCCCTCACTCATACACAACACTACAAGTCCATCCCTCAGTCCTACACAACACTACAAGTCCCTCCCTCACACATACACCACACAACAAGTCCTTTTCTCTCTCCTACACAACCCTGCAAGTAATTCCCTCACTCCTACACAACACTACAAGTCCTTCCCTCACTAATACACCACACTACAAGTCCTTCACTCTCTCCTACACCGCACTAAAAGACCTTCCCTCACTCCTACACCACACTACAAGTCCTTCCCTCACTCATACACCCCACTACAAGTCCTTCCATCACTCATACACAACACTACAAGTCCATCCCTCAGTCCTACACAACACTACAAGTCCTTCCCTCACACATACACCACACAACAAGTCCTTTTCTCTCTCCTACACAACCCTGCAAGTAATTCCCTCACTCCTACACAACACTACAAGTCCTTCCCTCACTAATACACCACACTACAAGTCCTTCACTCTCTCCTACACCGCACTAAAAGTCCTTCCCTCACTCCTACACCACACTACAAGTCCTTCCCTCACTAATACACCACACTACAAGTCCTTCACTCTCTCCTACACCACACTACAAGTCCTTCCCTCACTCATACACCACACTACAAGTCCTTCCCTCACGCCTACACAACACTACAAGTCCTTCCCTCACTCATACACCACACTACAAGTCCTTTTCTCCCTCCTACACAACCCTGCAAGTAATTCCCTCGCTCCTACACAACACTACAAGTCCTTCCCTCACCCATTCACCACACTACAAGTCCTTCCCATACTCATACACAACACTACAAGTCCTTCTCTCACTCCTACACAACCCTGCAAGTCCTTCCCTCACTCCTACACAACACTGCAAGTCTTTCCCTCACTCCTAAACAATATTAGAAGTCCTTCCCTCACTTCTACACAACACTGCAAGTCCTTCCCTCACCCCTACACAACACTGCAAGTCCTTCCCTCACTCCTACACAATACTAAAAGTGCTTCCCTCACTCCTACACAACACTGCAAGTCCTTCCCTCACTCCTACACAATATTAAAAGTGCTTCCCTCATTTCTACAAAACACAACAAGTCCTTCCCTCACTCATACACCACACTACAAGTCCTTCACTCTCTCCTACACCGCACTACAAGTCCTTCTCTCACTCACACAGAACACTGCAAATGCTTCCCTCACTCATACACCACACTACAAGTCCTTCCCTCAGTCCTACACAACACTACAAGTCCTTCCCTCACTCATACACCACACTACAAGTCCTTTTCTCTCGCCTACACAACACTACAAGTCCTTTCCTCACTCATACATCACACTACAAGTCCTTCACTCTCTCCTACACCGCACTACAAGTCCTTCCCTCAGTCCTACACAACAAAACAAGTCCTTCCCTCACTCATACGTCACACTACAAGTCCTTCCCACACTCATACACAACACTACAAGTCCTTCCCTCAGTCCTACACAACACTACAAGTCCTTCCATTACTCATGCACAACACCACAAGTCCTTCCCTCAAAATTACACCACACTACAAGTCTTACTCTCTCACCTACACAACCCTGCAAGTCCTTCCCTCACTCCTACACAACCCTGCAAATCCTTCCCTCACCCCTACACCACACTACAAGTCCTTCTCTCACTTCTACACGACCCTGTAAGTCCTTCCCTCACTCCTACACAATATTAGAAGTCCTTCCCTAACTTCTACACAACACTGCAATTCCTTCTCTCACTCCTACACAACCCAGCAATTCCTTCCCTCTCTCCTTCACAACCCTGTAAGTCCTTCCCTCACTCCTACACAATACTAGAAGTGCTTCCCTCATTTCTACACAATACAACAAGTCCTTCCCTCACTGCTACACAACATACCAAGTCCATCGCACACACCTACACAACATACCAAGTCCTTCCCTCACTCCTACACCACACTACAAGTCCTTCCCTCACTTTCACACAACACTGAAAGTCCCTTCCCTCTCTCCTTCACAACCCTGTAAGTCCTTCCCTCACTCCTAAATAACACTGCAAGTCCTTTCCTCACACCTACACTACAAGTCCTTCCATCACACATACACAACACTACAAGTCCTTTTCTCTCTCCGACACAACCCTGCAAGTCCTTCCCTCACTCATGCACAACACATCAAGTCCTTCACTCACTCCTACACAACACTACAAGTCCTTCCCTCAGTCCTACACAACAAAACAAGTCCTTCCCTCACTCATACATCACACTACAAGTCCTTCCCACACTCATACACAGCACTACAAGTCCTTCCCTCAGTCCTACACAACACTACAAGTCCTTCCATTACTCATACACAACACTACAAGTCCTTCCCTCAAAATTACACCACACTACAAGTCCTACTCTCTCACCTACACAACCCTGCAAATCCTTCCCTCACTCCAACACAACCCTGCAAATCCTTCCCTCACCCCTACACCACACTACAAGTCCTTCTCTCACTTCTACACAACCCTGTAAGTCCTTCCCTCACTCCTACACAATATTAGAAGTCCTTCCCTAACTTCTACACAACACTGCAATTCCTTCCCTCACTCCTACACAACCCAGCAATTCCTTCCCTCACTCCTACACAACCCTGCAGGTCCTTCCCTCACTCCTACACAATACTAGAAGTGCTTCCCTCATTTCTACACAATACAACAAGTCCTTCCCTCACTGCTACACAACATACCAAGTCCATCGCACACACCTACACAACATACCAAGTCCTTCCCTCACGCCTACACCACACTGCAAGTCCTTCCCTCACTTCAACACAACACTGAAAGTCCTTCCCTCACTCCTACACAATATTAGAAGTCCTTTCCTCACTTCTACACAACACTGCAAGTCCTTCCCTCACTCCTAACCAACACTAGAACTGCTTCCCTCACTTCTACACAACACTGAAAGTCCTTCCCTCACCCCTACACAATACTACAAGTCCATCCCTCACTCATACAATATACTAAAAGTCCTTCCCTCACCCCTACACAACACCGCAAGTGCTTCCCTCACTCCTACACCACACTACAAGTCCTTCCCTCACTCATGCACCACACTACAAGTCCTTCCCTCACTCATACACAACGCTACAAGTCCTTCCCTCAGTCCTACACAACACTACAAGTCCTTTCCTCACTCACATACCACACTACAAGTAATTCCCTCACTCCTACACAACAATACAAGTCCTTTCCTCACTCATACAATACACTACAAGTAATTTCCTCACTCCTACACAACCCAGAAAGTAATTCCCTCACTCCTACATAACACTACAAGTCCTTCCCTCACTCATACACCACACTACAAGTCCTTCCCTCACTCATACACAACGCTACAAGTCCTTCCCTCAGTCCTACACAACACTACAAGTCCTTCCCTCACTCATACAAAACGCTACAAGTCCTTCCCTCAGTCCTACACAACACTACAAGTCTTTTCCTCACTTATACACCACACTACAAGTCCTTTTCTCTCTCCTAAACAACCCTTCAAGTAATTCCCTCACTCCTACACAACACTACAAGTCCTTTCCTCACTCATACACCACACTACAAGTAATTCCCTCACTCCTACACAACACTACAAGTCCTTTCCTCACTCATACAATACACTACAAGTCCTTCCCTCACTCCTACACAACCCTGAAAGTAATTCCCTCACTCCTACATAACACTACAAGTCCTTCCCTCACTCATACACCACACTGCAAGTCCTTTTCTATCTCCTACACAACCCTGCAAGTAATTCCCTCACTCCTACACAATGCTGCAAGTCCTTCACTCGCTCCTTCACCGCACTAAAAGTCCTTCCCTCACTCCTACACCACACTACAAGTCCTTTCCTCACTCATACGCCACACTACAAGTCCTTCCCTCACTCATACACAACACTACATGTCCATCCCTCAGTCCTACACAACACTACAAGTCCTTCCCTCACTCATACACCACATTACAAGTCCTTCCCACACTCATACACAACACTACAAGTCCTTCCCTCAGTCCTACACAACACTACAAATCCTGCCCCCACTCATACACCACACTACAAGTCCTTTTCTCTCTCCTACACAACCCTGCAAGAAATTCCCTCACTCCTACCCAACACTACAAGTCCTTCCCTCACCCCTACACCACACTACAAGTCCTTCTCTCACTGCTACACAACCCTGCAAGTCCTTCCCTCACCCCTACACCACACTAGAAGTCCTTCTCTCACTCCTACACAACCCTGCAAGTCCTTCCCTCACTCCTACACAATATTAGAAGTCCTTCCCTCACTTCTACTCAACACTGCAAATACATCCCTCACTCCTACACAATACTGCAAGTCCTTCCCTCACTCCTACACTACCCTGCAAGTCCTTCCCTCACTCCTACACAATACTAGAATTGCTTCCCTCATTTCTACACAACCCAGCAATTCCTTCCCTCATACCTACACAACATACCAAGTCCTTCCCTCACTCCTACACCACACTAAAAGTCCTTCCCTCACTGATACATAACACTACAAGTCCTTTCCTCACTTCAACAAAACACTGAAAGTCCTTCCCTCTCTCCTTCACAACCCTGTAAGTCCTTCCCACACTCATACACAACACTGCAAGTTCTTCCCTAAGTTCTACACAACACTACAAGTCATTCCCTCACTCCTAAACAACCCTACAAGTCCTTCTTTCACTCCTACACAACACTGCAAGTCCTTCCCTCACTCCTACACAATACTAGAAGCCCTTCCCTCACTCTCTACAGTATACTACAAAACCTTCTTTCTCACCTACACAATACTAAAAGTCCTTCCCTCACTCCTACACAACCCTGCAAGTCCTTCTTTCACTCCTACACAACACTGCAAGTCCTTCCCTCACTCCTACACAATACTAAAAGTACTTCCCTCACTCCTACACATCACTTCATGTCTTTTCCTTACTTCTAAGCAACAATGCAGGTCCTTCCCTTACACCTACACAACACTAGAAGTCCTTCCCTCATTTCTAAACAACCCTGCAAGTCCTTCCCTCACTCCTACACAACATACCAAGTCCTTCTCTCACTCCTACACAACATACCAAGTCCTTCCCTCACCCCTACACAACATGCCAAGTCCTTCCCTCACTCCTACACAACATATCAAGTACTTCCCTCACTCCTACACAACATACCAAGTCTATCCCTCATTCTTACACAACATACCAAGTCCTTCTCTCACTCCTACACAACATACCAAGTCCTTCCCTCACTCCTATACAACATACCAAGTCCTTCCCTCACTCCTACACAACATGCCAAGTCCTTCACTCACTCCTACACAACATACCAAGTCCTTCCCTCACTCCTACACAACATACCAAGTCTATCCATCACTCTTACACAACATACCAAGTCCTTCTCTCACTCCTACACAACATACCAAGTCCTTCCCTCACTCCTACACAACATACCAAGACCTTCCCTCACTCCTACACAGCATACCAAGTCCATCCCAAACTCCTACACAACATACCAAGTCCTTCCCTCACTCCTGCACAACATATCAAGTCCTTCCCGTACTCCTACACAATACTGAAAGGCCATCCCTCACTCCTAAACTACATACCAAGTCCTTCACTTACCCCTACACAACATACCAAGTCCTTCCCTCACTCCTACACAACATTCCAAGTCCTTCCCTCACTTCTACACAACATACCAAGTCCTTCCCTCACTCCTACACAGCATACAAAGTCCATCCCAAACTCCTACACAACATACCAAGACCTTCCCTCACTCCTACACAGCATACAAAGTCCATCCCAAACTCCTACACAACATACCAAGTCCTTCCCTCACTCCTACACAACAGACCAAGTCTATCTCTCACTCTTACACAACATACCAAGTCCTTCCCTCACTCCTACACAATACTACAAGTCCATTCCTCACTCCTACACAACATACGGAGTCCTTCCCTCACTCCTACACAACATGCCAAGTCCTTCCCTCTCTCCTAAGCAACATACCAAGTCCTTTCCTCACTCCTCCACAACATACCAAGTCCTTCCCTCACTCCTACACAACATACCAAGTCCTTCCATCTCTCCTACACCACACTACAAGTGCTTCCCTCACTCCTACACAATACTACAAGTCCTTCCCTCACTCCTACACAACATACCAAGTCCTTCCCTCACTCCTACACAACATACCAAGTCCTTCCCTCACTCCTACACAACATACCAAGTCCTTCCCTCATTCCTACACAACATATCAAGTCCTTCCCTCACTCCTACACAACATACCAAGTACTTCCCTCTCTCCTACACAACATACCAAGCACTTCCCTCACTCCTACACAACATACCAAGTCCATCCCAAACTCCTACACAACATACCAAGCCCTTCCCTCACTCCTGCAAAACATACCAAGTCTATCCCTCACTCTTACACAACATACCAAGTCCTTCCCTCGCTCCTACGCATCATACCAAGTCCTTCCCTCACTCCTACACAACATACCAAGTCCTTCCCTCACTCCTACACAACATACCAAGTCCTTCCCTCACTCCTACACAACATACCAAGTAGGGTGTGTCAATTTTGTCAACATGTTAAAAATCAAATTTGGTAGTCAAAATATTGTGCCTCTTTATGTCTAAACTTGAGATTAGCAAACAAAAATGAATTGAAATAACCCTCACCTACATCAATTATACCTTAAAGTTTCAAATATCAGTATTTCAACAAATTAATAAGACTTGATTAGAATTATTCACTTGATATTAACTAATCTCATGTAAGCATATGGATTATGGAGTATTTTATGGTTCTATAGCTTGTGTACAATATGCATGTCAGAACATGAACATGAACAGGCTCTCCCTGTGGGACAGTTTAATTCTTGTTTTGACTTGTACCAAGCGTGAGGATAAGGCGCCCGACTCACTCTCCTTCTAGATATCATAGACGGTGGTTTGCTCTCATTGCACTTGCACCTACTCTACCAGACGAATTCTACATTTTAATTATTGTAAGTAGGGCATATTGATTGTCGCAGTTACTTATGTCATTGTATAAAACATTATGTTCTAAGAAATTATTATGTTATTTCTGTTACAGCATTTTTGATAAACAAATTGAAATTTTTTGAAACAACAATTGAATTATGAAACATTGAAATATTTTTCTATTTGTCAGATAGTGTGAAGATGTCAAAATTGAAGACAAGAAGTCAGTTGTCAACCCACTTGAGCCTGCTAGTTGGTAAAGGGAAGGAGCTTCCTGTATCAGAACTTCCAACAGTGAGAGACATGCTAAGATTAGGGTTACTCCTTCGAGAAAAAAATGCAAAGGACAGAAGGAACTATACAGATAAAGAACTCATAAATGACATGATAGTCCCTCTTCTGCATCAATGGACAAAAGCTAATGCACTATTCAAACCACCTGTGATTAATCAGTGTCGAACTATTGAGCTAAAACTAACGAAATTATGGCACAAAGCAGTTGAAACATCACTTGGTAAAGGAAACTTGGCCAGGAAAAATGAATTTCTGCACACACTTGATACTCTTGACATTTTGACCTGCAAGTGCTCCATACAATTATGTTCTGAATCCAACTGTTCTCACTCAGGTAAGAGAGAAAATAATTCCCACATTGATTGTGGTTGTCCTCGTGAAAAGAAGATCCCTGTTTTAGAGCTTGAATTTATAAAGGCACAGAGGACAAGGGCAGAAGGCCAAGGAAGTATGCAAATGGGTTCAATAGATTATTCAGAAACAAAGAAGCAGATTGCTAATGCCAAGAAGAGAGAACAAATCCGAGAGAGGGAACAAAAGAAGAAAATGAAGAGTGAAGAAGCCATCCAAAGAGAGGAAGAGCTGTGTCAAGATGTTTATCACTTCTTTGATAGTTCTTCTGATGAACAGGAAGCAACATCAGATGATAGTTCCAAAGAGCCATCTGAACCTTTACCAAAGAAAATGAAATACAACACAAGAAATATTTCAAATATTGCTTTAGCTAGTATTCGCCACCATGCTGGACTTCGTGAGGCTGCAGAAATTGCAACTGCCGCTTGGATAGATGCAGGCCTCATCAGCCGAGAGGATGTATCTTTGGTGATAGATCATAATAAAATTAGAAGAGCACAAGAAAAAATAATGAAGGAAATATCTGATCAGCATGAAAAAGATTTAAGTGAGGGAGGGCTCTCCTGTCTTTTGTTTGATGGAAGAATAGATGACACAAAAGTTTTGCTAGAAGTAGAGGGAGTGAACAGAAAGTTTCCAGGTCTCATCAAAGAAGAACACTGCTCTGTCTGTTCTGAGCCTGGTGGTCGGTTTTTGTTTCACTTTGCTCCCGAAACTGAAGTAGAAGGGAAGAAACATGCAGAGGTCATTGCTGATCATATTTTATGTTGGGTTCAGGAGAGAGGACTTGGCAGTTCACTGCAGGCTGTTGGTGGAGATTCAACTGCAGTGAACACCGGATGGCAGGGGGGTGTAATGACGCATTTAGAGAAAAAACAAGGAAGAAGACTTGTTTGGATTGTATGTGATTTACATACAGGCGAGCTACCTCTTCGTCATCTCATCCAGGAACTTGATGGTCCAACAAAGAGCAACAACAAGTGGTCAGGTCCCCTTGGCATTATGCTGGATGAAGCAACACAACTAGAAATAAATACAACCTTTCCAAAGGTCGAAGTTGGCCCTCCTCTTCCGGCGTTGTCTGAAGGAGTCATCAAAGATCTCAGCACAGATCAATCCTATGCTTATCGTATTGCCCAAGCAATAAGATCAGGAGAAGTGCCTCAGTCATTGGCTCTCTTGGAGATTGTACCTGTCAGTCACAGCCGTTGGTTAACTACAGCTCTTCGTTTCTGCAGGATTTGGATTTCCAAACACGAATTGAAGGGCAAAGTGCTGAAGAATTTGAGGTTAATTGTTGAATTTATTATTGGAGTTTATCTTCCCCAGTGGTTTAGTGTGAAACTTAATCCTATGTGGGTGGATGGGCCCAATCACCTTTTGTTTCAATTGCAGCTAGTAAGAACACAGAGGAAGGTAGTGAGGGACATCGTGTTACCTGTGGCAAGAAGGTCCGCTTGGTATGCTCGATCAGAAGCAGTTTTGCAAGCAATGCTTTGCAGTCAATGTACCAATCTCCGAACCGAGGCTGTAGAAGTCATTCTAAAGATTAGAGGAACGCTAATAGATGACGACCAGTTGGGAGACTGTTCGTTCCATTCAAGAAAAGTTCCCCCAATAAACGTCAATGCCACCAAATTGTCAGAATTGGTTGACTTGAGTTTGGAAGTCTTAGAGCCACCATTGACAACAAGTCTAACTAGCCAAGAATTGAGAAACCTTAAAGAGACTCCAATGCAGGTGCCGAAGTGGCCTTCCCACACTCAAAGTGTGGAGAGATGTGTGAAAATGGTCACAGAAGCAGCGGGCCATGTTTACAGCCACGAGAGGCGAGAAGGTTACATCAAAGCACAAATAGCAAGCAGACTACTGATGACAAGAAACCAAAGCAAAGAGAGTATGAAGGCATTGGTTACTTTCAAATAGACTACGGATAATAAAATATAATAATTTGAAACTTGAAACAGTAACATGTGTGCAAACGCTGGTTATGTTATAAATTCACAAATATGTACATTTAAAAATCCATTTGATGTAGGTAGGACTTATTATAAAAAAAAATTTATGCCAGAATATTGTTTTGCATGCTTAAAGACTACAATAAATTGCTACCAAATTACTCGATTTTCAATTTAGCCAGTTCACCCCCTAAATTGACACACCCTAATACCAAGTCCATCCCAAACTCCTACACAACATACCAAGTCCTTCCCTCACTCCTGCACAACATATCAAGTCCTTCCCTTACTCCTACACATAGTTCATCCACATCTCCACCACACACTGAACCATCTCCATTGCGAACATACGCTCTTTTGGTGTTGAAGCACATGATATAAAGCGTCACTTGCGAATCTTAGTAACAACACTTAATCGGATGGCTGGCGTGGCCATATTTGTTTTGCTTAATTTGACTCCATAAGAAAGTACTGATACCTTCAGCTGATCAACAAAAATCACTGATGGTTCAGAGAAATGTGGCTCCAAGCTCGACTCCTGATTCAGCGCTTCGTTTGTGGTGACCAGCCACTCAGAACTCATGATACAAACGACAGGTTGACATATTCCCATAGGTAGAGGTTCTGCATGATGAATACATTCTGAATAAATTACACGTAATGTCATGTAGATAATCAGAATTTATTGCATATGCCAAACAAAGATTTTTATTTGGTATATTACGATATATTTATTTTTATGAGAAAATCTACAAAATGGCGTAAACGAACCGAAATAACCACTAATTTGTACCAACTGACACTGCTGGTAGTCAAGGCGGGCGGGGGAGTGGGCTCAGGGGTGGTAATGTGTGGTGTGTGTGATGGTGATGATGATGACGATAATGTTGGCGTATATGTGATGACGACGATGCTAATGAATGATGATAAACAATGAATGATGACAATAATGATGGCGTATATGTGATGACGACGACGATGATGAATGATGATAAATAATGAATGATGATGAATAATGATGATGATTGATGCTGCTGAATGATCCCTGGGCAGTTATTATAAGACAATTCATCATCACTACAGACTCACTTGGTTTGATTTACAGGGGTGAGGTTAGGTTAGGTTTCATTTCACCCCACATTATGGCTTCGTCCCCGTGCAATAATAACCTACCTCAGAGTTCCCCATCTACTATTTATGAATGTTCAGTCATACTAATTCCCTCAGTGGTAAACCTCTGGATGAAAGGCTAAATATAAAATGATAAAACACGCGTGGTTGCTAGTGGCGTGGTTGCTAGTGGAATAGTTACTAGGGGCGTATCCAAAGGCCAAGTATTTTTGTTTCTTACCATATATAAGAACACCTGCTATCGGGATACTAGCCATCTGGGTGGTTGGTTTATCCAGTGTTGGTGCAGGCGAAAACCGGAAATCGTGCTACGTCAGAGACGATTCGATTGTGAGTGTGAAATACGCACGTTACGATATACAACCCAAGATCCAAGTGACGCGCTAGGTATCTACTCTATCAAGGGTAAATAATTATATTGGAAATGTTGGTTAGTGATCCCATTACATAATTTACTTCAGCACTAGCAGCATATGGGCCCTAGTAATGATACCTACCACTCTTACCCTATCAAAAACTTCAACTGAACAATGTGTTTAACATGTAATAACTAGGACGATAACCCTCATGTATGTATGTATGATTTTTATTCAATAAATTCATACAAAATCAAGGTCCCAGTACAAGTGAATATGTACCCCGCACTGCAACAACAATGTACCGACACTAATTCTAGGATTTTATTCATATATCCACATACTAGCTTAGGTTAATAGCCATCTTAATAGCAGTATTTTCTGTCTATCCACATGATAACTTTGGTTAATAGCCATCTTAATAGCAGTATTATCTGTCCGAGCCACGGCATCCACAACTCCTGTACACACGGCTGAGAGGTACACTACCGCCTCCTCCTCCCTGGGCCACACAGTACAACACAACTTTTTATCACCTTACCTTCACTCAACTGCTAATAACCACAACGTAGAGTCCTGGAAGTCCTCACGACGCCACAAGCACGAGGTAATCCACAAACAGCGAACGTAAAATCCAGGAAATAGCCATCAAACGTTGCCTCAAATACTGTCCAACCACACGCACCACCACACACATGTCGACGCTGCCGTTACTCATACCTAAATGATTTCTGGCGAGTCGTGAGTGTCGAAGCTTTGAAGTGCTTCGATTCTTTAATTCATTGGTTCGCTTAATGATTCACATGAGAAACACTCACTCATTTATTTATCGACTGGATGGCAGAAAGGATATGATGTACAGGTGGAGGAGTGTACTGTATGGTGGTGTACGGGTGGAGGAGTATACTTTATGGAGGTGTATGGGTGGCGGAGTGTACTGTATGGTGGTGTACACGTGGCACAGTGTCTTGTATGGTGGTGTACGTGTTCCGGACTGTACTGTGTGCTTATGTACGGGTGGCAGAGTGTACTCTATGGTGGTGTACAGGAAGAAGAGTATACTGTATGGTTGTGTACAGGTGGTGGAGTGTACTGTGTGTTGGCATACAGTTGGTTGAGTGTAGTGTACGGTGGTGTAGGGGTGGTGTAGTGTATTATATGGTGGTGTATGGGTGGCACAATGCATTGTATGGTGATGTACGGGTGGTGTTGTGTATTATATGGTGGTGTATGGGTGGGACAGTGCACTGTACGATGGCTTACGGGTGGCGGAGTGTACTGTATGGTGGTGTACGGGTGACAGTGTACTCTACAGTGGTATACAGGAGATGGAGTGTACTGTATAGTTGTGAATGGATGGCGCAGTATATACTGTACCATAGTGTCCAGGTGTTCGTCATTTTGGTAAAAATTAAATTGTCTTTGACATGTAAAGTCTTTTACTTAGATTTTAGGATAAAATTTCGACATGTAAACTGGTCACTTTAAACAAGTCAATCGAGATATGGCCTTTTTTTTCCTAAAAATTATGAAAGTTTCCAAAAATTCTTTATTTTTTTGTTTGTTTATTATATAAAGTTAATTTTTCCATTTTTTTCTAAGTTAATATTTTTTTCCATTTTTTTTATATAGCTACAAGTAATATTTATTTCGAGTTAAATTTTTTTTCATTTAAAGCTCTTTTCGATATTCAGTAAAAGCAGCTTTTCATGTGGAGACGAAGTCGATTGTGTTGATCAAGCAAACCAGTTGTTCCGTGACACTATCAGAAGACCAAGAGTCAACAGGTGGTAGTGCTAAGACAGGTGGATGAAAACAGGACTAGTTAAAGTTTATTATTTCCTTATGGCTTATAATACTGTACACTAAACACATTAGGTTGTGTTGACTGTTGCTTAGAGTCGTATCAGTGGTGTGGGTCACTTGTTTGAAGGCCTCAAGTCCCGGGTCGTTAGTTGAAGGCCCCACGTCACTGCTGTGGTCACACTTGTTGAAGGTCACTACTGTGGGTCACTTGTTGAAGGGCCCAGGTCACTGCTATGGGTCCCCTGTTGAAGGTCCCAGGTCACTGCTGTGGTCACACTTGAAGGTCACTGCTATAGGTCCCCTGTTGAAGGCCCCACGTCACTGCTGTGGTCACACTTATTGAAGGTCACTGCTCTGGGTCACTTATTGAAGGCCCTAGGTCACTTTTTGAAGGCCCAGGTCACTGCTGTGGTCAGAGTTGAAGGTCACTGCTATGTGACCCCTGTTGAAAGCCCCAGGTCACTTGTTGAAGGTCCCAGGTCACTGCTTTGCGTCCCTTGAAGGCCTGAAGTCAAAGGTCACTGCTTTGGGGTCACTTGTTGAAGGTTTAAGGTCACTGCTTTGAGTCCCTTGACGGCCTCAAGTCCCAGGTTACTGCTGTAGATCACTTGTTGAAAGCCGCAAGTTCATCTTTAGATGGCAAAAGAAAGAATGCAATCAAATTAATGACATTCAAATTTCAGTACCAGATGTGGAAACTCAAGATCCACCTGGAATTCCTATCCAAGCAGAGGAAAACAGTGATACTGGTAAGTTTTACCGATACCTCTGGACTTATTCAGTGATGAAAACTCACAGAAAATGGGGGTGATGTAGCGTAACCAAAGTGTTAAGTCTGCCATTGAAATATATCCCCTGGTGAGCAGTACATGCTTCAGAAATGTTTCAAATCAGCGATCTGAATACGAGGCACAAGAAATTAGGTGACCCCACCATTAACACCAATGGTAGGAGACTTCTCACCGCATATGACGAATCTCAAATTATAGGTATTAATAAACCAATACACATCTATCGCGGGGCTCTAGACAAGTGTATTGGATTTAATCTATCATACACTACTCATAGCTCTGATGTTGTCACTGATCTTATGTCTGACCACAGCCCAATCCAAGCTGGTATACATGTAGCCAATGACACCCCCACTGGTGGTAAACTCAACAAAAGTAGAATCAGTCAAGCAAGAACATGAAAGCCAGTTCATAGACTTCGTCCATGACTGGTACAAGGACTACAAGCCTGACAACTACCAAAGTTTCCATAATGATCTGATAGATAGGACTTCTACATACTTCACCAAAAATGGAGAAAACGTGGTCAGGATCGTGTGAACAGGCAACAGCAGTGCTATGATGACCCTAAACTGAAAAAAAAACTCTGGGCAAAAGTTAGGAGGGTGGGTGCTCTCTTGCTACCGTCAGGGAACCTGTAAACGAACCCTGACAAAATACGTGGGAACCATATGTCAACAGCCTCAACCAACACACATCCCTCAGCTAAGCTTGGAAAGATATAAACACAAGAGTTAAAAACAGTATACACGTCTCCACTCCAAACCCACAGCAAAAATCGAATGACCTAATAAAGTGGGCCCATGTATCTAGCCATGACATGCTACCAACTAGGAAAAACTCCTTGATGCGAAGTCTGTAGAGAAGTAATCTCCTAAACTTTATGCTGGACAAACACCACGAGGGGTGATGGTCAGTAAACCGAGTAGGACAGAGCCCTTACAATATCGTTAGATTACCAAGGAATGTGCCGGGCATTCCATTATTGGCACTGTACGATATGAGTTATGCCTAAGGCATTATGCTTTTCGTCCCATATCACTAACCAGCTGCCTGTGTGAAACATTCGACAGTATAGTTCTTGGCTCTCGTAGAATCAAGAGAACACACGTCTCCTAACATAAATGGCTTCACCCGTGGTAAAAGTGTACATAATTGCACTATCACATTCCTAACTGTGCATTGGGATGAAATACAGATACACCACATTTCTTCACCTAAAAGCTGCATTTGATATTGCCAATAGGCATCTTATATTGTACGAACGAGCCAAAATGGATATAGGAGGTAGGCTGTTACGCTGGACAAGTGGTTACCTAACCAACAGAAGGGCTGCTGTATTTTCATGGTTACAAAGGTGAAGTTAAAGATATGCAACTTGGGACCTCCCACAAGGTGGAATACTTGGTCCCATTTGTTCAATGTTCTTATGATTGCATTATTTCATTCAACACCAAACAACAACAGCAATATTACAATCAGCTATGCTGATATTCTTGTACATACTAAGACCTTTGGTGAAAAGCAAACTACCCTGAACCATGTACACGCAGCC
This sequence comes from Homarus gammarus, assembly GCA_958450375.1. Lineage (NCBI taxonomy): Eukaryota > Metazoa > Arthropoda > Malacostraca > Decapoda > Nephropidae > Homarus > Homarus gammarus. The sequence continues at coordinate 1,404,602 of CAUDMG010004128.1, read as the reverse complement.
TGTGTGAACCTTGGTCTTGCTATTTTCACTGAGAAAACAAAGGTGTTAAACAAAGCCTGGTAACAGCAAACGCGGCCCCGCCAAGTTCAGGATGGGTACTAACACTTAAATGGGTCTCCTTTAAAATATCCGTCTCCATTCTTTGTACATTACATTACCTGTCATACAACAGCTAACCTGCCAACGTACGGACACTGGAACCTCTTCGATGTGTAGCGGGGTACAGCTCACATTATGGTGCTAATGTTAGATTTGTTAAAACAATGTACAGTCGCCAGCAAATGTCCTGTCGCCTTCCCTGCTGCTCCACGAACCCCGAGGTTCAGACTCTTGAATCCGAATGAACCGTGGACAGAATAAAGCACGAGTGTCTACTCATTAGGTTCACGTGTAAGAATCTCGAGGATCGTGGAACAGCAGAAGAGGTGACAGGACATTTACTTGCAACTGTACCAAGGCTATATAAGATTACCACGCACCAGCCCTGATCCTTCGTGATGAGTAAGGCATTGACAAGCTCGAAAGAATTCAAAACAAAGCCCTCAATTATCCTAGGCTGTCCCATGAGCACTAAAGTACTTAATGTGGTGGGATGAAATCCTAGACAAGGTTCTTCAAACTCCAGAGCACGAGCAGTAGATATATTCAATAAGTGGTACAAGACTTGGCGTGATAGCCGACCGATACAGAAGCGGGAACTAGGGACCCCGGGCCGTGTGTAGGCCGAGGCTGATCTGAGGCAAGTTGTCTAGCTGGGCAAGGAGAGTTGCTAGACATCACTAGGACAATAAATGAGGTCTTCTAATTACTCGACTAGCGCGGTACAGACATAGTATATCGGGACATAGTGAGTGAACATAGGCATTAGACATAAGCATAGATATCAGACATGCTATGATAATATGGTAATACAGACATGTGAATAAATGGTATAATGAATGGTAACAGAGTCCTGCCGTCAGGCGTGTTCACATATCTTGGTACCCACATATCTATACACCTCCCTCCCCCTTTACGCTCGTAGTGCAATCTCGAGCGGCTATGGACTCTTTTTCATGAGTCGGGGGGAGCGGCGAGGGACGATGGGGGGATCAACTGACGACCTTCGTTCCTGGTCTGGGCAAGGGGACACAGGGGACGGGGAGGAAGGTTCGTCACTAGAGGATGGCACTGGGCGGAGATGGCGTCTGTTTCGCCACCACACACGACCACTGGGGAGGCGGACTTGGTACGAACGAGACTCGCCACGGCCCATGACGACCCCGACCTTGTCCCAGCGGTGTGACGTCGGGTCCTGGATTCGTACTTGCTGGCCGACGGTCAACCTGGGAAGGGGGCGGGCGTGGGCGTCATAGTGGCTTGTCACTTGGGCCATCCGGGCAGCCTCACGGCGGTCACACTCGTCCGCCTTGATCTGCCATTCATCTAAGAAGGACTGGGGGTGGGCAGGCACACAAGTACGAAGGGGGCGGCCATACAACACCTGGGCAGGAGAGCGTCCGGCAGGGGTAGGGGTGTTACGGAGTTCTAGTAGGCCCCTGTCGAACTCCTCGCAGTCCAGGTTCCCCGTTGGTGCTGTCTTGAGGATGAGGTATTTTACGGACTTTACCGCTGCCTCAGCGTGGCCATTCGCCTGCGGGTAATGAGGGGAGGTGACGATGTGGTGGACGCCCCAGCGTTCGGCGAAGCTCTTGAACTCGTGGCTATTGAACGGGGGCCCACCGTCGGTTCGGAGGCGGAGAGGCACTCCGACTTCCCGGAAGAAGCAACAAAACATCCGGATGACCCTGGAAGAGGTGGTGTCCCGACCACAGGGAACTACCACGGGCCATCCAGAGAGCCTGTCGGCGACCACCAGGAAAGACTTTCCGGCCACATTAAAGAAGTCGGCGGACACGGATTCAAAGGGCCGCTTTGGGAGGTCATTGCACAGGTACGGCTCTTGTTGCTGGCTGGGCTGGAGTTGCTGGCAAGGCTCACAGGCCTCAACCGTGCTCCTAATATCGGCGTCAATACCAGGCCAGAAGACGGTCTGACGGGCTCTGCGCCTGGTGGCTTCAACGCCGCGGTGGCTGTCGTGGAGGCGGGATAAGGTGCGCCGGCGGAGGGCAGCGGGGACGACGATCCTGGGGCCGTACAACACCAGCTCTCCGTCCGCATAGAGGCTATCCCTTAGCTTCCAGAAGGGGAGGGCGGAGGCGTGAATGTTGTAGCGGTTGGTGGGGAATCCAGTGGAGACGTAATCGAGGAGTTGGACGTATGCCGGGTCTTGAGCGGCGGCGATGCGGAGCTCCTGGAGAGTCCTATCGTCTTCGATGGGGGGCGTCGTCGTCATCTTGTCAGCAAGAGAAGTGGCTGTGTGTGTCACTAAAGACCGAACGTGAGCCGCGGCCGTGGTACAGTCGACTTCATCTTCAGGTGTGGGGCGACTAACAGGGGCTCGGGAGAGGGCGTCTGGTATGCACAGAAGTTTCCCGGCGCGCCACACAGCTGTAAAGACGTAAGGGGCGGTCTTCTCTTTGAGACGTTGGAGGCGAGGATTTTCGATGGCGTCCAACGTGTAGTGATTGAGGATGGGTATGAGCGGGCGATGGTCCGTCATGAGGGTGAAGTGCCCAAGGCCGAACAAGTAAAGGCGGCACTTGGCCATAGCCCAGGCGACTGCCAGCATCTCTAGTTCGATGGTGGCGTATCTGGTCTCCGTGTCCGTCAGAAACCTGGAGCCACACTGAACTAAGCGCAGTCTACCCTGGCCGTGATCTTGAAGGAGGGCATATCCGAGGCCGTATAGACGGGAGGCGTCGGTCTGGAGGACCACTGGTAAGGACGGGTCGAAGGGTGCCAAGGCTGGTGGTGACAGCAACGCCTTCTTAACATTCCTGAACGCTAGGTCATGGTCAGGAGTCCAGAGGAAGGAGCGCTTGGGGCTCATGAGGGGGCGTAGAGGTTGGGCTGATGTGGCGAGTTTAGGGGAGAAGTCTGCCAGCTGATTTACCAGGCCCATAAACGAGCGGAGGTCGGTCAGGTTCGCTGGAGTAGGGAAGTCCTTGATGGCCTTGACCTTCTCCTCATCAGCTGAGATCCCCTCTGGCGAGATGTTGTAGCCGCAGTAGTTAACTTGGGAGGCGGCGACCACAAATTTATCTTTGTTCAGGGTGATACCATGGGCACGGCATCTTGTGAGCATCAGATGAACTCGGTTCAAGTGGGCCGGGAGATCATCGTCGAAGAGCAGGATGTCATCTACGACCTTCACGCAGTTGGTGACACCCTGCAGAGCCATATCCCCACGGAGGCAGTACGCATCCCCCGTTGCTGCGAAGCCCATGGGTCCGCGGCAGTGTTGGAAGCGGCCGTGGGGCGTGATGAATGTAGTGAGGTGGCGGTCTTCTTCCGCCAGGTCGACTTGCCAGTACCCATGTAGTGCATCCGCCGTGGTAAAGAACTTTGCAGACGGGGTGACGCTGCGGACTGCTTGGATGGGCGTAGGCGATGGATGGGCGGGACGGGAGACCTGCGAGTTGAGATGGGTGAGGTCCACTGTGATGCGAACACCTACAGGCTTGGGTGCCAAGACCATAGGGTGGCACCACTCGGAGGGCTCCTCGCCGGCGTGTCTGATGATCCCCTGCTGCACCAGAGAATCGAGCTCCGCCTTCACCTTGTCCCGTAGGGCAAAGGGGATAGGCCTGGGTGTGTGGGTGGCGAAAGGCGTCGCGCCAGGCTTGAGGTGGATTCTCATCGGGGGGCCTGTCATCTTCTTGAGCGGCGTCTTCTGGAGGTCGGACTTGGAGACAAGGACGTCGCTGAACTGGCGAAGAAAGAACTCCCGGGCGGCAGCAGGTGTGGTCATGGCTGAGACAGGTATCTCTGCACACCTGTTGAGGTGTGTCACGGCGAGGATGGGCTTTGGGAACTCGGATGAGACGATGGCCAAGTCCTGACAATGGCCACATGACAAGAGAGGGGTTTGGATGCCCTCGTGGACGTGGACTGTGGCAAGGCAAGACTTGGGACCGAGCTGTAATGTTGCCTTGAAGCAACCCAAAGCTGGAGACATCGGGGACCCGTCCGCTGTGAGCACGTCGTTCATGGCTGTGGGTGACAGGCTACTCCTGGGAATGTTGAGGGCGTCCAGGTGTGTTGGTCCAATCACCGTGATGTCCGCGCCCGTGTCAGGTATCATCAGGAGGTTGGAAGAGTTGGTACCGTAGGACAGACGAACATTGACGGGCTTGGGGGACCTGTCACTCGAGGCATCATCCACGCGTCGGCATCCTTTGTTGTTCTTGGGAGACGGTGAAGAGACGTTTTGACCTGGAGATGGAGGCTTCTTGGTGGACCCGCAACACTTGGCGAAGTGTCCTTGCTTGTTGCAAGCGTTGCATGAGGCCTTGTTGGCGGGACATCGAGGTGTGCGGGGCCAATGGCCTTGAAACCCGCAGTTTCGACATGTACTATCAGCCGCAGGGCACTTTCCTGGACCGTGCTGGCGCTGACAGCTTCTGCAGGATTCGGGAGAAAAAACTGGTGACTGTGACGGGGGCTGTGGAGAGGACGCCGTCTGCATCTGGCGTTGATTCCTCTTGTAGGTGGAGACGGCGTGAACTTGAGATGGCGATGAGTGTATAGCTGAGGCAGCCTCTCTTGTGGCCTCATACGACCTGCAACAGGTGACGAAGTCGGTGAGGGGAGAGGCGGCGTCAAGGGTGAGGAGTTTCTGAAGCAGGTCCTCGTCACGTACACCCATCAGCAAGATCATCTTGAGCTGGATCTCAGCACAGGTTACAGGATCGCCTGTACATAGGTCCACCTCGGCTGCTAGGTCCTTAAGTCGTGCATAGAAGTCTGAGAATGATTCCCCAGAAGCTTGTTTGCAGGATAGCAGTTCCCTGCGACGCAAAGCTTCATTGCGGAGGCCACGGAAATGACTCTGCAAGGCGTCTAAGACCTCTTTCACTGACATGGAGGAATCAGGGGGAATGGCTAGCGTGTGCTCTAGGAGGCGTTGGACTTCGAGGGAAATGCACGATCTTAATTGGATGAGTTGTTTATGAGGGGGCATTCGGTTGAGGTCAGACATGACAGCAAAGTCTTCGAAGCGACGTCGCCATTGACGGTATACTTGATATGTTGCATCAGATTGAAGGGGTGGGGGGCTGGTAACTGAAGACTTGCTGTGCAGGGGTGTGCTCGGGACGGCAAGCGGTGGAGGAGGCACGGAGAGGTCGACGAGAGTTGAGACTGGAGCAGGTGGTTGAGAAGGCACTGAGGTATACCCAAGGGGGCTAAGTGACGTGTGAGGAGGCGTTGTCTGAAGGATAGATGAAGAGGCTGAAGCTGGCGAATTGGTTGTGGCCGCTGGTGAAGTCGTCCTCGTTGTCAGCAATTCCAATAGTCCCAGGAATTTGTGGGTATCAGCTTGGTGTTGTTGTTGAAGTTGAAGACGGTAAGCTGATTCCTCTGACTGTCTTGACAATTCCTCTTGACGTCTTGACAATTCCTCTTGACGTCTTGACAATTCCTCTTGACGTCGTTTTTCCTCCTCTAATTGACGTCTTTGGGCTTCCTTCTCTTGGGAAACTTGTAGGAAGTGAATTAACTGACGTATATCCTGGCTCCCATCCTTTGAATTTGGCGCGCTCGGCGTGTGAGGCGTGAGGGGGGGTGGGAGGGTCTGTGAGGCTTCGTCTTCCTCATAATCCTCATCTAAATTTCCCAGCAAATCGTCGTGGTCAGACATCTCGTGTTTGGTATGGTTGCGATGGGAAAGACAAGGAGAATAAGGTGGAGTGCTATGTTTTCGTCAATGTACTTGCCTAAATGCAGGAACTGGCGGGCAAGTAAAAGAGTATTGGCTGTAGTATTTGTGAAGTGAGAGGAGGGCTGGCAGCGGTGTACTCCGCGCGCCCGGGCGGGGCTGGTGGTGACTCAGTCAGGGGGAGTCAGTCAGTGGCTTCTAGGCCTACGTGGACGGGGGGTGTATGCCGGAGGTGCTGTCTTGGAGACTGGGCTGAAGGCGTCTCTGCTACCTGTAGGGCCGCAGAGACATAGCAAACAGACATAAAAGGCACTGCACTTCACTTAGGGCACTTCACAAGGTCACAAAGCACTTTAAATCCAGGGGCACCGTGGAGTATATCTTCTGGGCGGGAAACAGAGGAGGCCGGGGTACAGACTAGGCCGGCTTTTGCAACTTGTGAACTGTCGTGTTGGAGCTACTCAACTGCGCCATGTGGTGGGATGAAATCCTAGACAAGGTTCTTCAAACTCCAGAGCACGAGCAGTAGATATATTCAATAAGTGGTACAAGACTTGGCGTGATAGCCGACCGATACAGAAGCGGGAACTAGGGACCCCGGGCCGTGTGTAGGCCGAGGCTGATCTGAGGCAAGTTGTCTAGCTGGGCAAGGAGAGTTGCTAGACATCACTAGGAAAATAAATGAGGTCTTCTAATTACTCGACTAGCGCGGTACAGACATAGTATATCGGGACATAGTGAGTGAACATAGGCATTAGACATAAGCATAGATATCAGACATGCTATGATAATATGGTAATACAGACATGTGAATAAATGGTATAATGAATGGTAACAGAGTCCTGCCGTCAGGCGTGTTCACATATCTTGGTACCCACATATCTATACACTTAATATGAGGAAAGAACTAAGTATACACCCAATGTCAAAGAAAGAATAATTGAAGTCAACCTTATGACAGCCCAGAAGCTTTTGCGTGGTGATCCTGATAAGGCTTTTGCGTGGTGATCCTGATAACATGGTTTCCTTAAAATTGATAGAATGTGTGAATCATGGGACTGGTGAATCTAAATGGATCCAAACTACAGCTACACACATGAGGTTTGGACTAGACCATCTGTACAAAGTTAACAGCACTTCATTCCACCCTGGCGACAGTTCCCTTCGATATCACAATACAGACATATCCGCAAAGTGAGAGCTCTTGAACACACCGTACAGACTGATAACATCACGCAGATCATCTACACTGATGGATCTCTTAACACCGCCTGTGGGAGGGCTTGAAGTGCTATCATTGACTCAACCTAACGGTAATACAATTGAAAAAGGAGTTAGAATTAACAACTGGGAATCCACTCTACAAACTTAATTAGTTGCCATACTCACAGCTATTAAATTTATTGAAACCACTGTCATGGACAGTCATCATTGATTCTCTATCCTCACTACATGCCCTCGAGACACTCTACTTAAGTTGTCACGCGCTCGTCTGAGATCACACACAAATATGTTAACCAGGGTGTCAAGATCAGACTGTTGTGAATCCCCTCACACATAGGCCTCAAAAGAACATGACAGTTGATGTCCTCGCCAAACTCACGTCTAACAAAGACACTAATACAATCTGGGTCTGTCAAAAAGAAACCTTAAAACTGTAATTAGGATGGAACTTATTGATGAATTTGACGCAACCAGACAAGTGCAACAAGGCACTAGTCAATCCATTGCCCCACCATATCGTACACTTAACCACCCACACACCATCGTACAGTACACTCCGTTATACGTATACCAACATACAATACATTTCGCCAAGCTTACACTATCATGCAGTACATTCCGCCACCCGTACTCCACCATACAGTACACTACGCCACACGAACAGCAACCTACAGTACAAAGCGCCACAAGTACACCACTGTACAATACACTGTGCCACCTGCACAACGCCAGACACCACACTTTGACACCGGCACACCACTATACAGTATACACTCCACCACCCAGACACCATACAGTATACTGCGCCACCCATACATCACCTTACAGTACACTTCATTCCTACACCGCCGTAGAGTACACTCCACCACCCATACCCCACCATACATTACACTCCGCCACCATACACCACCAAACTGTACACTGTGTCACCCACACATAACCAAACAATGCACTCCGCTTCCCGTACACCACAGTACAGTACACTCCACCACCCGTACACCACCATACAGTACACTCCACTACCCATGCAATACACTGCGGCACCCGTTCACCACTATAGATTACACTGTACCTCCCATACACCACCCTACCGTACACTGTTCCACGCATACAACACCATACAATATGCTCTGCCACCCCTTCACCAACACCACAACAGCACATTCTGCCACCCTACACCACATTCTGCCACCCTACACCACAACAGCACGTTCTGCCACCCTACACCACAATACAGTACACTCTGCCACCCCTACACCACAATACAGTACACTATGCCACCCCTACACCATAATACAGTACATTCTGCCACCCATACACCACCAGAGACCACTCCACCAACCGTACACCACCAAACAGTACACTCAACCACGTATACACCACCTCACTGTACACTGTGCTACCCCCACACCACAACACATTACACTTTGCCCTTTGTACACCAACACTCCACACCACCATACAGTACACTCCACTAACCGTACACCACCATACAGTACATACGGCAACCCGTAAGCCACCATAGAGTACACTGTGCCACCCTTACACCACCATCCTGTACACTGTGTCAATATACACCACAATACGGTACACTCTGCCTTCTGTGCAAAAACGTAGTTCACTCCGCCCCCCCATACACCATATACAGCCCACTTCCCCTCTGTACACCACCATACAGTAAACTGTGCCACCAGTACACCACCATACAATACACTGTGCCACCCGTATTCCACCATAGAGTACACTGTGCCACCCGTACTCCACCATAGAGTACATTGTGCCACCCGTACAACACCATACAGTTCACTTCACCACCCATAGACCACCATACAGTATACTGTGACCCATAAAACACCATATAATACACACCCCCACAGTACAATACCATACAGTAGACTCCTCCACCCATTCAGTACACTCCCTTATCCATACTCCGGTTTACAGTACACTCCACCACCCGTACACCACCATACAGTACACTCCCCTACCCATACTCCACTATACAATACACTCTACCACCCGTACACCACCACGCAATACACTCTGCCACTCGCACAACACCATAAAATATACTCCACCACCATACAGTACACACCACCAACCACACATCACAAAAGACTTGGTTACCCACAGACCACAAAGCAGTCCGCCACCCTCATTACACAATACACTTGAAGCATGAGACAAAAACCTAACCTTTGGGTAATCTTTCTTTTCTTAAACAATTAAAATTTGTAAGGTTTCACATACGAAACTTTGAGAGCCCTGCGTCTGTGCCTCGTCTTGGTCATCGTCTTTAGTCAGTCCTGGTGTCGAACCTGACGCCTTGTAACTCAGGCACCACACCTCTGTTCTGAAATGTATAATCAAGTACGAGTACAAATATATACTGTTTATACAATGGTTTTAGGGTAACCTTTTTTTTAGAAGCTATGCAAACTACTAGTATCTTGAGCTAAAAAATTTACCAGTTTCTTATTATAAACAATTCAAATTGCTAATATCTTATCCGGCATCATAGAAACTAAGGTCTATAGAGGAGGATGAGAAGGTGTTCCCGCGCAGGTGGAGATTCACTGTCTAGCCTGTGACGTCGGGAGCCGAGTCGTACTTGGGTCAGGGGTGGACAGACCTCTTCTATCAACCTTGTTAGAAATTATGAAAACCTGTTATCTTGTTAACTATACAAATTACCTTGAATCTACTAACATTTATGATATAGTACCTTAACATACAAACTATGCTAATTTAAATTATCTTAGACCAACAATTATAAAAATATATAAAATACCTAATACCATACCTTCCCTAAGCTAAACATATTGATAACTAAGCACAAAATCACTTCCCCAGCACCACCAGACACTTCCCCAGCACCGCCAACACCTGTCACTTCCCCATACCGTCAACACCAGACACTTCCCCTGCACCACCACCAGCCACTTTCCCAGCACCACCACGACCATAACCATTTATTTTCCAGCACCACCAGTCACTACCCCAGCACCACCGGTCACTTCCCCAGCACCACCACCAGTCAATTTTCCACCACCACCACCACCACCAGTCACTTCCCCAGCACCACCACCAGTCACTTCCCCAGCACCAGTCACTACCCCAGCACCACCAGTCACTTCCCCAGCACCACCACCAGTCACTTTTCCAGCACCACCACCAGTCACTTCCCCAGCACCACCACCAGTCACTACCCCAGCATCACCACCAGTCACTTCCCCAGCAGCAGCACCACCAGCCACTACCCCAGCACCACCAGTCACTTCCCCAGCACCAGTCACTACCCCAGCACCACCAGTCACTACCCCTGTACCACCAGTCACTACCCCAGCACCAGTCACTACCCCAGCACCACCAGTCACTTCCCCAGCACCAGCACCAGTCACTACCCCAGCACCACCAGTCACTACCCCAGCAGCACCACCACCAGTCACTGCCCCAGCACCACCACCACCAGTCATTTCCTCAGCAGCAGCACCACCAGTCACTACCCCAACACCACTACCACCAGTTACTACCCCAACACCACCGGTCACTTTCTCAGCAACACCACCACCAGGCACTTCCCCAGCACCACCAGTCACTTTCCAAGCACCACCACCAGTCACTACCTCAGCACCACCATTCACTTCCCTAGCAACACCACCAGTCACTTCCTCAGCAGCACAACCACCAGGCACTTCCCCAGCATCAATAGTCACTTTCCCAGCACCACCACAAGTCACTTTCCCAGCACCACCACCAGTCACTTCCCCAGCACCACCACCTCCAGACACCGTAGCCTCTATAATCCTTTCCATATGAGCACTACCTCGACAATCAACTTCCTAACACCACCATTACGATCACCTTCCCAGCACCCCCATACACCACTTCCCCATAAGCAGCAACCACCAGTCAATTTCCGCAGAACTATCACAATCACTTCCCATGCACCATAACATAATCACTTCCCCCAACACCATCACATAATCACTTCCCCTTCACTATCACATAATCACGTCCCCAGGAGCATGATATCTTCTCCAGCACCACACGTCACTTTCCCAGCACCATCACATAATCACTTCCCCAGCACCATCACAATCACTTCACCAGATGCATGATATCTTCTCCAGCGCCACACGTCACTTCCTCAGCACCACGACCACCAATGTTCACAGTACCATCACAATCATTTTCCAGCACTTCCAGTATTTCTGTATGATCACTACCTCCACAATCACGTGCATTTCGATGTGAGAGACCCTCAGTAAGACCCAAGAGCGAGGTGGTCCGGCCTGGAAGGAGATCGTCGCGGTATGAGCCAGTGTGAGTGACCACACGTGCTGTACCCGCCTCACTGACAAGACAATAACACTGAATTGCATATACCAAGACAAATATGTTCCTGTTGGTTAACAGTGATAAGGATACTGACAAATTAGAGTCACAAATCCCTGACTATTGATTCAGAGTTTCTTACAGGAAGAGAATCGAATCCTTGGTGTTTCGTGAGGCCTTGAATATGACGTCATGGGTGGGCGGAGCTTAGGAACAAGGTGTTGGGTGATGAACTGATCGTTGCGCTTGTTTGTAATGACCAATAACACACTACAGTGATAATGTTAACATAAAATACTTACGTTCAGTATTAACTTAAGTAAAGTGTACATGATCTTCACTTATTAACCATCTGTCTGTCTATCAATTGCGTTCATTTTTCCACAGATGTTCTTTGGTTGACGGTAAATAATAAAAACAATACAATATTTTATTTTAGTTATAGGCATTTATGTTATTTTCTCAATGTGGGGAGCGTATGAAGGATGAGGGAAACTGTCAATTACACGGGTCATGGTATTGCTTGTGTCCCCTTCGCCTCCGCCCACAGGAGGTAAAGGTAGCAACACCGTGGAGTCAATCTTACTAAATTTCTTATATTTTTCTGACTTTGTTTTTGTAGTCCTTCTGTAGGTACTTTTCTCTCATTTAGTATTACGTTATCTCTCCTCTCACCAACTGGCACACTATTCTACTCTAGATACTCCTCACCTCTTTGCTCTAGATACTCCTCACTTCTCTCTTCTAGACACTTCTCACCTCTTTCACTGTAGACATCTGCATACATCAGGTCATTATGCCCAAAAGATCAATAAACTGTACTATACCTGTCGCATCATATAGTGTCCTTATCAATCTTCCTTTCAGATCAATATTCTCTCTTGATCAATATTCCTTACACAATATTATTATCTTTCAGTTTATTCTCCGTCTCTCTAGGTTAATGATCACTTTAGATCAATATCCCCTCAATATCAATATCTCCTCCAGATTAACACCGTGTATTGGTTAGGATGTCTTCCAGGTTAATGCTTTCGTCTGGTCAATGTCTCCTTCACGTTAATGACCTCTCGAGGCTTGTGTAGAATGTGGGTATATAAGGATAATTATATATACTGATGTGTATCTATATACTGTATATGTATTTTATACCCGTTAGTTTGAGAGGCCATTTTATGACCTGGGCAAAATGACTGCTCACTTCATGGACTGTGCAGCTTCACAAACGGGGTGTAACATATGTATATATATGTATAAGTCATGATGCTGTTGACAGTGCGGTGCAGGTTCAGGTACTCGTGTATGTGTGTGTAATCCCCACTGGTGGTCCATTTTATTTGTTGTGATTGACCATTTAGGTACATTTTTTATGCCATTACCAATTCACATCATTTGATCCGTGATTGGTGACGCGCACCAGCCCTTTAGTTGCTGATGAACTATTCATAGACCTTGCCTCCTGCCGATTAGCCATTCACAACCCTCCCTTTTGATTGGTGATTACCTTTTGATCAACCCTCCTATTCTGCCGCGGCTGTGACCGCTCTAAAGGATAGCAATACACACAAGTTAATGAACACATATAATATATTTGATATTAATTATAACATATCACTATCATCGGCACATTATTATTTGGGTAAAAACACCAATGTATAATACGACTCCTTTATACTGGTTGTTAGCCGGGTCGGCGACTTTCACCCTTCAGGCACACAGCAATACGGTCGAAAATACAAAAAATAAGTCATTTCCAAGTAAGTCATTATGTTGCTCTTCTCATTGGCTGCCATTCAATACAAGGGAACCAATGAGAAGCTGATGACCTACGATTCTCGACTTGACGTTGATGTTTTGTGGTTTACGGTCACGTTTGTTAACAGTTTTCGTCCTCTTGATACAAATTATGGGAAAATTGACCGTATTAGCTGGTGTTGTAAGGCCAAAAGTCGCAGAACTCGTCACAAATATGGCTTGTCATGGTGAGAGGCTTAGGCACATCTTAGACCAGAAGGGGAGCAGAGGAGGGAGAGGAAGGGGAGAGAGAAGGCAGGAAGGGGAGGAGGGGGAGGTGAGAGAATGTAGGAAGGAGAGGAAGGGGTGGGGGTGATTGAAGGAGGAAGGGATAAATGGCAAGAGGGATAAAGAGAGAGAGAAAGACAGAGAGAGGGGGGCGTCATTGAAGGGTGCTCGGGGGGAGGGGGGAGATTCATGAAAAGGGGAGGGGGGGGGGGGAGGTCCTTAAAAAAATCGATATATTTGTTTCAGGCTATGTACAAGATTCTGCCTTTCAGGGGATGACATAATGATTCTTTTTTTATTATTATTTTTTTATTTTTATTTTTTGGTTTAATGAGGGATCACTTATCATCTGGCTGCACACATGGCTTATACACATGTCTTTAGTTTTATGACACCGACGACGTACTCAGACATACACCGACACATCAGCTCTGTAATAATAAGAAATTGTATTCTTCGACTTATCAACCTTCCACCATGAGATAGTATGTGTCACCGTGTCTCTTCCCCACACACAATAGATTTCACATAATGACGAGAAAATGATCCTTAGGCAGTCATTACAAAGTCTTATAAACTCACATCTTCTCTTCATCTAGGAGGTTTATTTCTCCTCCTTCTCTTCCTCCTCTTTTTTTTTTAATGAGTCGAGCTGGATGAGGGTTCGATATTTGAAGGGGTTCATCACATGAGTCAACAGAGGCGTGGCGAGCGAGTGAGTGAGAGAGTGAAGCCGCTGGCAACTTAACTCCCTAACCTGAGGTCCAGTGAGCTCTTAATAGATACTAATTGTTCCAAGTCACCTGATGAGTCACTTATTCACTACAATAGCCCGGTGAGTCTCACTACAAAGTCGGAAAATGAGTCTATGAGTATTGGTGTGTCTACGCCTACCAGTCGTACTAGGCTGAGTGAATTACTATCGAGGTCGATCGACTACTTGAGTAAGTGGTGAGTCACAGCAAAACCTACCGACTTGGTGACTTATTGAAAAGCAAAGAAAATCACTAAAAGAGCTTAAGAGTTGACTAGACGACTAAAAGTTTTATTTTTTTATTACCTTAAACTTCTTGGGTTTAAAAACTACAGAAACCGGTTCTATATAAAAAACGGAGTTAGTTTAAATCTTAAAGACTTTGCAGAATAATCCGGGTAAAAAAGAAATCGCTCACCATAAGGCCATTTACTTGCAATGCTATTCACTTTCAAAAGCCATTTAGTGCAATATCATAAAATTTCAGGGACCACTGTAAGGTTTTGCACTGGTATACTGCAAGTGTCAAAAAATCCTGGTAGACACAGTAAGAGAAGAGGAGAGGAAGAAGATGACGAAGAAAAGAGATAGAAATTCTGAGGATGACATTTTCCCGTCATATATCTTGGTGCCGGAGCATTATGATGGAGTTTTTTGTACACAGGCCGCCTCGCTGCTGGCCACACACATACACACACACGCACAACAAGGTTATGTTAGTGGAAGTTGACATTATCTCGTTACATTCTGGTCTTCACCATCGTTGATCTTTTAAGAAAACAGAAAGAGAGAAAAAATAATGACACTTTCTTGATAAATGGGTATTATACAACACGTGAAGTAGTGGTGACAGTGGTTGGGTTAAAACTAGTGCCACAATGTCATGGAATAATCTTTTTCTTGGCAAATATCACAGACTGATGTTAAGGAATGTCCAAAATATGACACAGATTATATATTTTTTTAATATTTTTTGGTTGAGAGAAATTTGACATCGCTGGGGTGTCCAGAAGTGCTCGAGCCTCAAGTTGAAGAAGATTTGTGTCCTCATTTGATGAGGGATTTTGTGTACGCTGACGAGCAGTTCTGGAGCCGATGGTACAAGCGATGTCTTATACATTTACTTCTTTATAAGTCTTCCTCCTTACTTAATTGGACAAGTATATGTATAATATATAAGATATAATTCGCTGTAACTTTAACCTTAATCTCACTGGGGTTTCTTGCTGTTCCTGGGAGTGTCGTTAAGGAGAGATGTAAAGGGGCCATGGAAAAAAATAATGACCACAGAGGTTCAGAAAGTTCCTTTTTTTAACCTTTGAGAATAAACAATTTCTGTAAGGATCTTTTACTCACGTTGAAAGCGATTAATTGTTGATAATGATGCAATATTAGCGAAGGAAATGTTAACAAATATCACACAGAACACTGATGTATAGGCCGTTTACCACAGAGGGACACAGAGAAGAACCTTTGGAATATTTTTATCTTCGGGAGTGACGCCACCCTCCCGAGAACCGCCTCAGCAGGATGGACATCGATGCAGGAGAACTGGAATCCCTTATGAGAACAAGAGTCCTAGACACAGTGTTGTCGTCATCTGGCGCACCAAGAACTGGACTGTTGAAGTTTGTTGTTGGAGTGTGAGGGTCTTGGTCCTTCCTGTCACAGGAACACCCACATGAAGACCACTATGGAAGGCTGGGTAGTTATATGTACAGGTGAAAGTATCGTCGCCAGAAAACCGAAAATTTTCAGAGGTTGAAAGATAAAATCATAACAGTAAAAACGTCAGTGGCAAGTCTTCAGTTACTGTACTTAGCTCGACTTTCTCCCTTGTCAGTTCCCAGTGGCAAACCTTATAAAATAAATAATAGTAAAGCATTTAAAGATGTATTAAAAACTTGGTGAATGACTTTGTGGGATATATTGGGGAGGGGGGGGGGGGCAATGTAGCATCTATTAAAAAAAGTTTTGTAAATATATTTATTTCTGATGACTCGTTGCTAGTCACCGCGGATGTGACCCCACGGTTATTCTTGTTCTTTCCTCTTGATCTTCTAACAAGGTAGAGGTGACATACAGTTGCATTGGTCCTCGTCTTCTGCATTCTCTGAGAGTTTCTTACACACGGGATAAACAGGAATACTATGGATCCATCACAGAAACCAATGCACGACATTATCGTCTGGGATCGTCTACAAATTGAGCTCCTGATATATGAGGGGATCCTGAAATACTGCACACGACACCAACAGCCCGTGGGTCCTTGCCCCAGGCCCACTAGGAGAGGCCCTTCTTGTTGACGAGTGCTGACAGCCGCTGCAGGTTGGTGGTGGTCTGGGGATCGCCAGGGGCTAGAGCCAGGGCTTCGTCGTAGTGCTTACGCGCCTCGTCTAGTTTACCATTCAAGTGTAGAATGGCACCCAAGTTCCGGTGGCTCGACACATCCTGTGTAAGGAAAGAAAAAAGGACTTATATTATGCATGTCATATAAGTAGAACATTTTGGCACTAAAATCTAATGTATTGGGTCTGGTTGTAGATCAAATGGGCCCATATCCTAAATAGGTCCATTTATGTTAAGCCCCATCCTAACCAGATCATTGGAACTGGGGCCCACTCACACTGGATTTAGTTAAGGCTGGGCCCAATAGACTAGTTAACATGGAATATAATCTACAGTTTGCGGTACATCAAATATACAAATAAGTTGCTACGTTTAGCTTTGTGTACTAAATTCTGACCTTGGGCCGCAGCTGCACCGCTCGTCTGTAGAAGGTCTCGGCGTGCTGGTTCCTGCCGGCCAGCCTGAGGGCAGTGGCGGCGTTGAAGGCAGCAGTGTGATCCGTAGAGTCTAACAACGCGGCCCTCAACCACGCCCCGACGGCCTCCTCTACACGGTCCTGTTCTAATAGCAGTTGACCTGAAGGGATGAGAGGGAAAGAGGGTCCTTGTGACTAACACTCACCAGGGAATATTGTCGAGTATATCTGTGTATCTAAATCTAACTTTCTATGTTCGTAGCTTGGCACGTACACGTACAGCCAACCCAAAAAGTATCGAAACCCCAAGTGCTGGAAAGAATATGAAACATCAGGCAAGGACCAACCCAATCCAACTGATACATAAACACATCTGAGGTGATCACTCATTTTCTATTCGACTGGATCCTGGGGTCTAAATACTTTTTTGGTTGTACACAGGAGTGGTAGGAAGTCGATGGCCCTTCCCTCCACCCCTAATACACATCCATCTCGCTGGTGACATACTAAGACTCTTCAATGATCTATAATGACCATAATTTTGTGGCCACTGGTAATTATTCATAAGATAATGATTGTATGGTAGACACAATACTATCATGGTAAGCTTCCACTATTATTAGATTATAAAACTAATTCGTGAAAGCTGATATTATCCAAAGTCAGTTTACAGTAAGATCCTCCGGTGTGTCAGTGGAGGTCTAAGATTGCCTCACACCGACACACCCTAAAATTGTATGCCTCTATTTTTCAGTAATCATAAAAAAAAATTGTTAATTAATTTGTTAAATATTAAAAAAAAAATAATTATGTGGGTGAAGTTAGTGGAAGAAGGAATGAACCCCCTTCAGTAGTGATTAATGAAAATATCTAAATGAAAGTACACTGATTTATACCTTGGGGGGGGGGGGGGGGTGAACAGCAGAATTACATTGTATTCAACAGGTTTACTAATGGACAAATCAATAAACTACCCTCCTAAATTGATGCCCCAAGGCCTACCTGTAAGTGACGTCTCCCCTCCCTCCTTCCATCTCCTCCCCTTCTTATCCATCACCTCCTCTCCCCTTCCATCTCCTCACCTCCTCTCCCATCTATTCACCTCCTCTCCCATCTCCTCCCCTTCTCTCCCATATCCTTCTCTTCCCTCCCATCTCCCCCTCCCCTCCTCTCCTTATCCTTCTGTCCCCTCCAATCTCCTCCTCCCTTCCCCTCCCCTCCTCTCCCCTCCCCTCCCATCTCCTTACCTCCCCTCCCCTCCCATCTCCCCCCTCCCCCACCATCTCCCCCCTCCCCTCCCCTCCCATCTCCCGCCCCCTCCTCTCCCATCCCCTTCTCTCCTCTCCCATCCCCTTCCCTCGTCTCCCATCCCCTTCCCTCTCCTCCCCTCCTCTCCCATCCCCTTCCCTCCTCCCCCTTATCACTCACCCAGATGTTTGTGGGCGTGTGGATCGTTGGGCGCCAAAGCCACCGCGCGACGAAGCCACTGTTCCACCTCCTCCACTCTGCTGCCCTATGTGGGAGAGACAAAGGGCTTAGTGATGGGCTGTGTTGTCTTGGTAAGGGGTTCTGCTGGGTTAGTGAGGGGTTCTGCTGGGTTAGTGAGGGGTTCTGCTGGGTTAGTATGGTTGTGTTGATTTATTGAGGAGTTATGCTGGGTTAGTGAGGGGTTGGCCTTGACGTAGATGAAACTGGCTTAGTGAGAGGCGAATTGTGGCTTAGAGAGGGACGAGTGTAGGGTTATTGAAGGGTTCTACTACCATAAAAACAGTGTAAGTTTTTGATGGCTTATAACATGGTAGGAGAAACAGTGAATGTCATCGCTTAGTTATTAACACAAATAACACAGCACACAACACACACACACACACATATATGCAGTGTATATATATATATATATATATATATATATATATATGTATATATATATATATATATATATATATATATATATATATATATATATATATATATGCAAGTAAATCACTGTAGGTGCGCGTGATCTAGGTATATGCCGTTTTCTTCTTTCCTTGTGGTTATCAGCATATATATATATATATATATATATATATATATATATATATATATATATATATATATATATATATATATATATATATATATATATATATATATATATATAATATAATAGCTTGAAAAGATCAGTTTTTACTCAACGGGAGATAATGGCAACATGTTCACTCGATAGTCAGCCTATATAATCTTATATTAATTATAAGTGTAGATACTACATTAAACATTCCAGGGTTAAAATATATTATGTAAAAACACGCGGATATTCCCAGCGAGGGTTGGTGAGACAGCTCTGACACGTTCCACAAACAAACAAGTATACTTTTTCCCCTTGCCATCTAAGCCAGGCTGCGAGAGCCAGACTTCTCATCTGGCAGTGAGGCGGGCGGTACCAGCGTCCTGTTTACTCTGCGTCTGGCCAAAGGCCTGATATCGCTGGCAGCAATTAGACTTCAAAGGACGTCGTCGTCAGAGCGATGATTGGGGCCCGCTGTCCATGTTAGCCTTTGACCAGGGCCCTAATCAAAGGTGTTGGGGCCCCTAGCGCACAATAGCAGCTTCGCTCGCCTCTCAACACCTCCATTATCTACGCCTGCCCACCACTACCCCTTAGCCAAGATCCTCTTATTCCGCTCCCTGGTGATCCATCCCCAGCCTGGATTAACGTTATCCGAGAGCCTGGAGTGTGGCGGGTTACGGTCACCACAATGACTAAAGATCCGTTTGCTGTTATAGATGTTTATACTAGTGATAAACGATCAGATCATTGTTTACATATATTTTCCAACATTTTGAGTGAACTACAATATACTATTTTGATTTTCAGGGGTAAAAAAAATAATTATTTAGCTTCGTACTATGTCAGCCCTCATCACCATAATCATTGTTCCTGATTCAGCATTTGGCTTATCCAGGATTATTATTCATGCCGATGGGGCCACGTGAGTGCTGTCTGTGGGTTACTATGCAAGTATGATAGTGTAGTATTTCCGCAGCATACCTCGAGAACTGTAATAATTCACTACGACATCCCCCACACTTCCTCCACACCTGCTAGGTTTTCCGAGTCTTAAGGTCAGAAGTCATGGTCACATTTTAGAAAAAAAAAAGGAAACTAACCAACACCGCCTGCTGGCCCCTCGCTCGATTACAGCCTAAAGTAATCTTTTTAGCGATACCACACGAGACTGTCGACCAATTTTCGAAACACTGGATCGAAATTTATTACATCTTGGTGAAAGATATTTGTGTACGTACTTATTCCTTTACTAATAGAGGAATAAATTTTTGGAAACAACAAATCTTTAAAAATACAGATATGTCGTGCTACTTCCATAACTCACAAGTAGGTTCTAGATGTCACAGCAGCTCTACAGTATGTATGTTTTTTCCTAACCTAATGACCCCAAAGAGATTAGTTTTCTCCCTCGCTCCAGTCAGCTCACTTCACCAGCTCCTCAAATTGATTAACTCTCGCAGGCCCAGAACCCGTCTACATGAAGCTGACTTACCACAAAAAACATTAAAAAACAAGTGACAGTAAGATGTCTTGGTTAGATATGTATATAAGATCTAGCCTTTAGAATGCTATTTAAACGTCTAATTTTGGGGGATCTGATACTCCATAATTTCTCAACCCTGACCGACACACACACACACACACACACACACAGTACTGGTCAACACCCACCTCTCTGCCAACTGCTTCTTGCCGGCTTTTCGAGAGCTCTTGTGTACTCCACCTAAATAATTGTTTTCCTATTACGGAACCTTATAGACTGGGCCAGCAGCTTGTGGGTGATATAGAGGGTAAGGGAATGTCGGTTCTTATCATTACTAACTTGGTGGCTCAGGGTTGGGGATTCTCAAAGAGTCTTATGTTAGTATTTCTTGTGATACTATAGTGATGGGTGTGTATTATCTAGTTAAGGTAGAGTCTCACTTCATTTCCACCGCCATATAAAATCAATCTCTACTCTCTCATCTGTGGTGACCTAAAGTTCGAAACCAAACAACTATTTAAAAACCATCTTGCAATTTTCTGGTTTTGAGAAAGAAAGTTTGAACGAAAGAAAGTTTGGACGAAAGAAAGTTTGGACGAAAGAAAGTTTGAACGAAAGAAAGTTTGAACGAAAGAAAGTTTGGACGAAAGAAAGTTTGGACGAAAGAAAGTGAGAGAAAGACAATGGCTGGAGTACAGTTTCAACCCAGGCGACTATCTTCTCATTTTCTACCGAGGAAAGTTATCAGGTCGTGAGCTAACTAAGAAGGTGTTACAGTGGTGAACGAAAGTAATTGCAATACTGATAAAAGACCCACTAAAGTCTAACGAAAATTACAATTCCCGGAAGTCATAACAGAGACTTTTTTTTTTAAGAAACCAGCCATGAAAACAAAATGAGAAGTGAAAGAGTTAAGTCTGGAGGCCCTTTAGGACTGGGAACCCTTTAAAACTGGGTCCTTTAAAACTGTGCCCTTTAAAACTAAACCATTTAAAACTGGGGCCTTTAAAACTAGGCCCCCTTAAAACTGGAATCCTTTAAAATGGGGCCCTTTAAACTAGGAACCCTTTAAAACTGGGTCCTTTAAAACTGAACCATTTAGAACTGGATCCTTTAAAACTGAGCCCCCTTAAAACTGGGATCCTTTAAAATGGGGCCCTTTAAACTGGGCCCCCTTAAAACTGGAATCCTTTAAAATGGGGCCCTTTAAACTGGGATCCCTTAAAACTGGAATCCTTTAAAACTGGGGTCCTTAAGACTAGGACCCTTTAAAACTGGGGCCCATCTGAGCAGCCACCTCCAACAGTCAGGTAACCCCAGGTGTGAATTATATGTTAATGAACTGTTCCCATGTAGCTTTGTTCCTCACGTTATCAATATAATATTCCATCATATAAGGCCAATTAATTATGCTTAAT
This sequence comes from Homarus gammarus, assembly GCA_958450375.1. Classification (NCBI taxonomy): domain Eukaryota; kingdom Metazoa; phylum Arthropoda; class Malacostraca; order Decapoda; family Nephropidae; genus Homarus; species Homarus gammarus. The sequence continues at coordinate 1,382,785 of CAUDMG010004128.1, read as the reverse complement.
TACCTCCGCCCCATTAGTGGATCCATTTGACGAGATACATAATAAAAGCAGTATTATCCACACCTGCCGTTTAATCCAATTAGCATAAAAATCACGTGATAATTTATACAGAAATGCGAAACTATGAATTAATTTTGCTGTATGAAAACTCGATTATATTGAGTGTATTATTTGATTATTCTATATGTAATTACGGTCTCTGAGTGAGTGTGTGAGTGTGTGTGTGTGTGTGTGTGTGTGTGTGTGTGTACCTCCTAACACTGCCAACTCCCGCATGATCCATTAGTAAGAGAAGGAACTTACATTAGCCTGCAGCATCCTGGAGAAGGTGAGGTGGGCGGGCACATGGTGGGGGTGGGCGGCCAGGGCGCGGGATAGGGCGGCCTGGGCCTCGGCATGCTCTCCAGCCTCTAGGTGAGCCTCGGCCGCCAGGGTGTGAAGGGCGTGCGTGCCGTAGCCGTCTGGGGCGTGCGTGAGGGCGTGCGCCACCTCTTCCAGCGCGGTATGAGGGCGGCCCGCCAGGATGTGCGCCCGGGCCAGCCTCTGCCTGCAGGTGATGACCGCCCAGGTGTGGCTCAGGCTGTCCCTGGCAGGTGCCGACCCTGTTCCCCGGCACGTCTCCAACACCTGCCGTTCAAAACACTTGTTAGTGACTCCTGTTACACCTGTCAATGGCTCCTCCTACACCTGTTAATGGCTCCTGCTACACTTTTAATGGCTTTTGCTACACCTTTTAATGGTTCCTGTTACACCTGTTAATGGCTCCTGCTACACCTGTTAATAGCTCCTGCTACACCTGCTAATGGCTCCTGCTACACCTGTTAATGGCTCCTACTACACCTGTTAATGGCTCCTGCTACACCTGTTAATGGCTCCTGCTACACCTGTTAATGGCTCCTACTACACCTGTTAATGGCTCCTACTACACCTGTTAATGGCTCCTGCTACACCTGCTAATGGCTCTTTCCCTTCTCTTATTATCCCTCCCTCTGCTCCCCCTCCTTCCTCACACCCCACTCTCCCTCCCTCCCTCTCCTCTCTCTCAATGTCCCTCATCTGACAGTGCTGACCTTGATGGCGTCAGCGTCTCGGCCGAGCTGCTGAAGGGCGGCGGCCAGGCCGAGGTGAGCCTGAGCGAGCCACGGCCGACTCCACAGCGCCGCCCGGTAACTCTCCACCGCCGCCTCCGACCTGCCCGTGGACGCCAGCAGGAGCCCACTGTAAGAAAGACGAGGGTTAGTAATGGTGTCTGGGAATTAGTTTAATAATCTATCGTGTGAATTGTTTTAGTTGTTTTTTATAATTTCTCATCAGAGTATTTACCAGTGAGTCAATTCCTTAGTTTAATCAATAGTTTAACCATCGTAATCTGGAAGGAAGGGTTAAACCAGAAGCCGAATTCTTCCATCATTAGAGATAACTACAATATGTCCACACTATCGGTCAGAGTCTGTAAATATTGTGAAGCTATATGTGTTTCTAAGTGCAATCCGGATTATTTACACGAACGCTGCCAATGAACATATCGACAAAACATTCAACCATTGGATGTTTACCTCCCAGCGCGTTCACCAGTGTTGGCTAGCAAGATACTTTTTTTAAGGGAGAGGTGACTACTGCCATGCTCGGGTCTGGCTCTCAGTATATTTTCACTTGAGTCGGGTTATACCGTGTCCTGTGTACGCTATATACGTGTTCACACACATCCTTACATGCTCTACTACCATTACTCATCATCAGCAAACTCGTAAAATAGTCTCTTTTTTTTTTTTTTTTTGCCTGTATTCAATATCATCAATATTTACTAAGGCATTGGCAGCTGTAAATCAGAGTAAATCTCAATGTTTTTGTAATAAATCATGTAACTGGTCCCCCGTGTGTAGGTAAGTGATTTTGTACCGTACCTAGACTGTCTCACTCTCTACACACACACACACACCTCAGCTACCAGTCTGTTTACTTGTCCGTGTCTCATATTGACTGAACACGTCCACTTTAATATTTACTTACAAACTGACAATCGATCTGGATTCGCTTAAAATACAGACCAATAGATTGTATGCCTCTACTTCTTATGGACACTGTACAGTATACCTGCATTGGTTATATACATGATGAATCGATGTAAACTTGTATGGCGATTTACTGTCTCTCTGTCTATCTGTCTAAATTTTATTCACAAAACTAATTGGCTCGACTTACAGGTTGAAGTGAGTGTCAGCCATGGTAGGGGCGTGGTGGAGGGCGCTGCGGTAGGCGGTCTCAGCTTCTTGCAGACGTCCCTGTTCGCTGTACACCACACCAAGGTTGGACAGAGCTGAGGGAGATGAGAGAGAAGCATAAGCATTGGATCTCAGGTAATCTTGAAGTGTTGGTAATTAACAGGGGATTGTTACAGGTGTACGTAAAGGTATATGTATAACCTCTGTGTTGCTGTAAAGGTCTGTAGAATTATAGAGAAATATATATAGATAGATTTACAGGTGTTAATTTGGGTAAAGGTATGGCGTCTAATATAAATACAGGTACAGGTAGTGGTATAGATAAAAATACAGATACATACAGAATACATGTAAAATACAGAATTAGTACAGCATTTTGTAACATCTCTATGAAACCCAACGAGAGAAAAATATACAAAGTAAATTTAACAACTGTACTAAATACTTATGTGAAAAAACCCTAATTAATTATTTATACAGTTATTCCAGGTGAATGTTCTACGCCTGCCTCGTTAATATATAAGAAAAAACAAAAAACAGCTGTCTGTGTGTGTGTGTGTGTTTGTGTGCATGTGTGGAGAGAGTGAGGAAATATTACACCTGCAGGAACTATATTGAGGTTGAGAAACCCACAAGGAAACATTATCCATATATCTGATTATTTCTCTCTCTCTCTCTCTCTCTCTCTCTCTCTCTCTCTCTCTCTCTCTCTCTCTCTTCTTTTCTCTCACTTGCACTCTACCTTTCACTTCTTTCACTCCTCTCCCTTTACCTTATCTCTCACTCTCCCTTTCATCTCTCACCCCTTTTCCCTCTCCCCCCTTTCTATTTCTCTCCCTATATTCTCCCTTTATCTGTTATTCATCCCTCTCCCTCCGCTTATTTCTCCCTATACACTCTCCCTCTGTCCTTCTCACCCCTCTCCTCCCTCTCCCTTCCGCTCTCATCCTCTCCTTCTCTCCTCCACATTCGCAATCAGAAACTAATGGTTGTTTTGCAATGCGAATGAAGCGGGTTTATCTAATAACACGTTTAGAAGCAGGCAGGTATAACGCACGGCTTTAGAGATGACGGCATTAGTGTAACCTATACTTTATACCTGTGTCTGTACCTTATACCTGTGTCTGTACCTGTGTCTGTACCTGTGTCTGTACCTGTAATTTCATGTGTTTGGAGAGAGAGAGAGAGAGAGAGAGAGAGAGAGAGAGAGAGAGAGAGAGAGAGAGAGAGATTTAAATTAGCTTAAAACTGGGATATAATTTCACGTAAATATTTAGTTACGGGAGATAAAACAAATAATGTATTCTGATACCTTTGAGAATCCTGACCCAAAGTTCAACGGTGAGTAAAAATTCGGAGGATGTTGGAACTATGTCATGAATGCTTGTGTCTTGAAAACTGTGTAAACATGAGACGTCTGACTCATGCGCTCCCATCTAAACCTCTCTCTCCTCCTCTTCATCCTCCTGACCATTTTCCTGACCCCCCTCATGACCTGATTACCTGATCCTCCCTCCTGGCCTCTTCACCCGACCCTCTTCCTGTTTCCCTTTTCACCTCCCTCCTCCTGACCTCCTCACTTGACCCTCTTCCTGTTCTCCTAACCACCTCCCTCTTCCTGATCCTCTTCCTGACCTCCTCACCTAACCCTCTTACACCCTTCTTCTTCCTAATCCTCCTCCTGACCACATCACTTGATCTTCTGACTACCTCCCTACTCCTAACCACATCCTTCCTCCTGTTCTCCTAGCCACCCCCCTCCTTTCCTTCCTCCCTCCTCTTGATCATCTCCCTCCTCTCCTCACATGACCCTCCTCCTGACCACCTACCTCCTATCTCCTCCTGACCCTTCCCTCTCCCTCCTTCTCTCCCCTCTCTCTGAAAACCACTTTCGCAAGGTCATAATGACATGAAATTTGGAAGTTAAAGGATATATAAGGCCATGAATCTGTTAGTGACGCGGAATTTGGTGAGTTAATATTCTGACTTTGTAAAAAAAAAAACAGGTAATAAAAGTTGTGTTTTAACATGTTTTCTGCTGAGATATTTTCATACAGATTATTAATGTTTTTTTCTGATTCTTATTGGAACCTCATTCGAATTATGTGAAGATTAGCCACCCAGATCATTTGACCTGATGACTAAATACCAAAATATTACCTGAGTGTTCAAATGTTTAATCTTAAGGTGAATAAGCCGGAGAGGGGGAGGAAATCTTTATGTGGATATAGAACACGTAAGTGGAAAATTACTTCACCATCCCCACTACTACTGATAGCCATGAACTGTGTGGGTTTAGGATCTATTTTTACTACCTAACTTGACCCCTGCACCCCTGTCACTCATTTATTTGATCCCTGAGACCCCGTGAACCCTTAATCTAACCCCCAATACCTCCTTAACCTCTTAAACCCCACCCCGAACCCCCCAAAACCCCCTTAACCCCACCCCGACCCCAGGACACCCACTTAACCCCACTCCAGATACCAGAGATTCCCTTAACCCCAACCCGAACACCCAAGACCCCCCTAAACCCTGAGTTCCCCTTAACCCCACCCCGAACACCTGAGATCCCCTTAACCCCACCCCAGACCCCTAAGATCCCCTGACCCTCTTACAGAAAGCAACATTACGAAAGTGTTGGGAACGTTGACCCCCATCAGGCAGTAACCCTCTGAACACCAAGACATTTTCACAACACACTTATAGTAACTTGTTTTGGCACAGACGCCTTGAGAATGGGAAATGAATAACTAGATGGCACAGAAAAAAAGAGACGGGGGGGGGGGGGGAGTTGTTGGATGTTGAATATAAGTGACGGGAGTTTGTGGTATAGAAAACAATTGGTGGAGGTCATAGGAAACGGAAGGTAGGCTACACAGAAAACGAAAGGTCGGCGACAGAGAAAACGGAAGGTAGGCGACACAAGAAACCAGTTGACAAAGAAAATAATAGATGGGTGGTACAGATAACGTAGGAGTGAACAACATAATGGTAGGGACAATAAGAAGCGGGTGCATCGGTGGCAAAGAAAACAGGTGGGAGGAATGGAGGCTGGATGTCACACAGAAAACGGGAGTCGGAGCGAGCCATCTAATGGGGATCGACTTGCTCTCAGGCCAGAAGGTTTACTAATTAAACAACTCTTGTGCGCCACTCGGTATTCCAAGTCACCAAGCCCTCGAGTTGAGTTGAATTGAGATTGATTAAGCAACCCGGCTCCTGCACCTCAACGGGAAACGATCTTTCGTTCGCTCGCTCGCCTCACCTCCTCCGTGTTTCAGACCACCTCGTTCATTTCAGAAGGGATACGATCGCTCGCTCGCTCGCTTTATTTCATTCGTGTTTCAGGTCAACTCGTACTTCCTGAACAGTAAACGATTTATTGGTTCGTTCGTTCATATTAAAACATACGAGAAGGAAGAAGGAAGAAAGAAGAAAGAAAGAAGGTAGAATGAATATGGAAGAAGGAATGAGCCCTTGGTCTTTGTTCCATACCAGGTCGTTCAGGAGAGAGAGGACGGGAGGTATCAAAACAACACATTCGTTTAACATGAAAAAATCAATAATTTCTCTCCTTCATGTGTCACTCCAGCTCGTTCTTAAACCATCTAACACCGCTTTCAATGTAAATACTCGTTCATGTACTCGTTCATGGATTCGTTCCTCACACATGAGTACCAAAGCGAGTTCAGTATAAAGCACCAAGACAGGTCGTTTAACATTCAATATACATAAAGAACTTTGGACAAAATCAACGACGATGTTATGAGAAATCTTAAAACACGTTAGAGATGATGACTTAGACTCTGAAAGGCTTGTGTGTGTGTGTGCGTGTGTGTGTGTGTGGCGACCTGTAGTGTAATGGTCGGCATACTTGCCTCGCAAGCGAGCGGACTCGGGTCCGATCCCCAGGCAGGGTGAAACTATGGGCAAGTTTCTATACATCATTTGCCTCTGTGTACCCAGCAGTAAATGGGGACCTGGATGTTAGTCGATTTGCGGATCGTGTTCCGGGGTACTGGTTAGCCAGTGCAGTTGGCGAGTTGTCTGGTCTTCTCGGACTATTCCTTGACACTGGGTCATGCTGCTCGTTAAATCGGGGTGTGGTTGTTGTTTTAGCGACAGCATCTACACCTTAAACAAATTCACGCCTAGGTGGCCCTTGGGCCGGCCATCCTCGTTACACGTAGAGCAACCATTATTGTGTGTGTGTGTGTGTGTGTGTGTGTGTGTGTGTTCGGCGTTGAAAAGTTTACAAAGAGAGAGAGAGAGAGAGAGAGAGAGAGAGAGAGGGGGGGGGGGGTAGCACGGGGAGAAGGCAGGAGAGAGTGAAGAAGAGTGGAAGGTGCAGTGGTGCGAGGAGAAGGCGGGTGAGAGCGAGTGAGAGTGCGAAGGGTAGTGGCACGGGCTGGTGGTGGGGCCAGAGAATGAGAGAGGGAGCGGGAAGGTTAGTGGTCGGGGAGAGGATGAGTGAGTGAATGAGGGGAGATTAAGAGAGAGAGAGAGAGAGAGAGAGTGAGGATATGGGAATATAGTGTGGGGAGAGGATGGGAGAGAGTGAGTGACAGTGGGAAGGGTGGTGGAGAGGGAGGGGAGAGAGGAAAGAGTAGGATGGGTGGGTGAGGGAGTGTATGAATGATTGTGGGGGGAGAAGGTGAGGGAGGTTAAGGGGAAAGGGAGGCGAGTTGGTGAGGGAGGAGAGGAAGGGTGACTGGGGTGGGAGATTGAGGGAGGGAGGGAAGGAGAGAGGGAGGGAAGGAGAGAGGGAGGGAAGGAGAGAGAGAGGGAGGGAAGGAGAGAGGGAGGGCAGCCGAGTCTGGAGCAGCAACAAGTGAGGAAAGAGAGATGAGGGAGGGGACGGAGGGAGAGAGGAAGAGGCTTGAGGAGAGAGTGAGAGCGGGAGAGAGAGAGAGTGAAGAGGAGAAGGAGTAGTATACAGGTGAGCGAGAGGCCTGGTGATGTTACCACCACCACTATACTCTCTCTCTCTCTCTCTCTCTCTCTCTCTCTCTCTCTCTCTCTCTCTCTCTCGTTGTTGTGTACTTAATGGAATAACTTTCTTTGTCCGGTTTCCTTGGCCAAGCCTCACCTCACCACCTCTTTCATTATTGTTTTCTCTTTTCCTTCGTCTGTTCCTTTCTCTCCGTCTCTCCTACTTTATATTCAAACAAAGAACCATTTACTTATTTCATCAACTTTCAGTAATTTGTTATTGTAGTTTGTTTACTTTATACTGAAACAAAAAACAATATTTCCTATCAGTAAATTTCAATGTTGTTTTTACTAAGAAAAATAAAAAAAAAATATTTTCTTCAGTGTAAAGTAAGTTTCTATGTATTTGTTCTACTCAGTGTGTGTGTGTGTGTGTGTGTGTGTCAGGTGCATCACAATGGAGGGAAGTGGAGAAATGTGCCGGAAGTGTATTATTGTTTTAATTGGCTGCTGTACGACCCACCCTGATTCCCCGTCGATAAAGACATATATGACTGCTAGGTTCGTATTACACCTGTGTCTCTTACCTGTTTAACAATAACAATAATAATAATAATAATAATAATAATAATAATAATAATAACAGGTCACCAAATACACTGGATAATTGAGTGTTAAAACAAAACAATTCGAGATATGATTTTTCAAGCCGTGAGAATCTAAAGCCACATATGATTACATGACCTCAATACATCAGCAGGTCACCTAACTGTTTCAGGAAGGATCTCACTCAGTTGAATTCACCTTCGTGGTACAGGTTAAGGCGGTCTGTTAGATACCTCCACAGGTCTCCAGTCATAGGGAAAGATTTAAGTGTGTGAATTCTTTGCATACTGTGGGTGTGGGAAGTGTTGGGGGCACGTGGTCAGGACGGGGTGAGTGTGGTGTGTGTCTTTGTCCTTCACACACCCACACACATAAACACACTCACCCAGCTGCTACCCAGAGGCATTGTGGGCGTGGTGGAAGACGAGTAGGAGGAGGAGGAGGAGACAACGCTTAATACTTCACATCCTACCCCCGCCCTCCCACCCACCGTGTATCACTCCCCCACACACCTGTTCATACCCCCCCCCCCTCCCCCGACCCACTTCTTTCACCCGTGCACCACTACCTCACACACCTGCTGTTTCATTCACCCCTATATAAGGCTTTCCATCTCACAACAACAGCTAATAATAATAATAATAATAATAATAATAATAATAATAATAATAATAATAATAATAATAATAAAGATCACACCCTCGCCCCACTACCATGGAACAATACGTAACAAAGGAACCTAACTCAGACAAAGACCACATGAACAGTACCATTGTGCTACTGGTTATATGAACATCATGTACAAAAGGCACATCAATCAGTTACGACAGACAGACAAAATGTGATTACAGACAGATAAATACACATGTACAATAGCGGGTGTCTAAGGGGCCCCAGTTCTAGCGGGCCCCAGTTCTAATGGGCCCCGATCTAATGGTTAGATTAAGTTAGATTAAACATGACCCCAATACCAATGGTTTACTTAGTTAAGGTCCATTAAAACTAGGGGCTATTATAACCGAAGGGTCCATTTTAACCAGTCAGGCATTATGTTCGCCTGGCGATGTGTGGCGTCTTTTCTCCAGACTCATCTCACCGTAGCTCATTAGTGCCCGACACCTCATCAACATATCATCCGCATCCTCTCAGTTTGTTTTGTTGAATGAAGAGCGCTGATGGAAGGAAGGTTTCGTCCACCTCTCTCTCTCTTTCTCTCTATCCCTCTCTCTATCTCCCTTTCTCTCTGTCTTTTTAACTCTTTTTCTCTCTTTCCCTCTATCTCTCTTTCTCTCTATCTCTCTATACCCCTCTCTCCCTTTCTCTCTCCTTACACTCTAACTTAAATCAGTATCGCGTGATAAATATAAGTAATGCTTTGCTCTCTCTCTCTCTCTCTCTCTCTCTCTCTCTCTCTCTCTCTCTCTCTCTCTCTCACAACATCCAGTCGTTCATCTCGTTTTGCCTCCAACCCTCCTAAACGACATCCTGTATATACAAGGAGTAGGATTTCCTGCTAGACGTAATAACATTCCCATGGTAACCTAACCCATCCTTATCCTACGTCACCTAACCTAACCCTACGTCACCTAATCTAACCTCACCTTAGATCACCCAATGTTATCCAACTTCAACCGAAGTTAATCCAATCTAACCCAACAATCTAATTTACCCAAACCCAACTTAACCCAAAGTCCACTAAAACTAACCTAACCGAAACCCATTTTCTCCATTCTTTTTACCTCAAACTGTGTTCTTGAAGTTAAAGATGAATTTAACCTCCGTCATATCATTCCCAAACAAGAGAACTTCATTCCGTTCGTCTAATATTCGGAAAAGACGACAATTCGCTCACGTTTCAGAAATGATTCCGTTTGCGACAACGATAATAGAATTCCTGGTTCCTAAGTGGCAGTTTACATCTGCCACGAGTAGGGTAAATTGACTGGGAGAAAGGCAGTTTAGCAGCGAGTATTCATGACGGTTATCCTGAAATACAAGCGGGTGGTGGTGGCACGTTTCTCAGTGGAGTGTGGGAACCATTCGGGGCAAGATAATACGGTAAAAGGAGATGAATGAGGTCAGTTAGAGGCGGTATTACTTCACCTTAGGCTGAGGTAATGTCGTTGTGGGGGCGAGAGAATTGGGTTATTTAAGTTCAGTGATACTCATGTGCTGTGTAATGGCGCGCATCAAGGGGAGGATCCACATCGGTTTTCAGGATATTTACCTCTGCCAATTTGGGTAATATACGTCGACGCTATATTCTTCCTCACCACATGAATAAATTAACTTATGATGATTTATTTTTATTTCTAGGTAATTTTGGTCCTTTTTTTTTATATCTAAAGGAAGATTCTTTGTTTACATATCCAAGGGGGTTTATGTTTACATGTTTACTGACGTCAAACTTCCTGACGAGTGTGTTGACAACCCCTGACTCACATCCACAACACGTACAATGTTAAAAAGCATCATAAATAATACCGTTTATCATCCGTTTTATCAGACGACACGAAACTAACCTAACCAAACACTAACCAAACACTAACCTAACCAAACACTAACCTAACCTAACACTAACTTCACCGAACCAAACTAAAACGGACCGAGCGAGATCTAACTTAACGATCCTTAAGGTAGTTTAGGCTAATTTAAAGTTCCCCTCTCCGTTCGTGGGACTTCATCGACATTGTTCACGTTGTCTATTACGAGTCTATCTTGACTGCAGCATCTCGAGTGTGTCCATCATCAGTGAGTGTGTTTGTTGATACATATAAGAGAGTATATCATCTTCTGTTTCTTTAAGATATGAAGGAGATATTTAGGACGTGTGTGTGTGTGTGTGTGTGTGTGTGTGTGTGTGTGTGTGTGTCCAGCCCTGTTTTTACAGTGAGGGAGGAGGTGTAGTGAAGGAAGGGTGTGTAATGACAGAGAGGATATAGTGAACAAGAGAGTGTAGTGAGGGAGAAGGGGTGTAATGAGGGAGAAAATCAATGGCATATGTGGTCCATCCGTGAGGGAGCGTGAGGGAAGGAGGGGGGGGGGGGGTAATTATCAATGGATGAGCCAGTCAGTCAGCCAAGGCGTTGACGAGGGGAAGAATGGATCACTCTTTAATAGCTTTCACTGAGGGTATACGATTGACTGCTGGATGTTAACTTAACCAAACCTGTTTTAACCTAAATATAACATAACTTAGTCTAATGTAACCCAAACTAAGTTAACTTAATCTGGAATAAACATAACCTAGATTAGTTAACTTAATCTAAACTATCTTAACCTAACCTAAACGTAACGTAACCTAATAAACCTAACCTAACCATACTCTCGCGCGCTTGGTTATCTAAGAGGACACAACACACTAACACTTCATCTTGTGGAGTGATAAGTGTGTGTTGAGGGTAAACAAGACGGTAGAGGGCCTCCAGTGTTAGTTGAGAGAGAGAGAGGAATGTGTGGTAAGTCAAATGGGGTGGTTTGAGTGTGTCTTTAGTCCATCAAATGCGTGTAGGTAGAGTTAAGATTGAAATATGTATACCTTTAAGTTCATCATATGAGTGTGTATTGATTTTACGTTAGGTTTGGTTTGGTTAGGTTAGGTTAGGTTAGGTTAGGTTAGGTTAGGTTTGGTTAGGTTAGGTTAGGTTAGGTTTGGTTAGGTTAATAATAGTACTTCTTAATCCATCAGAAAAATGTATATAAAGTTAACTTCATATATAATTGCATCTCAAGTCCATCAAACAAACACGAATGTAGGTTGAGTTACATTTGAGATAACCCAGGGAGAAACTTAAGTGTGTTGTGAGTGCATGTTTCAGCATCCTTCCCTCCCTCGAGACGAATAATTTGCCCGCAAGAGCCGGTTAACCTCCCGCCCTCTCTGCCTTCCCCGCCCTCTCACAGGCAGGTGGATGACCCCGGCCACAGTTGGTTAATTCTGCGGGCGTGAGTTCCTGAGGGCGGGGTCAGAGGTCCTCACCGCGATCTCCGTGGCCTCTAGCATCCGCCTCTACCACTTTGACCTCCAACACATCTCAAGATATCTTTGTGGTTTCTGAGATCTCCAACTTGACTCTATCTCCACCATCGTTATGTTTGTTGGCTCCAATACCTCTCCACCACTACCTCCGTGACCTCCAACACCACTACCACCACCACTACAGTGACCTCCAACATTACCACCGTGACCTCCAGCATCACCATCACCACTACATGATCTCCAACACCACCACCATGGTGACCTCCAACAACACCACCGTGACCTCCAACAACACCACCGTGACCTCCACCACCATCGCGCCCTTTAAGACCACCACCGTCACAAACACTTCTTCACCACCACTATTATCTCCAACACTTCCCGACCACCACCATGACCTCCCAACACTTCTCCACCACCACCACCACTTCACCACCACCACCACTCCAACACTTCACCATCACCACCACCATCATCACCTCACCACCACTCCAACACTTCACCACCACCACCATAAGAGAGAGAGATACGCAACTCACTCAGTAAACACAAGAAACTGGTTCCCCTCCTCTCTTGGTGTCAGGAGTCCGTGATGCTTTTAATCCTTCATAGCTTAATACTGTCACGAGGCGATCTATAACTCACTCTCTCTAGTCTCCTTGTTTCTCTTCTTTAGTTATATCCTTCCTTCTCATTTCTTAATTTCTCTCTCTCTCTCTCTCTCTCTCTCTCTCTCTCTCTCTCTCTCTCTGTGTAAAGATGAGACACAAGAAACGGGTGATGATGATGATATATGATATCATAAAAGAGGAAGAGGAAGGGTCTGCGACACGACTCTTAACAAAGGCATTAAGATATACAACTGATATCCCCCCTTAACTGTGGGTGACGAGGGATGCGGGTCCAGGGTTCACAAAGGTTCGTATCTTGGTTCATTGGTTCACTTACTCTATGACTTAACGAGGGATTCACAAAGGGTCGTAGGTTCATTCACTGGTTCATTTAACCTACGACACATCAAGGATTCTCAAAGGTGTTTACGTTTATTTCTAACACCTTCAGTTGGAGGAAAATTTATCATAAAAACCTTTTGAAAATTAATCTTTGTATCGTAACATAAATGAATCAGATACGTTTTTTCATCTTCAATTATATAAAAAAAAAATACCGTAGGAACTTTTGAAACTTTTGAGACTTTTGAAACCTTACATCGTATCTTAAGTAAATCAGTCAGGGTCTTATTCCTTTATAGAGATATACGAGTCAACACCTTTGTATCGTAATTCAGGTGTAAATCAGCCAGGTGTGTTATTAGTTAAATACTTCAGGAGGAAATTTGCCGTAATGGAGGAAGCTTTGAGGTGCTGGAGGTGGGAGGTAACACTGTCCCATACAAAGGCTCCCGGTGCTACAGGTCAGGGCGCTTTGTTCTCAGGTGATTGTTTTATACCCTCGGTCACCCACCCTTCCTCACCCCCTCCCCACCCATCCCCAGCCCGACCCTCCCCACCAAGCCCCACCGTACCCTACCCCTATCCACGTGCCCTCCAATCTCACCTACACGCCTGGCTACCTGTTCATCCTTACACCCCACCCGCCCTACCATACCCTCCTCCATCCTTTGCTCCCCATCCACGGTACCCTATTAATTCTTACCCACGTGCCCCCCAATCTCACCTATAACCCGGCTACCATCCATCCCTATTCCCAAACCACACTACCTTACAATGCCCACCCCAATCGACGCCCCCTCCATCCTTACTTTCTTGTCCGCCTATCCATACTCACTCACCCAACACTCATCCACGTTCCTCAATCCACCTTCACCCCCACACGACCGTCCACCCATCCATACCCACCCACTACCATCCTAATCCTAAAAAAAAGAAGAAGTAGCCTCTAAGTCTTGTGGCCTGCAGTAAACATATGACACAAGCTCTAGTTTAATCGATGGATCTTTGTCACTGCGTCTGTTTTACTCGTAGTGTTTACAGTCGTTGTCATACACCCGCTTTGTCTACAAGATGTGTCGCCTAGTCCCTCAACAATGTCGCCTCAGGTTAGGAAATGTTGGTATAGCTTCAAGAAATGTTAGTTTATTTTGAAGTGATATCGATTCATCGTTCTAAAAATGTTGCTACATTTTCTACAATGTCGCTGTGTCTTTCTACATTGTCGCTTGGTCTTTCTACAATGTCACTTGGTCTTTCTACAATGTCGCTTGGTCTTACAATGTCGCCTGGTCTTACAGAGATATAGCAGCATCTTTAAGATATGTCGCCCTTAATTCAGAGATCCTGGACAAACTGTGTGTGGGGGCGACTGTCGTGAGAGGCGGTCCAAGGCTGTATTTTTGATGGTGTGTAGTTAGTCTGTGTCGTGTGAGGGTGTGTAACTCCTACTCTCTCTCTCTCTTGCTCTCTCTCTCTTTATCTTCTTCTGCTTGTCCGTCTATTTGTTTATTGTTTCTTGGTGTTCTTATGTCTCTCTCTCTGTCTATGTGTCTGTCTCTCTTTATCGTCTTCTTATATTTTTTTCTCTCTCTCTCTCTACGAACCTCTGTCCTGCATGGCAGTGAACAGTGACATCACCCACATGTCTTTGTGTACGAACCTCTGTCCTGTATGGCAGTGAGACGTGATACCACCCTCGGTGTCAAGACCTGACTGAATTACTCAGATTAGGCAAACTGTACTCCAAGCTTTGTCAATAAATTTGTTAAACTAAAACTCTCTCTCTCTCTCTCTCTCTCTCTCTCGTGTTGGCATATGTTTGTTTATGTTGCGGCTAGAGTGGGAGGGAGGGAGGGAGGGAGGAAAATGAGGTAGGGAGAGAGGGAGGGTTAAGTTTAAATCGGATTATTCTTACGAGTATCGAGGGAGACCTAAGTCTGTTTTCACATCAAAAGGAAACTGTTGAAGTGAATACATTATATAACTTTTTTGTGTGCACGGATGAGTGTGTGTGTGTGTGTGGAGAGAGAGAGAGAGAGAGAGAGAGAGAGAGAGAGAGAGAGAGAGAGAGAGAGAGAGAGAGAGAGAGAGAGAGAGAGAGAGAGAGAGAGACCCCTTAACTCAACTTCTTCACACACACGTCCACCCACCCAGACACACTTAACCCAGTAGATCAGCAAGTCAGATGTTTTCAAAGTTACAAGTTAATTAAAACGCCACCCACTCATTCTCCACGACTTAGCCAGTCACTCTAGCAGTCACTTAGAGATGCCTTGGCTAATTCACCGTGTGTACGAGTCAGCACCTTCAACCTCTCTACACATACCTGCGACTTCAACATGTTAATTAGCCCAGTTGGAAAGGGCTAATGTGCTCATCAAGGTGTGTGTCGGTAAAAGAGTGTTTGGTTAATGAAAAGATTGGGTGGAATAAGTGATTGGATTCCAGAGTAAAGAAGAGATTGGGAGTTAAATGATTCGATTTCAGTTGTAAGCTAATCTCAGCTAGTATGATTGGGGCTACTTTAGAATTGGGAAATTTAATGGGGTTCTAATCTGAATAGGTCCCAATCTTTATGGGTTCCCAATCTTAAGAGTCAGGTTAGATTGGAACCTTTTAAACTTTGGGTCTATTAAACCTTCAATTATCATTCATTTCCATCGTCAATGTCTAGAAATAAAATAATAATGGCTGTCTGTTAACCATTGAACATCCATCCATCCATCTATCCATCCATCCATCCATCCATCCATCTATTCATCCATCCATCCATCTATTCATCCATCCATCCATCCATCCATCCATCTATTCATCCATCCATCCATCCATCCATCTATTCAACTTATCGTGACTCTTGGCTGTCACGTCTTGTCATCATCAGGAATTATCGAGTCTTGGTGCAAAAATACAATAACCTTTGGCTGAGTATGATAGTGGCTGAGGATGATAGTGGCTGAGTATGATAGTGGCTGAGGATGATAGTGGCTGAGTATGATAGTGGCTGAGGATGATAGTGGCTGAGTATGACAGTGGCTAAGGATGATAGTGGCTGAGTATGATAGTGGCTGAGTATGATAGTGGCTGAGTATGATAGTGGCTGGGTATGATAGTGGCTGTGTATGATAGTGGCTGAGTATGATAGTGGCTGAGTATGATAGTGTCTGAGTATGATAGTGGCTGAGCATGATAGTGGCTGAGTATGATAGTGGCTGAGTATGATAGTGGCTGAGGATGATAGTGGCTGAGTATGATAGATAGCGTCTCATGTTTTAATGGCTTATGTCTCACGATCAATCTCTGGCTTTGATAAGTCTTTAATATGACTTAATGAACGAACTTTAGTGTGTTTTTTAAGGAGCTGTTTTGACGTGTTGTGGCTCAGTGTAGGTGACGATGATTGAAGGAGTTTGTTATTGTGCATTATTTTTAGTCCTGCCTAATGCTAGTCCAGGTCCAGTCGTCTCTCGAATATAGTAAGAGTAGTATAACTGGTAAGAGACAGTCAATAACTACCAGTCTAAGATCACCAGTCAGTTTAGTTCACAAAGATTACATTATAAGTTATTGCAAAAGCCGATGAATTTTGGTGAAATTTTATAGAATAGTTAGGAATTATAGAAGTATTAACCTGGATTATGTTAAGGGTATTAGGTCAAAGTTCAAGGCATTAGTTATAAAGTCCTGTGATTGGTTCTGAGAGGTCACGGGTCATTGTTGTACTAATTTAGTGTTGTGTATTTGTTTGTCTTCTCTGATTCTCTTTTATTCATCTATGTTCTTTTTCTGTTATGTTTTACTCTTCTTATTAGATCGTGTCATAGTAACTTTTATTTTCTCTCATGTAAAAAAAAAACAGCCTGAATTAAGGTAAAAAAAGTACCAGTGATATTGTAGGACTCATATTTTTGTTTTTTTTCTAATTTTTCTCTCATATTTTTTCCTTAAGTTTTACATCTTTTTTGTCTCATCATAAAACACGGCCGAGGCTCTACATTACACCAGGCCTCTCAGTATATTAAAACGTCATATATTTCCTTAGCTTGTGAAATTCTTATATATTTTTCCTCTTTTTGTATTTTTTCCCTAATTTTCCTCTGATATAATTTTCCTTTGTTATATTTTATCACAAATGAACCGGACTATAAAGCTTTAAACTTCAAGGGAAAAAAATCCGAGAATTTACTTGTGTGTTACAGATCGTAAAGGGTGGCTGTGATGGCCCACCAGCCGGCCGTCAGCAGAGATTACACCCGCACTCACTCCCTCTGAACCCCCGAGACACTAGCACTGTCGCACGTAGAGGCACTGTCGGACCTAGGAAGTGACACCGCTGCACTTTGACACTGGTACAGCTGCACGTCCCACAGACAGACAAACAGACAGGGTATATCAATATGACCCCTAAAATTTCTTGAAAATATAAACAGGTAGTCCTCTCGTGTATTTAAAGAAGTCTGTAATATTACCACTGCGTAACTCTGGATGTTCTATAAGAAACCTTGTAACACGAGTGGACGGGCAGACAGACGTATG
This sequence comes from Homarus gammarus, assembly GCA_958450375.1. Taxonomy (NCBI): domain Eukaryota; kingdom Metazoa; phylum Arthropoda; class Malacostraca; order Decapoda; family Nephropidae; genus Homarus; species Homarus gammarus. The sequence goes on along the minus strand of CAUDMG010004128.1, from coordinate 1,365,557 downwards.
GACGGACACACAAGTGGAAACCAACAGTCTCCCCCGTTTGTTTTTTTCTCCGTTTTCTTCACGTGTTTTCACCTGGGTGGAGGGAGCGTGTGGCACCACTGGCACTATCTTCCCGCTGGTCCAACTCCCTCCTGGCCACCCTTATCATACACCAGCCAAATGACCCATGTGTCAGGTCGCCCACCCTCATCTCTCCCCGCTCACCCTTCCTCCCTCCTCTTTCCAACTCTCCCTCTCTCCTTTCCTTCATCCCTGCATCTCCCATCCATCCTTACTTTCCTCCCTCCCTCCCTCCATCCATCCTTAATCCCCCCTTCTATCCTTACCTCCTTTATTACCTTCCACCATCTATCCATCCATCCCTACCTCCCTCCCACTCCCCCAGCCTTCCACGCTCCTTCCCACCTTCCCTCACACCCCCAACTTCCCTCCTTCCCTACCTCTCGCCCTCTCTCGTTCCTTCCCACTCTTCCTCATTCCCCCCACCCCGCCGTACCTTCCCTCCCTCCCACACATGCAACACAACAATTCACTGCCAGGTATCATGACCCGGGTCTCTAATTAACAGTTTACAGGTGAGTTCTTCTAAAATACTGCTAGGTTTTGATGCAGTCATACCCATAAACTTTTATCTTTAGTTGAGCATTTAGCACGCACTATGGCAAGGGGGTGTTCCTGCCCTCTGTGATACCTCTCTCACTCTCTGTGTCTCTGTGTGTGTATGTGTGTGTCTGTGTCTCTCTCTATGTCACTCTTTAGCCCTCCCTCTTCTTCGTTTTTCTTAACTCTCCTTCCTTTACATCTTTTTCTTATTCACCCTTATCTCTCTCTCTCTCTCTCTCTCTCTCTCTCTCTCTCTCTCTCTCTCTCTCTCTCTTTCTTTCTCTCTCTCTCCGAAATCGACAAACATAGAAAAAATAAGTTCTAAGCTCTTTTTTCCCCCAGTTTATTTCCTGTTTCCCTGTGGGTGGATGAAACTGGGTTAGACAATGCTGGTAGCCTCGCCGAACTTTCCATTGAGAACCTTCTGATCACACGAACTACCATCAAAAAGTTTCCAATTACCTGAACATTTAATTGAAACTTTATTTATTTTTTCTATATAACTTTATTCGTGTTGACAGCTTTAACTTGTATCATTAAAACTTTATCTGTCTGTCTGTCTCTCTCTCTCTCTCTCTCTCTCTCTCTCTCTCTCTCTCTCTCTCTCTCTCTACATATATAAAAATAAACAACATACGTACAAAGAGAAAAATAGATGAACAGAGGAAAAGATCAAAGACAGACAGACAGACAGACAGGCAGGCAGACAGACAGACAGACAGAAAATAAGGAAGAGACCACGACAGACAGACACACACACACAGCAAAACAGCAAAGAACGAGGATCATCATTATGTAACCCGGATACCCATCATAACTACACAACACGCCCTCAGGTTAAGTTAGGTTAGGTTAGGTTAGGGTATATTAAGTTAGGTAAGTCTAAGACAAGGGTAAATTAAGTTAGGTTAAGTTAAGTTAAGTTAGGTTAGGTTAGGTTAGGTATTCCAGCCACCCCTTCCCCCCTCTCTTACCTATACCTGTGTTTATTGATCCATTATATAAGGAAGTCCTTTTCCTCCCTGTGTGTTTATGTGCCTTTGTGTGGCTATATTCCCCGCTTATACCCTTATATATGATGATTATATAGCACAGTCATATAGGCAGAGATCCGGACATATAGAAGGCTATTTGACACTCATACGGACCAGTTATAAGGGTAGTCTTAAGGGAATTGAGTCATATATGGTCATATTAGGGATTTCTTATAGATTCATATATGCCAGTTAGAAGGTATAATCGTATGGGGTTATAGTCATATATGAGGTTAATTATATTCTCTTATATGGGGATAATTATATTGTATGAAGATACGTATATAATTATTCATGCTGTCTATATAGATCAGTTATATAAGGTAGATATACGAAAATATATGGTGTTATTTATATATTTATAGGGAAATATAGTCATGTATAAGAATCTATAAGGTAATCTTACGGGTTATATATGTAGGTGATTCGTATAGTGTAATATATAATCTTCTTGTAACGACTTAGCATGCATAAAAACAACACTGGTTAGATTAGGTTAGGTTAAATTTGGTTTGGTTAGGTTAGGTGCCTAAAATAGCCTACGGACAACTTTTAACGACGTGATTACCGAAACGACTTTTTTTAACCATCTAAAAAACGATCCCGTGTATAGGAAGAACGACCGAGTGACTTCTAACGAGGCTGGTAAACGACTTGGAACGACCCGATGTGCACAGGTAGGAAAATAGGTGAGGGTGGAGGGTGGCTGGTGAGGGTGGAGGGTGGCTGGTGAGGGTGGAGGGTGGCTGGTGAGAGTGGAGGGGTGGCAGGTGAGGGTGTTGGGTGGGGCAATGGCAGGTGGGGCTTAAAGGGGTGGCGGGTGTTGGCATGTCAAGTGATGGTGGAGGGGTGGTACAGTACGCAGGTAAGGAAGGAAAGGAGGGAGAGAGGGAGGAGAGAGGGAGAGAGGGAGAGAGGGAGGGAGGAGAGAGGGAGGGAGGGAGGAGAGAGGGAGAGAGGGAGGGAGGGAGAGAGGTGGTACAAGCCTTGCGTGTCTGACGGTCATCCCAGCTATAGCGAGGCCGGATAATACCATTCAATATCCAGTCAGTGCCGGCCGTACACCGGTATATTTTCATTATACCGCCCAGATAATGGAATAACAAGTGGGGCGTTCCTTCCATGGGGGCGGGGCGGAAAGGTGAGAGGGCGGAAAGTTAAGTTGTAGAGGTGAGAAGAAGAGGAAGGAGTTAAGGGAGGAGCGGAAAGTTATCTTTAAATTAGGATAGGTGCAGAAAATTAAGATATTAAGGAGAGAAGAGGGTGGAAAGTTTCAGTGTGGGGTCGGGAGAGAGCGGAAAGTTAAGCGGAAAATGAAGATGTTTAGGGTGTGGAAAGTTGACCTTGTAGGGGTTAGGAGACGGCGGAAAGGTTAAAATTACAAGGCGGGAAGGAAGGAGAAGTGAGAAGGAGAGAGAGAAACGAAGTACAGGTAAAAGGAAGAAGACGGATAAAGAAGAAGAGAAGAGAGGGAAAAGAAGAGAAGGACAAAGTGAAAGAGAAAGGAAAGAGGTGAAGAGAGACAAAGAAGAAGAAGAAGAAGAAGAAGAAGAAGAAGAAAGACCGAAAAGGCGACAGAGAGAAAGAGGAAGAGAAGGAGAGAGAAGGAGGAGAAGAAGAAGAACGAGTGGATAGTTAACTTCAAGCTTGAGATGAACCTAGAAAGTTAAGTCGTAGAAAGCAAAGTTTGTGGGGTGAGAGAGTGAATGTCGAAAGTTATGTCGTCAGGTTGAGTTAGGTTAGATTACTTCGCCAGGTTAGGTTAGGTTAAGTTTGGTTAGGTTAGGTTAGGTTAAGTTTGGTTAGATTATGTTAGGTTAGGTTTGGTTAAGGTAGGAAGGGAGGGAGGGAGGGAGGGAGGTAGAGGTTTTTCTATAAAAGAGAGAGAGAGAGAGAGAGAGAGAGAGAGAGAGAGAGAGAGAGAGATTCTGACAAGATCTTATAAAGTATGAACGAAACTTCCCTACTCATCGTAATGCTCTGACACCCACCTTCCTACCACCATTACAACCCCTATTACCAACACTACCACCACTATCACCACCACCCGTACTACCATCATCTCATCACCCACTACCAACAACACCACCCCATCCGCAATCACCCACTACCACCATCACCATTTACCCACCACCATCACCCACTACCACCATCACCCACTACCACCATCCACCAGCAGTCCTTTGTTCGTAGGCATTATTTATGAGGGGCACTTTACCCTACCTGCCACCGTGTACCAGCCAACTACACCCATACATACATACAGGCGTCACTTAGTACACCTGTATTATTTATATCTCCCTGTACACCTGACCCCCACCCTTAATAATAATAATAATAATAATAATAATAATAATAATAATAATAATAATAATAATAATAAATGTATATCATACGACTTTCCTTAACCCATCAGACAATCTCCCCAGCTCTCCTTCTTCTCCCTAGTTTCCTTCCCAACCATCCCATTGTCTCCTCTCCCCACTAGGTCTTACTCCCCTTACCCCTCTCCTCTCCCTCTCCCTCACCCACTCCTCTCCCCCTCTCCCTCCCCACCAACCCCACTCTCTCTCCCTTTCTCCCCCACCATCTCTCCCCTCCACCAGCTCCAACACTCCCCTGGACAATCCAGCTCAACCATCACGAATATTTCCATAATAGAAGAACTGAAGGCCTCAGTGTTAGAGAGAGAGAGAGAGAGAGAGAGAGAGAGAGAGAGAGATCTGACCGGCTCTCTTAAAGCTATACGCCACAAAGATGAATTGTCAAAGATTCATAGATTTTTTCCCTTCTCTTAATCGAACTGTTTCTTTAGAGCAAGTATCAATAACACTTCGTAAAACTCTCTTAAATTATCTTAACTATCCATAATGTTAACTTCAGTTCACTCTACGTATTGATGTGAATTATATGTAATATTTTATAGCAATATGTAGTGTATTTGCAGGGACGCCAATCCTAATGGGGCCTAGTTCGAACAGGCCCCAATCTAGCAATTAAGATTAGGGCCCCATTAAAACTAAGGCCAATTAAGAATAAAGCCAATTAGGAATGCCCCTATTTAGCCAGTCATTAATCCTAAGCTCGAGTGCGTCACGGAGGAGGAAGATCATGGGAGCATCAGCGTCAAGGCCCGTCTACAGTACTCCTCCCCTGTATGTATGACTGATAGTGGCAGTCCATTGGTTGTTGCACTCAGCTTCATGAAACGAGAACCATAAGTACGACGATGGAGAAACAGACGCACAACTCACTTCATAAAGTCCATTAACAAAGACACTACAAGACACATACGATAAATAAACAAATAAAAACAAACAAAAAATTCTTGATATTCTACCCCACAACAAAACCTCGACTCTCCCCGTCATAAAACTCATTAACAAAGACATTAGAAAACCCAACGATAAATAAACAAAAACAAACAAACAAATCCTTGATATTTTACCCACCATAAAACCCATAAACAAAGACACTAACAACACCCCATACGATAAATAAACAAAGAAAAAGCAAAAAAATTCCTTGATATTCTACACACAACAAAACCTCGACTTCCCCGACAACAAAATCCAGAGCGAGGGTATGATGGAATGACGATAAGTTAACACGTTTGACCTCGTAGTCGATGCCTGAGCCTTTTACTGTAATTGGTGCCTGCAACATACTCGTAAACAATGGACAGTAATGAGCCCTTTGTTGGGGGGCTGCTCGACGTGTCCAATATTCATGTTTTTGGGGGGGGACTCTGCCACGTTATGGGGGCTGTGTTTGATGTGTTCTTAGGGGGAAATGGGGGGTATGTGTTATGGGGGACTGTGCTGTTAGGGGGTAATGGGGGGTATGTGTTATGGGGGACTGTGCTGTTAGGGGGTAATGGGGGGTATGTGTTATGGGGGACTGTATTAAGGGGGCTGTGCTGTTAGGGGTCTATGATGGAGTGATAGAGTGTTAGAGAGGGGGGGGGGGGAAGAAGGGGTGGTAGTGTGAAGACGGGAGAGGATGAGTGATGGAGGGAGATGGAGGATTTATGTCTGGGAGAGAAAGGGAATATGAAAAAGATATGATATAGAGAGATAGAGAGATATAAAGACAGAATGGGCAGGAAGAGAGAGAGAGAGAGAGAGAGAGAGAGAGAGAGAGAGAGAGAGAGAGAGAGAGAGAGAGAGAGAGAGATTGTATATGCATTACCAAAGAAAGGTAGATAGATAGATTGATAGATAATGCTGAATTGATAGAAATAACAGCGTCAGTACCACCCCCACCTACACGCCCATGCCTACTCACCCACACACACACACACACACACACACACGCATGTATAAGGAGACGGGGATAAAGTACCTCTCTAGCCTGCACATATCTTTTGAGTTCCTCTTGTCTGACACCATCACGGCCTGGGGGGGGGGGGGGGTAGTGGTGGGGAGGGGCAGTGGTGGGGGGTGGTAGGGGCAAGGGAGGGAGGGAGAGAGGTAGTGGTTGGGGTGGTAGGGGGAAGGGGAGAGAGGGAGAGAAGATTAATAACCCCCTATATAAACATAACGCCAGCACGAGCAATCAACATCGTCTGGCGTTTTACCCTAACCACGCAACGATAAGCTTATGGGAACTACAAGACAAACATCGACCGCGTTGTACCTCTTATTGTAGTTAGTTGATGATAAACGATAAACATTTTCACTTAGAAGGCTGTTGTCACCTTTACCACTAGCGACGGAGGCGGTGACGAAGGCGGTGGCGGTGGATGAATCGTTGGAGGATGAGAATGGAGGCGGCGGCAGCTGTTTTAGTCACTTGTCCTTGACGTTGGTAAGATTTATCGTGACTAGGATGAAACACGCTGAAACATCACTGTCTCGCCTGGAGCTACATCTTCCCCGAGTTCTCTGTGACGTGTGGGGTTGCAAGCTAAAGGCGACTCTCCCTGTCCTCTTGGGGCCCTTTGTCTCCACGGGGACCTTGTTCTTATGGGGACTAGGCTTTGTAGATCCCTTGTTTTAAGACTGGGGAGACGTGTTTTGAACTGGGGCCCTTTTGAACTAGGGGCCATTAGGACTAGACCCCATCCTATCGGTAATGTTTGATTCAGATAGGGCCCAATAGGACAGAGACCTATCAGAACTGGGGTCCATTCGACTAGTGACCTTTATATGACAGTCTATGAAACGTATCTATCAACGCGAAGCAATTTTCAACGAATTAGCCAATTACCTGACCAATTTGTCACCCATTAGACAATTACCTGACCAAATTTGTTGATATCCTATTAGGTAATCACCGAGCCAATTTGTTGACATATCAGCTAGTTATATGGCTATTTGTTTTGAGGGGTGGGGGTGGGAGGGCAGGGCCAATGGTTGTCAGGACATTTTTGCACTGTAAGTTTATTCGTGTCAGCAATTAACTTCAAGGTGAATTTATTTTATAGTTTACAATTATTACTCCATTGTCTGAACGTCTGAAAGGATAATAATGATAATAATAATAACAATAAAAAAAAATACTAATACACAGTAAGAGGTAAACACACTAACGTACAAAATTCAAAACTGCAAAAAAAATAATAAACTTTAGGCTACTGTGTAATACTCTCCACGTTCCAATATTTTTTCCCTGCCAGGTACTAAATACTTTAACCTGTCGTCTATCAAGAATGCATCACAACCAGACTAACCTCATCTGGCCAATCAACTATTAACGAACCAGACAAGGAAAACGAGGGGCCAATCTTGCATTTATTGGTCACCTTATTGCAGTGGCCACTTTATTGTGGTGGCCATCCTATTCCAGTGGTCACCTTATTCCAGTGGTCACCTTATTGTAGTGGCCATGTTACTGTAATTGTTATCAAACTCCAGTGGCCATCTTACTCAAGTGGCCATGTTACTTTAGTGGCCATGTAACTCCAGTGGCCATCTTACTCAAGTGGCCATGTTACTTTAGTGGCCATGTAACTCCAATGGCCATCTTACTCAAGTGGCCATGTTACTTTAGTGGCCATGTAACTCCAGTGGCCATCTTACTCCAGTGACCACCTTCCTTACTATAGCGACCACCTTATTCAAGCGACCACTAATCCATCGTTGTGCCCTGCCTGTCTCTTCTAATGAACTGACCTGTCGAGTGTGTACAACTAAGCCTCGGCAACCAATCACTTTACTAACAGATTATAAAAGTGAAGGGCGACCTATCAGAATGGACAGAGTGGACAGTGGCAATCAGAAGACAACACAAAAACTCAGAACACTGTATAAGTTATTTTCCATCCGAACATTGTCATTCAGATCAACTTAGTTATCAAGATTAATTCAAAGCCCATCAGAAAACGTGGGTAATTATAAGTAAAATTAACAAATGTCCATCAGATATATGACCAGAGCACGATAGCTAAGAGAAACCTCAACAATAACCCATGAGAAGACAGCGACGATCAGAGCACGATAACGGAGATAAATCTTAACAACCACCCATCAGATAACTACAACGATCAGAAACTAAACAATAACCCATCAGAACACAGCAACGATCATAACATAGCTACGATCAGAGTACGATATCGAAGATGAACATCAATAACCACCCATCAGAACATAACGATCAGAAGCAAAACAATAACCCATCAGAACAAAACAATCAGAACAAGTTGACAATCGACACTAACATCAACAAACAGGCCATCAAAACACACATCGCCACTCAGAACACTGTAATCGATAACCAATCAGACATTGAGAAGATGATTGGACGGATTTATTAGTTCCAGGTTCCCAAAGGCGTGAGAACATGGTTTGTATTACTGAATTATAAATGAGTGAGAAGGTTGGAAGGTAGAGGGAGTTGGAGGTGGAGTGGGGAGTGAGTGGGAGGTGGAGTGGGGAGTGTGTGGGAGGTGGAGTGGGGAGTGAGTGGGAGGTGGAGTGGGGAGTGAGTGGGAGGTGGAGTGGGGAGTGGGTGGAGGGGAAGGTGGAGAGGGGAGTGGGTGGAGGGGGAGGAGAGGAGGGGTGGAGGGGGAGGAGAGGAGGGGTGGAGGAGGAGGAGAGGGAGGTGGAGTGAGGAGTGGGTGGAGTGGGAGGTGGAGAGGGGAGTGGGTGGAGAGGGAGGAGAGTGTGGGAGGTGGAGTGAAGAGTGGGTGGAGTGGGGTTTGAGAGAAGGAGAGAATGAAAGAAGAATGAGGTGGGAAGGATGAGAGAGAGAGGACGAGAGAGAACGAAAAGAAGAATGAGAGAAGGAAAACGAAAGAGGGAGAAGGAAAGAGGGAGAATGATAATGTGAGAACGAGAGGGAGAACGAGAGAGAGAATAAACAAGGTTGGAACAGGTCCATATCAAGAAATGATTTGTGTTGATGCATTACACCTGGTCATATATATCTACACCAGCAGACAGCAAGAGGTATACCTGGGCAGGTGATGGGCAGTGTGATACCACCTGTCCTACACATCCTGCCAGCCCCTCCCCCCCCCCCTCCCCCTCCCCTCTCCCTTCGTCAGGTGGGTCTTTCAGGTATCATATCTTCTCAGGTGAAAAAAAATAAATAAATAAGAGAGAAAAAGAAATTGGGAGAGAGAGAGAGAGAGAGAGAGAGAGAGAGAGAGAGAGAGAGAGAGAGAGAGAGAGAGAGAGAGAGAGAGAGAGCATTGTTTATGTATACACAGTGTTGCCAACCTTACCACACTGTCTTTGTTTATGTACAAGCAGTGTGGCCAACCTCGTGACGCTGTCCTTGGTCATATAATCTAGTCTTCAGATCGTTTCACACAACTGCATGTTTGTGATCTTCACTTGTTTCACTATCACTCATTATCTTCATTATCACTCTTAACTATCATTATCACTATTATTATTTTCTTCATTATCATTATCATCAATGTCACTGGAGGTTCACTGTCCCCAAGAACTTTACTACAGTGTTACATTAAGCACATAACACAGCACTAAGGTTGAGTTGGTGTGAGGCAGACTGGCCACTTCCAAGAACATGCACAGTGAATCAGTCTCCTTCCCCCCCCACACACACGACACAGTTCTAGGTAAAGGTCTCTACTATATGAACAAATGAGATAATCATGATATTACATCTTATCAAGTTATTTAAGAACACTAAGGCGATATTACCTTCCATGACAAAATATTATTTAGGTATTTTTGTATACGAGTAAAATTGTGGAATATTCTTTAATTTTTTTTAATCGTGATGGAAGAAATTTTAATGCGTTTTTTTTTTTATCATAGAAGTGGATTCTTTTATTTTTTATTAGCAAGGAAATTTTTTAATCCTTGATATATACATTTTTTAATCATGATGAAAAAAAAAATAGGAGTGAAATATTTTTTAATGTTATGCTTTAAATTATTTATTCTAATTACAGGTAATGAAATGTTATGACGTGAAATTTTACATTCAAAATGACAAGTATAAAAGAATACATAAAAAACCCTAAAATAACACAAATAAATCAACACTACTCTCATTTTACTCATAACTGTACTCACAACGGTACTCAGAGCACTCACAAATGTACTCACTCTACACACACACACACACACACACACACACGCCCTGAGGCTACCAGCGGGGGGGGTCGAAACTAAAGTGTGTTAACGTGAGTCTGTCTGTCTGTGTGAGGATATATTTTCAGTGATGACATACACGTTTACTGAGACACACTTCGAAGAATTAACTTGTTAAATAGGACAAAATACGAGGCTGTAGATGACTAAATTACAGTAAGGGAGAGCGGGTCTTTGTGAAAGCATAAACACACTGAATTTATAACTAGAAACATTTATTTTACAAAACACAACTGTCCTTATTATTACTTTTTCCCCTCGTGACCTTGACCTCTTGACCCCCCTGCCTTCTATAAGTTAATTACTGTAGAGGTGAATGGACTCGTGTTATAAATTTAGGCAATATTTAATCACCTAGTGTTTATGAGTGTTCTTATAGGGCCCATTCATACTGGGGCCCATTTTTACTGGGGCCCATTCTTACTGGAGCCCATTGATACTGAGGCTCATTTTTACTAGGGTCCATTCTTATAAGGACCCTTCTTACGAGGGTCCATTCTTATTAGGGCTCATTCCAATAGGGGCCAATAAGGACAGGGACCCATTTTTACAGAGGCCCATTCTTACAGGAGCCTATTCTTACGAGGGGCCCATTCGTATAAGGGCCCATTACAACAGGGGGGGGGGCCCATATAGCCAGCCACCGACCATGCTCCATTCCAACACAATTTCTCCTTTAAGGCGGCGGTGCCACCCGTGCATGTTGCTGCTCAATGCTCAGAGGTGAAAACCAGCCTGACTTATACCTCTTGCATTTACAATTCACCACAACTTTCCATTCGCCGTGTCAAAAGCGTGAACCGAGAAATAAAACCCTCGGTTATATATATATACTGTATATATATATATATAAATTTACGTGGCAGTGTTGGATGCAATCAAGTAAAAGTGATTCTAGCACGACACACAGTAATTTTCTTTAAACAGAATTGCTATTTCCGTTCTGTCTCGTGTTAGCTGGGGATAAATTAGAATATGTGCTGAAGAAATGTTTGTGTGTGTGTGTGTCTTAACTCCGTCCCCAATATAAGCGTTATATAGTATGAAGATTAAGCGCAGTGTAGCCAATTTAGCGGAGAATTAAACCACACTTGTACGAAAACCACACGAATATATTTAATAGAGAACCGCTTCAGTATATCACACCAGTAGTATATCAGTTACAACAATTGACTCTTGTTCTCATATATTCAACTACTGTGGGTTATATATCACCTTCGTATATAGTATAAATTTTGATTTTAATATACACATACAAGGCATACAACAGAGACGCAATAACGTGTTTCAGATGGGAAATAATACCACTGTGCCGTCTAGCAGGATTCGAACCCACACGTCTGTGAGTACCAGGTGAGGGCGCTACCAACTGGCACAAATTGGTAACGCTCACGGCTAACACAGAGAGATGCGGGTTTGAATCCAACAAGGTACAATGTAATGCTTTTTCACATATACATACGAGTATATTTATATACATACAGCGTGTGTGTATGTATGAAACACACACACACATATATGTATGTTCCTTTACCTATCTCTAATGAAGGCTTTTGTTAAACCACCAATGTATGTAATAAGTCATTTGTGTCCAATGTATATTTTCAGCCTTCAGGCTGCAGAACTTTTTCAATAAACCGTTAATTATTATTATTATTATTATTATACACACACACACACCAAGATCTACAGTTGGACAATACGACACAATTCATCAGGGGAAGAATATCAGTTGGCAGACAGTTACCGGCCATCACTTCACGATATCACTCCTCTGATTGAATTCCAAAGCCGAACTAAAGCCGACCGAGCCACCACTCAAGCGCTGGATACATATTCACGACACGTCCTCAAGTGATGGACTCAGATGGTCCCCGCCCTCGTGCACCTCTTGACCCATCACCAGTGACCATAAAGGTACTTCCTAGTCGCTATCAAGGGATCTGTTTCTTTATATAAGGACTCCGATCTGCCTCTGAATACCTCGTCTTTGGTTTTACAAGATTCGTATGATAAATAATTTCTTCCTTTAGCTGGGAATCTCTAACATATATAAATGTAAATTATTTATTAGATCTGAGTAAAAAAAATCCTCATTGGCTTAAGAATATAATTTACTGTTTAATTTATGCTATAACGCTAAAAAAATTAGATCAATATGGCGGTGAAATTACACTGAGACTACATATGTTCACCTACAATACGTGAGAAATTAATGTTCAGTAGCCAGTCATATCTAAACTCATCACCTTCAACTGTAGCAACATGACTTCTAAAATGGTGTCAAACTTGCACTGAGACTGTACAATGAAGTTAGGTATTTCGTCTTCTATCCCGGTGAGGGCGTATTATAACTGGGTAGAGTCTATTATAACTGGTAGGGCCCTATTAGCACTGGCTGGGACCTATTATAACTGGTAGGGCCCTATTAGCACTGGCTGGGACCTATTATAACTGGTAGGGCCCTATTAGCACTGGCTGGGACCTATTATAACTGGTTGGGGCCTATTATAACTGGTAGAGCCCTCTTAACACTGTTTGGGGCCTATTAGAACTGGTTGGGGCCAATTAGAATTAGTTGGGGCCCACTTGACCACTCACAGTCAAGAATAAATATCCTCCTGCCAGACACACCTCCTCTCCAGAACGAGTCACTGCCCAGAATAACGCAGCCCAAAACAGTGGTCAATATATATAAACTTTCGTGAGCGTCTCCCATGAGTTTCTGGAGACGTAACACTTGACTTTAACCTCTGCGGTGTAATAATTTTTGGTGGTCTTCCCTCCCTCCCTGTCTCAGTATCTCACTTCCACCCCTCTCTCCCTCTCACTCTCTCACTATCTCTCTTCCATCACCCCTTCCCATCAACTTTGTCTTCGTTTTCATCATATCTTCGGTCTTTCCCTATTCCTTCTCCTCCATCCAATCCCCCTTCAACCTCCATTCTACATCTCCTTCCCCTCTCACCCTCCTTGTCCCCCCATTCTAACTTCCCCTCTTTTCCACCCCTGTTTTCCCCTCTCCCTCCCTTCCCCTCCTTCCCATCCCTCCCTTCTACCTCCCTTTCCCATCCCTCCCGTCCAAAGTAAGACAGTAATTCGAATGTCTTACTCTAAAAATACGAAAAATCATGGCTCCTATTTTTAAAGGTGGTTCTCCTACCTTAATTATTTCGAGAATGATTTATTTACCTCCACAATATCTCTACCTTAATGAGACAAAAATCTGGGAGTCCTATTTTTACTATTTCAATACTTTCTATGTAGAATTTTTTAGCTTTAATCTTAAAATCTGTGAACTCTTTCTTTCGGTAACTTTTCCTTCTTCTGTAAAAGTCTTATGGAGTCTGATAATATATTTTTTTAACTTGATTTTCCTAACTTGATTATACTAGAACTAAAAGGACTAATTCTAAAAGGTAAAGGTACATATTTTTGGAGGGAATGGAATCAAATAGTTTATACAGAAATATGTATATGTTGTCTCGGTAGGGTTGTCAAAATTCCTCATCCGTTATCATATTGCCTCACACAAAACTGCAAGAATACTTTTTTGAGTGTGTACTGAGAGTCGCCAGTAACCTTAATTTTCTTTATATTATATTAAGAAGATATAAAGGTCTTCTTACAAAATTTCAAGATAACGGGAATTTTTTAATAATATTCTAAGATATCCTAAATATTTTGCAACACTCCTGAGATAAGATCAATTTGGTGACAGTATTGCAAGATGAAGAGATTTTTTCTATATTGCTACGAGAATATATTAGTTTTTTACACTTTTTATGATATCAGTTTTTAATATATCAGGAAAGTTATATTTTATCATGCTATTTCTAGATGATGTCAATCGTTATCGTAATGTTGAAAGATATTTATGATCAATTATTTTCCTATCTTTACCTTAATACTTCAACATAACGATAACTTTTACCTTAGTACTTGAAGATAACAGTAACTTTTACCTTAGTACTACATGATAACGATAACTTTTACCTTAGTACTTGAAGATAACAGCAACTTTTACCTTAGTACTTCAAGATAACGATAACTTTTACCTTAGTACTTCAAGATAACGATAACTTTTACCTTAGTACTTCAAAATAACGATAACTTTTACCTTAGTACTTCAAGATAACGATAACTTTTACCTTAGTACTTCAAGATAACGATAACTTTTACCTTAATAATTGAAGATAACGATAATTTTTACCTTAGTAATTGAAGATAACGATAACTTTTACCTTAGTACTTCAAGATAACGGCAACTATTACTTTAGTACCTGAAGATAACGGCAACTTTTACCTTAGTACTTCAAGATAACGATAACTTTTACCTTAATACTTGAAGATAACGTCACTTTCTCGCGGTGTACATATCGCAAAAGGCGCGAACACCCCAGCGAACCCACCACAAACGACTGGGCAACGAAGAACATCAATACTTGCCCGCCTACGCTATACGCTCCTTCCTCCCTCTCTCTCCTTCCTCTCTCCTTCCCTCCCTCTTTCTCTCTCTCTCTTTCCTCTTTTTCTTCAATTTCTTCTTTTCTTTCCTCCTCACCTCTCTCTCCCTCCCTCTCTCTCCTTCTCCTTCCTTCTATTTCTTCCTTTTCATTCTTGTTTTTTTCCTTCTCACCTGTCACCCCCCCCCCTCTCTCTTCCTCCCTCTTTTACTCCCTTGCTCACTCTCTCTGTCTCGTTTTCCTCCTTTCTTTTCTCCCCCCCCTCTCTTCTCCTCCTTCTCCCATCTCTTTGTGCTTTTTTCTCTCCTCTCTCTCTCTCTTTTTATCCATCTCCTCCCTGTCTTTCTTCTCTTTCTCTCTCCCCCCTTACCCCTCTCTCCTCCTCCTCTTCCTTCATTCCTATACCCTTCAACTCCTTCTCCCCCTCTATTCATCTTACCACCTCCTTCTCCTCCTTAATTCCGTCCTTCACCTTACCTCCTCCTCCTCTTCCCTCACATTGACCTAAACACAGGGCAGCCTCCGACCCTTGTGTGGATTCCCTCTATGCAAGTTTACCTATGTGGGCGATCTCCTCTCCCCCCTCGTGTCTCGATGTGTCCTATTGTGTCTCCATCCCCCCTGTGTCTCCATGTACCCTTTTAACCCCCCCCCCCCATTTATGTCTCACTCCCAGTTTCGAAAACAGAGTGAGAAACCTAATCACCTGTCATTAAGAAAAAAAAGGTGAGAATTGTTTTCTTAATTGTCACTCTAGTTCTCAAGTCAACACCTGAAGGTATTTTTATAAGTGTCGTCCACAAAACAAGAGTCATCAACCTCATATCACCATCACTCACGCTGGGACTCATTTGCATACGAATGAACCTTGCATGACAGGAATAGATAACTCAGGTGATGTATGTCAGCTGTTACCGTGACGCAATTTCCTTCGGTGTAAAAGTCTGCAGCCATTTGCCTAAGGGGAGAAAGTATAATTGTTTTGTTTACGTTTCTGTCTGTCTGTCTGTCTATTTGTTTCTGTGTCTGTCTGTTGAGTGTACTTTCAGCCCCTATTATTATTATTATTATTATTATTATTATTATTATTATTATTATTATTGCATACACAAAAAACACAAAAAACACAGAAACACACACACACACACACACACACACACACACACACACACACACACACATATCCTTTGAAACACTTTATTTAGCCAGACAATAATGAGAGAAGCTAGATGACATGTATAGATTTCACTGGAATTCGAGCACGCACTCTTTCCCCGAACACCCTCAACCCCCCTCATCCTGCCACCCCACCCCGGGACCCCCCCCCCCCCCCACTAATTAAAGTACATGTAATCGGATCGTGCCTATTAACAAATTCACTCAAGGTCTTAGGACAACACTACTCATGCCAAGAAAATCTGTCCACTTCAAGGCTTATGTTCACACGAACACGAGATACGCTAATGTTTTAATTAACTTGGATAACACTTCTACATGCTATAAATAAGTAACTCAAGATGCACTTATGACTCTTTGACACGCGGGATTATGAGAGAGAGAGAGTGTGTGTGTGTGTGTGTGTGTGTGTGTGTGTGTGTGTGTGTGTGTGTGTGTGTGTGTGTCCTATACCGTCACACATAATATAACGAGGCTTTCACACCTACAACACACATAATACACACAGGATTCACTATATGGCATTCACTTGTTGCTACATATACAGTAAACGAGAGAGAGAGAGAGAGAGAGAGAGAGAGAGAGAGAGAGAGAGAGAGAGCGCACTGCAGGACACACAACAGAGCCAGTACAGTAAATTAGCGGGTGTGTGGGTTAGCGGCGCCGCCTACAGAGCTGCAGACCATGGGTGTCCACAGTCCACTGGGAGGGGGGGAAAAACTGGTGCCAGTCACACAATGCTGGCCACTACCACACGCACAGTCTCTCTCTCTCTCTCTCTCTCTCTCTCTCTCTCTCTCTCTCTCTCTCTCTCTCTCTTCCCTCCCTCTCTCTATCTCTATATCTCTTAGTCAAAATTCATCTTGATTTAAAAGCCGTATATATCATAGTTTTTTTAGTTTAACAAATTTATTGGCAGAGCTTGCAGTACAGTTTGCCTATTCTGAGTAATTCAGTCAGGTCTTGACACTGCGGGTGGTATCACTTCTCACTGCCACGCAGGACAGAGGTTCATATACAAAGAAATATAGTTCAAAGGATATCGAAGTCTTTAAACTGCTAGGGGAACATATGGGCACGGGGGTGGGGGAAACTGCAATGGGAGCGGGTAAACAAAGTAAAAAATTACAAGGAAATAGTGTTAGGAATGATGACAAAACTAAATTAAACAGGGAGTTTAAAACTAAACGCGGTAAAGGGAGGACTCAGAACACGACTAACTTAAATGTCTAGTACGCGAATAGTAGAAGTATGAGAAACAAAATGAATGATATTAGCGCCTTGGTATGTACCGAAAAAATCGATATAATAGCATTCACTGAAACATGGATCAACCTAGACTCACGTGAGTTGCCGGTCGAATACCAAATTGCAGGTTACAAATTGTTCCATACCGATAGGCAGACCAGGAAAGGAGGCGGAGTAGCAATCTATATTAGGGATAATCTGAAGTGTGAAATAAATAAGGAAATAAAAATTGAGAGGAATACAGAAACAATTAGAATTAAGCGACGGTAGGGGGAAATTAATCACAGGAGTAATATATAGACCTCCCAATCTTGATAGAGTCAATGAGCGACTTATCTGGGATGAAATGTGCAGGGCTTCCATACACAACAAAGTCTGTATAGTAGGCGACTTTAACCTTGGCCAAATAGATTGGACTGACCTTACGGGTAACTCAGAATCAGAGGATTTTCTCGAGACGATCCAGGACTGTTTCCTAAGTCAACATATAACCGAACCCACCCGGGGTAATAATATACTCGATTTAGTTCTGTCGAACAGAGAAAACCTCAATAGCAATGTCGAGGTAGGGAACGAACTTGCAAACAGCGATCACAAAGAAATTAGATTCCAGTTAGATTTTCAGGGCAGACGTAAGGAAAATTCCACGAAAGTACCAGATTTCAGAAGGGCAAACTTTGACAATTTAAAGAGGCAGCTGAGAGAGGGGGTGTCGCGCTTGGCGGTGAACCTGACAGATGACTCCGACCTGATAACGAGATCTGAGATTGCCGAGTTCCACAACAATTTAAATAATGAGTTACAAAAAACTCAGATCATACAACAATGAACCTAAATGGATAAATAATTATTTAAAGAACATCATTGGCCAAAGGAAGGCTATAGGTAGAAGGATAAAGCGTGGCGAAATTTACCTCCAGGATTATTATAAGATATTGGCGAGTAGGGTTAAAACCGAGATAAGGAAAGCAAAGAGGAATAATGAGGTAAGGATAGCAAGGGAGGCAAAGACAAACCCCAAAGGATTCTACCAAATGTATCAAACTAAAACACGAGAAAAGATTGGACCAATACGGTCAGACTCCGGTGAGCTCACTGATAACGACGGAGAAATGAGCAATAATTTGAATAAATATTTTTCAACAGTTTTCACCACCGAAAATTTAAACATGATACCCGAGGCACCGACTCTATTCAGAGATAGTGAAGAAAACAAATTAAGTGAGATAGTAGTGACTAGTAACGATGTTAGTAAGCAAATAGACAAACTAAAGCCTAATACGTCACCTAGTCGCGATGAGATATTTGCCAGAGTATTAAAGGAATGTAAGGAAGATCTTTGTATGCCCTTAGCAAAGTTGTTTAACATGTCCTTAAAAACAGGTGTAGTACCAGAATCCTGGAGGATAGCGAATGTAATACCGATTTTCAAGAAGGGGGATAGATCACTATCCTCTAACTACCGCCCAATCAGTCTAACATCAATAGTAGGCAAATTACTGGAAGCAATCATTTCAAACTAGTCGAAATTACCTGGAGAAGCACAGATTGATCAATGATTCCCAGCATGGCTTCACAAGCGGACGTTCTTGTCTAACTAATCTATTAACATTCTTTTCATCAGTTTTCGAATCAGTGGACGAGGGGCACAATTATGATGTGGTGTATCTTCGACAGAGTCCCCCACGAAAGACTAATTAGAAAGGTAGAAGCACATGGCATGGAAGGTAACATCCTTAAATGGATTAGGGCGTGGTTACAGGACAGGAAACAGCGAGTGAGCATTAACAGCACTAAGCCCCATTGGAGCAACGTCACAAGTGGAGTTCCCCAAGGCTCAGTACTTGGACCATTATTATTTATTATATACATAAACGACATAGATATCGGCATAGACAGCAACATAAGTAAATTTGCTGATGACACTAAAATAGGACGTGTTATTAAATCTGACGAGGACTCCGCAAAACTACAGGAAGATCTTAACAAATTTTTCGAATGGTCTGAAAAATGGCAGATGAAATTCAAGGTGGAGAAATGTAAAGTGCTCAGTATAGGAGATGTAAACAGGGAAACCAGATACCAGATGAACAACGATGCCATAGAGAAATCCGACTGCGAGAGAGATTTAGGAGTAATGATAAGCAGAAACCTTAAACCAAGTAAACAATGTGTTTTTGCTCGTAACAAGGCTAATAAAGTACTTGGGTTCATACAAAGGAGTGTTAGTTACAAGACAAGCAAGGTCATCCTAAAACTGTATCTTGCGCTTGTGAGACCACACCTGGATTACGCAGTTCAGTTCTGGTCACCGTATTACAGAATGGATATAGAATCATTGGAATGAATTCAGAGGAGAATGACAAGACTAATCCCGGGCATTAGGAGCCTTGAGTATAGAGACAGGTTAAAGCATCTTAATTTGCACTCCCTCGAGAGACGTAGAGTGAGGGGCGACCTGATAGAGGTGTATAAGTGGAAGTCAGGGCTAAACAAAGGGGACATTACAAAGGTACTCAAACTATCCAACCAGGAGCGAACTCGTAACAATGGTTTTAAATTAGACAAATTTAGATTTAGGCGTGAAATAGGTAAACACTGGTTTGGAAACAGAGTAGTGGATGAATGTTTTTTTTTAGTTTAACAAATTTATTGGCAGAGCTTGTAGTACAGTTTGCCTATTCTGAGTAATTCAGTCAGGTCTTGACACTGAGGGTGGTATCACTTCTCACTGTCACGCAGGACAGAGGTTCATACACAAAGAAATACATCATATTCATTAACAACTATAAATGTATAGAGGTCAGATTCATATGGATAATGTCACTGTTCACTGCCATGCAGGACAGAGGTTCGTACACAAAGATTTGCATCATATTCATTGACAGTACATATACATATATGTAAACACACACACACACACATATACATACATATGCGTATATACATACACATATACATGTACATATACATGCACACACGCACACATACATACATATACGTCGGTCAGATTCATGTGGGTAATGTCACTTTTCACTGCCATACAGGACAGAGGTTCGTACACAAAGAATGCATCATATTCATTGACACTATATATAGGTCAGATTCATGTGGGTAATGCCACTGTTCACTGCCACGCAGGACAGAGGTTCGTACACAAAGAAGGAAATACATCACATTCACCAGCAGCATATATGGGTCAGTGGATCACATACATTGGAGTCATATTCTAGTTGAAGACTAATCAGTGTGGGCTAGCAAATTTGGGATAAACAGCAAGAATGTCCTCAAGCACACCTGATTCAATGAAGTAATTACATAGTTCAAGATACAGTAAGTCAGGTGGCCTGAAGTCTTTGACAGTGTCACATTCAATAATATAGTGTTCAAGTGTATGCTTTAAAGGTTTATCACAAAGTTTACATGCTGAGTGTTCCGGTATGGGTACAGCGTTACTAACTTGCCAGATGTGTCTGTATCCTAGCCTAATTCTGGCCACGACTACATCACATTGTCTGGTTCTGTCCTTATGCTGGCCATACCGGTACCTCTTGTTACAGAATTTGTCATATTTACTAATGCTACAACTGTCAGGTCTCTCTGCATTTCTCACTTCTTCTAGATCAGAGTTCATGATTCTGACTTGAATGTTTTTAATTACGGCATTGGACAGACCAAGGTCACGGTCAACATTTTCTTTCTTACACCCCTCATTGGCCAGTCTATCAGCACGGTCATGATACCTGATTCCAACATGGGACGGAATCCACACAAATTCGATGCGAAAGTTGTTCTCATTGGCAGTTATCACATTCCTTTTAATATCACATGCAACTTTAGACATAGAACCTGACGGGCTGTTCATTGATTTCAAAGCACTTTGAGAGTCACAGAATATCACCCCACCTCCATTTTCTTTGAGGTAGTCTGTGGCTAAGTAGATTCCAGTTAGTTCAGTTTGTGTTGTGCTGGCCCAGTTGTTTAGCCTTTGTTTGTTTGACACTATCATCTCTTTTTCTTTATATATTACAATTGCACAGCCTGTTCTACCTGTGTTTGTCTGCACAGAACCATCAGTAAAAGCATAACATTCACTTGATTTAATACTCTGTATGTGTCTGTTAATAGTTTCTAGTGTGACACATCTCACCACATCGGTGTTTAACATTTGCTTACTACCAACAGGAGTGTAATTAATAGGAACTGATATGTCCAGCCAAGGAGGAATGGCATTAATAGGTTCGTCTGGGGTGATTGGGACATTCAGTTTCAGGAGATCTGCAACACTTTTATGAAGCCACGCCCCAAAGAGAGTCTTTTTTGAAAGGTTGGCGAGATGGTCGGGATTACTTAGATAGAACATCAACTCAGTTTGAGTTGTAGTTTGAGAACTATTGTTCTTCAAAACTTTGACACAAAACATGGTATTAAGTAGGGCTATCCTCTCAGATAGGGAGGGCAGTCCGAGCTCTTTCCTCATATTTACAATTCTGGTTGATTTTGGGCAACCTAGGATGATGCGCATGGCTTCATTTTGCACTACCTCAAGGCTGTTGAGTTGTTTAGGCGGAATAGTCACAAGATGGAGAGCATGATAGTCAACTACAGAACGAATGAAGTGAAGATAAAAAGTACGAGCATAGGTGATGTTAATTCCATAGCCCTTGCCAACAAGGGTTCTGAGGGGTTTAATGCGCTGCATTAGTTTGTCACGAAGGTTGCTGACAAAGTTTGCATCATTCACACAAATTCCAAGATATTTATAGGAGCTACATAGTTCCAAGGGCATGCTGTTAATGTTATAGTCAAGAGGCAGAGGGTGAGCAGGACGAAGATTGAGGACCCTCGTCTTGTCAACAGATATTATGAGACCGCATTCAACAGTTCTCCGAGCAAATACATCCAGCAAGGCTTGGAGCCTGAGTTTGGTTTGTGTCATAATGCAGATATCATCAGCATAGCATATTACGGCTTCGTTTGGTTGAATTGGAATGTCAGCAATAAGCTTGTGCATCAGTGTATTAAAGAGCATAGGACTTAACACTCCTCCCTGAGGCGTGCCCAGCTCAAATGATCTCATTCTGGTACTTTTAACTACCCTAAACAGAACACTGGCATACCTGTTGGACAGATAACCCTTTATCCATGTCAGGAGGTTACCTTGTATGCCAAAATTAGCTAGTTGCTCAAGTATAATGTCTCTATTAGCTACATCAAAGGCTGATTTAAGGTCTATGAAGGCTGTTTGTGTCTTATCTTTTGAGTGAACAAGATATTCTGCAAAGCATGTCTGTGTGCTACGCCCGGGCATGAACCCGTACAGATTAGGGGCGAGTTTGTCTTTGACTTGAAACATAAGACGGTTTAGAACAACTCTTTCAAGGACTTTACACATACAGGATGTAAGTGAAATTGGCCTGAAGTTTGGAGAATTAGCTTTAGGGATTGGAACTATGTTTCCATGAGTCCATGTCTTAGGCAGAATACCCTGTGTGAGGCTCATTTGATACAGGTCAAGCAGTGGATGGTTAGGGATCTCATTCAACAATCTCAGGGTGTTATAGGTTATGCCATCCTCACCAGGGGAGGATGACTCACCTTTCATTAGTGCTGTTGTTAGTTCGTGGTGCGTTATAGGAAACTGGTCGGTAAGGTCTGGTGAGGAACAGGCTATTTCAATATTGAAACCCCTATTAATGTGTGAGGTGTTAAGATATTGTTGTATGTCAGGAGGCAGGGAAGTGATTCGTGACACACTAGACCATTGGTCTAATAGCATGTCAGCATATTCTGCAGGGCTGTGATGAAGCTGGACTGGGGTGGGTGACTTGGTAATGGCTCTAATTTTCTTCCACATTTCTGCTAGAGTGGTTGTTCTATTAATCCCCTGTAAGAATTGTTCCCAATAGGTGTTTCTCACCTGACCTTTGAGTTCACGAAATTCTCTGTTAGCTTTGAGGAATGCCAAAAGGTTATCACTAGTTTTATTTTGCTTATAAGTGTTGGCAAGCTGTTTTACATTCTCTCCTTCTTTGGTGAGGATGGGGTCATGTGTCCACAGAGGTGGTTTAGTGCTGCCCCCCTTCCTCCTTGACTTAACCCAGGTGGTATAATATGTGGTAATGACATTTACAAGATCACAGCAAAATTCATCCACTGACCCAGGTGTATATCCAGCATACCATCTGTGGATGTAGGCCTTGAAGTGCAGTTTAAGATTATCTGGGATGTTAATTCTGAGCTTAGGATGGGGTTCACACTTGACATCAGCAACAGTGTATTCAGTAAGTATTGCATAATGATCACTGACAAGGTAGTCTGAGATGACCTTAGCCTTGACATTACTGTCTACTAGGTTATACCCAATCACATAATCAAGTCTGCCCCCCATCAGATGTGTCACTTTGTCTGTGTCGTATACAGTGATATTATGATTATTGATGTAATTCACGAACACCCTCCCATTAGAGTTACACTGGACATCACCGAGGACAGTGTGACGAGAGTTAAAGTCACCCATACACAGCATAGCATTGTTACCTGATGGCTTTGGTAACACGTCCGCTCGCAGCTCGTTACACCGAACATAGATGTTATACAGCGAAAATTGACTGTTTGCTGTCTTTACTGTAAATTGTTGATAGTGAATACTTTCATCATTGTGAGTTTTAATCCATTTACAGACCAGACCATTCTTTACATATGTGAGCAGGCCACTTCCTGCTCCACTATTATATGCTGTAAACCCAGCTATCCTGGGTGCAACTTTCCTCTGGGTGCTGGACGTGTAAGGTTCTTGTAAGCCAATTACATCAATGTCAAAAACTTTAACAAACCATTGTAGATCATTAATTCTGCGATTAACACTCCGGATGTTCCATGAAATGAACCTAAGCGTTCGTGTTACTTTTCCCAGCTTGTGTTTAACGTAGAGAGTCGCACGCTGGCTTCATAGATCAGCCTGACCAATAAGCTGACCCTTCCAATTTCTGCACCTCTGGATTTCCTGATAATGTTCTTCACAGCCCTTATTCCAGTAGGATTTTTATACGCGGGTTGCTTCATCAGTCCCGCGAGTTCCTCCTCATTAAACAATGGAAAACTTACAGGGTCATGAACAGTCTGCAGACCTGGGACTATTGTAGAGACCACGCTGGCAGTCTGGGGCTCATTCTCCCCATCCATGCTCCCATCACTATCGGTCTCGTTCTGGCTGCTCACCCTCAAGTTGGCATCATTATGAGAGGAGGCACTAGCTCCTTCAGAAGCTCCACTAACACTATCACTGTCATTGTTCACTGGTACACTTACTTGGCAGGCTTTAACCTGACCTGCATTGGCTAACGAAGGAGAGTCACTCTGCCTGTTGACTTCAGGTGGTGGAGGCGATCCGGCCGCATTGGCATCATTGAGTGGGACTGCTATTGTGGATGGAGGCGACCTCCCAGGACAACTGGGGTGCAAGGCCGTCACACCCTCCTCCCTGGACCTGGGACACTGCCCCCTGGGTGGGGAGGTGTCCCTGTTGATTTCAGGTGCTGGAGGCGACCCCGCAGTGTTGCTGTTGGCATCACTGAGTGGGACCGCTTTTGTTGGTGGAGGCGGGCTTCCAGGGCAACCTGGATGCCAGGCCGTCACACCCTCCTCCCTGCACCTGTAACACTGCCTCCTAGGTGGGGAGGTGTAGCTGTTGATTTCAGGCGTTGGCGGCGACCCTGTAGCGTTGGCGTCACTGAGTGTGACCGCTATTGTGGGTGGAGGCGGGCTCCCAAGGCAACCTGGATGCCAGGCCGTCACACCCTTCTTCCTGCATCTGGCGCACTGCCACTCAGATGGGGAGTCCTGCTCTCTTCCGTCCTGAGAGGCACCTTCCTTGATGGGGCAGCTGCTTGTGCTATGCATTCCTGCGCAGTAGCCGCAGGTGGCTGGCTTGTGACAGTATTTCGCCACATGATTGACCCCAAAGCAGTTGTAGCACACCACAGGGGGAGGAATCCACCGACTGATGTTACTAGGGGTGCCATACGTGCTGCCAAAGAAGCTGTACTTCTCAGGAGGTGGTTCCTTCCTTTTCCAGACAATGATGATCCTACTAAGTTGTGCACCATCCTTATAAAGTCTCCTTGCACTGTGGACGCCCTGGAGTGACAGAGCTCTCTTGGGGGGAATACCCTTGGGGAATTGGGTGACAAGGTATTCCCTCATTTTTTGGGGTCGAACAGGTTCATCTCGCTTAATAAGGTGTATTGAACCGACCCTACCATCAATGAAGCGTTGGATAGCTTCTGTCTCCTCTCGGCCTACATAGACAAAACGAGGGGTGTTACCTGGCACGACAACATTCAGCTTAGCCATGCCATAATCCTTATTCAGGGCAGTCAACCAATTAATCTTCATCAAATTGGTTGGAACAAGTTACTAAATATCATCATTAACTCGAATACGCTGAATAGCTTCAAACATAGGTTGGATGCTTATATGAGCAATAGGGGTTGGGGGTAAACGAGACTGCCCAGTATGGGCCAATAGGCCCGCTGCAGTTTCCTCCATTCTTATGTTCTTATGTTCTTATCATATTCATTAACAGCTATAAATGTATAGAGGTCAGATTCATATGGGTAATGCCACTGTTCACCGCCATGCAGGACAGAGGTTCGTACACAAAGAGATGCATCATATTCATTGACAGTACATATACATATATGTACACACACACACACACACACATATACACACATATACATATATACATACACATATACATGTACATATATATGCACACACGCACACATACATACATATACGTCGGTCAGATTCATGTGGGTAATGTCACTCTTCACTGCCATACAGGACAGAGGTTCGTACACAAAGAATGCATCATATTCATTGACACTATATATAGGTCAGATTCATGTGGGTAATGGCCACTGTTCACTGCCATGCAGGACAGAGGTTCGTACACAAAGAAGGAAATACATCATATTCATTAGCAGTATATATAGGTCAGTGGGTCACATACATTGGAGTCATATTCTAATTGAAGTGTGGGCTAGCAAATTTGGGATAAACAGCAAGAATGTCCTCAAGCACACCTGAATCAATGATGTAATTACATAGTTCAAGATATCATAAGAGGCATCCTTGTTAATATCGACCATGGCCCGGGAAGACTACACGTAAGCATAACTACGATAAGTCGACGTCACAACTACGAAGACACAGCCAGATTGTTCCTGAGCCTTGTAGATACGTACGATATTTTTGTCCGCAACTAAAGAAGTAACGACGTAATTTAACATGTTAACTTTAGGTAGAATATCAAAATAACATGAAAATAAAGGTTTTGAGTTGTTTTGTAGTTTACTTTAACTTGAAACGTTTATATTCTTGACATTTTACTAGAGACGTTTACTTGGCATTCAATTACGTTTAAGGTTGTCATGATTGGTGTTTAAGGAAAGTTTTTTGTTAAAGAAGAACTTTTAAAAGAATCTTCAGGCTTTTATATCAACGTTACTTTTGTGTTTTAGGGGAAAATCAGCGAATTATTGTAATTTTTTACATCTCCAGTTACGAGAAATAATCAGAGTACAAAAATCTGAGAATCTGAGTAGGAAAATCTGAGAATGTGTACCCTGGTCCTCTCAGATTACTTTCGACTTGGAGAACATGTTTCTTCTTGATTTAGGGTCGTATTTTGTAAGGCTCTGCCCTCTAAATATCGACAACAGCCGACGCTAAGAGTGTAACTTGTGGCCATCAGCACGAAGCACCCGCCCAGCCACGCCATCCTCACACTTAGGAACACTCACCAACATGTCTCGTCCAAGTATAGAAAAGTAGGATAAATTTCTACAAAATTTGGATAAAATTTTACAATATTAAATCTAGAGACGAATATATTTATTATTACACACATTCGTAAAACCAGAGTCATTAAATTTATGGTAATCTAACAGAAATAATGAAAGGAGGAAAATCTACACTATCGACGTTGGTTGACAAATACTCGGTACCGAACAGCCTCCGAGATTGCAATTACACGATAGTCTGTGAAACAAGTATTGTGTTTATACTAGCCTGCGTCAGTCTGTGTCCAGTTGCCGCAGGACTGAAATGAATGAGACTTGAAAAACGAGAACAATTGGTTGAAAATGACAAGTATGTAGGTTGGGTTGGGTTGGGTTGGGTTAGGTTGTCACCTGTCAGGACTTAAGGCCCAGGAGGACTAGGACCCATTTTTCACCATTCACCAGGCAATTAAGGGGATAAAGAACCCCGTCTCTTGCACCGCCTTGCCAACAATCAAACAACGCCACACAAGTTTGTAATAGGTCGACACTAAGGAATGAGCTCGTTTCTGCGAACTGGCGAACTTCCTCGATCGAAATGGCTTCTCTTTAGCCTAAGTTTCGCCTCCAGACAAATGAGAGAACCTGGCAATGGGGACGAGGACACCCTACCGGGAGGTCACCAAGGCGGGGCCCCGCTAGTATGGTGCGAGTCCTTGGTGATCCCTATCCCAGTTGACCTCTAACCTGACCTGACCTAGCCTAACCTGACCTGACCTGCCCTGACCTGACCTAACCTGACCTGACCTAAACTAAACTAAACTACCCGACGCTACAGATTCCCTTCTCCCCAAATTATCCATTAAATTCGTTTCTTTCTCAATTTTTCTCTTATTGACTTGTAAGCGAGGCACACCCATTAAAAAATATTAGGCACCCTTAAGGCGTGATACAATATGACACGGGTGCAGGATAATTTTTTTGGAAGTGTACATGAAGAATAAAAATAAATTATAAACATTACTTCTTGTCTGTTCGTTACCAAGTGTAGAATGCAAACATTGTTCGCAATGTTCCAACAATATATATATTTTTTAATTCCTTATAACACAATGACGATGTTGACTTCTGTATAAAATTATATATAAATTAATTATATTGATGTTTAATAAATCAGCGCTATAGTAATTCAGGTGAAATCAAGGTTAACATAGCGTGTGTTACCTTCGTTATGTGTGAAGAAATATAACAAGATGGGACTTCAAACACGCCTGACCTTAGATACAACAAAGTTTAAAGCCTCCTGTCGTGTTATTTTAGTTCAGTGACCGACACCTCCGTTGAGTCTGAGGGAAAACTTAAAACATATCAGGTGTTTCTAGGTGTCAAAGGCTCACTAAGAACACAGATTAGAGGAGGGAAGTAAAATATCCCTCACACAGATGTTATTCCAGAGTTATTCATTAACTCTTACTGAAAGTTGTGACTTAGAATATGAAGCAAAACTAAGAATATCACTAAGACAACACCACGTCAGTATGAGACAGAGGTGTTGGTGTCTAAACTCTTTATTATGAACTAATCAGGAAGTTCTAATCTCTATTACAGGTGCCGCCCTTTGAAGTCACCGTCAGAAATATTTCTTCCTACACAACGAAGACCACACACGCTAAGTTACAATTTTCATCATAATACTAATATTAGTTCACTAATTTATTATTATAATTGACGTAGTTTGCATGAAATGAAGCCATAACTGTAACAAACTGAAGTAATTCATTTTTATTTTTACGTAGATGACGGTGTTGTGATGGTGGTATGGATGTTGTATTATTATTATTATTATTATTATTATTATTATTATTATTATTATTATTATTATTATTATCATTATTATTATTATTATTATTATTATTATTATTATTATTATTATTATCATTATTCAAGCGGGGGTGTGGTGTCTGGTGGAAACTATACCCGCCAGGTCTAAGGTAAGCCAAGGAAGGAAGGAAGGAAGGAAGGGTTATTTACCCCAAGAAACTCCTGATTAAACCCTTATATACTTAAGGTCCTACATCTCACCACCTCACACATCAAAGGTAAACTAAGGAACATTATCAAAGGGCCAGACTCGGGGCGTTAATAAACCTATAATCACCTTATATCAAAACTACACTACCTTACTTCTTCTTAAAGTCTGGATCAGTTTACCGTGAAACTTAAAAAGGTTTAGCTTTACCTGCTTCTCTATAACCAAGATCAAAGGTGACACGTTACATGTGACACAATCCTAAT
Source organism: Homarus gammarus (assembly GCA_958450375.1). Taxonomy (NCBI): domain Eukaryota; kingdom Metazoa; phylum Arthropoda; class Malacostraca; order Decapoda; family Nephropidae; genus Homarus; species Homarus gammarus. The sequence continues at coordinate 1,336,374 of CAUDMG010004128.1, read as the reverse complement.
GAACCCTTCCAGTCTGGTCTGGCTGTTAGGAATAAGGCTCAGTTCTAATAGGGGTCTCCCAATTTGGCCTGACTATTGGGATTAGAGCCGTGCTTTAATAGGGCCTAGTTTTGATGGGCCCCTAAGTTCTAATGGAGGCACTAACCTGACCACCTATTAGGATTGGGGTCAAATTAGAATGGAGTCCGGTATTAATGGTCTCCCAGCCTGACTTAATTATAAAATGTCCTCAGTTATAATGGGTCCCAGTTCTAATCGGCCCCAATCCTTAAAAGTACAAGACCAATAGGCCACAAAACTAATAGTTAGGTTAGGTTTGGTTAAAAAACACCCACTCACCACTCACACCATTGCAAAGTTTAATTAATTTTATCGTGAAAATTAAAAGTTCGGGTGAGACCAAAGCCACAATGACGGTACATGAAGTTCTTTGATGGTTGTAATTTATCGTTCTATGGAGTTTAGTGTTATGTGACCTTAAATCAATGTTCTATGACCTTAAATTAACACTCGGTAAGGTTATAATGACCTTCAGTGACCTTAGATCAGGTTTGTAGTTTGAGCTAAACTCAAAGCTACGTGATCTTAAATTAATGTTTCAATACCTTAGTGTTGTATGGATTTAAATGAGTTTTTTAAGATGTTATCATTCCCCCACCTTAAAGTATCGTTTAATAACCTGTAAAACTCGGGTATTCAATGTCGAAATAATATCCCCTTGATAGTCTAGTTATCTTAGCTAATGAGAGATGCATAAAAGAACATTAAAAAAAATCGAACTAACTAAGGTACTCGATTCACGGCAGCGAGAGTTAAGTCACCCCAGCCAAAAGCTACACCAGATGCACTTAACATGGTACATCGAACCTGTGGACTCTTAGTCATCGTGTAGAGCCACAGCGTCGAGTCATCCCGCCAGAAACACTGACAGACAGGCATCGAACCTTAGCACTCAAAAGTCATCTCAGAGGAACTTAAACGACAGCCATAAACTCGTCCAGCTTCCACCATCTTTGATCGCAATCGTTCCCTATTTGCCGTAAAATTAGACCATTAAACACCATCCTGGGAAGTTCTCCTAGAAGGCAGCTGTAAAATTTCTTCATTAAGGTCTTAATAGCCTTAACAGGGAATCCCTCTCAACTTCACAGGCCCTCAGACCCTCCGCTTTTATTCACAAGAGTCATGGACCACCAGCAATACGAAGGCTTATGGTGCGTTCCCTACCAACCACCCCGACCCCTCCAACCCCATCCAACCCCTCCGACACCTCCGACCCCCCTCCTATCCCCCACAACCTCCCCGACCCCCTCTGACACCCTCCGACCCCTCCTATCCTCCCCTGTGACCTCCTCAACAGGGGGTAGAACCTGTGTTTTTTCCTTCATCCAGATCATCTTTATATACTGTAGTCTTGCTCTTCACGGATATCCCTCACTGGAATAGGTAAACAAAGCACTCAGATAACTGGTCTTTTACACAGTCATTCGCCTTTTCAGATAACAGCATGTGACCTCGTTCCTGAGTTAAAGCAACGTTCTAGCTTTCACCAAGATCAGGTTTATTCCTTATTTCTGACATTTACTGCACACATAGCGTTACAGGAGTGAGGGGTACACAAGCATTACAGCTCCATTATAGAGATAGTGACATTCACCCTTTAGATTACAGCGGGAGTGAATACGGACACGCTGACATCGCTATTGCAGTACTCTTCATAACATCACCAACCCTCCATGAAACCTCACCTAGGGGTCACTACAACGCTATACACCCCACGAGTCTTATTCTCTAATATTCGTACGTTATATTTTTACCTTAACTGTAGATGTAAGAACTTATTTAACCGAATCACTTAAACTATGACACAAAAATGGATTCTAAAAAAATCGTAAATTATTTTCTCCTAACTGGGAAAGTAAAACCACATTGGACTGAAAAATATACGTAAAAAATCAACAATGCAACTGAACCACTTAATCGACTATGCATATATAGATTCTTAAAGATCCATATACTATAATTTTTCACTTAAGACTTACGAAACTCAGATTGTTTTAAAAAATAGCATCAAAATTACACTAAGACTCTACCTTGCTATAAATGGGTACTTTTGTTTTCTTATACCTAGCAAGGGAAAGAAATTAAACGCAAGAACTTTAGGGAATTCGACGCCTGAATTCCACTTAAAGTGAGAATTACTCTTAGTATGAGGTCGTGGTTTCCTTTCCCATCGACCCCCTCCTATAAATGGAAGGGAATGAAGAAAGGAGGAGATGGAATAGAGACGAAGAATTGATGGAGCCGAAGAAGGGAGATAAAGATTGAGACAGGAGAAAAGAATGACAAGGAAGGATGGAGATAGATTAGAATGTAAGAAAGGATAAAAGGAGGGAGAAAGATGAGAGTGGAAGTAAGAGAGAGAAAGAAGAGGAAACTGAGATAGGGAAAGGGGAACAAAGAATGGAGCAAAGACGAAAGAGAAGAGAGGAAAGAAGAGGAATGAGATATGGATGAAAGAGGAAGAGGAGTGAGTGAAAACGGGAGATAAAAGGGAAAGGTGAAAAAGAAAGGAGAGAACGAGGATGAGAAAATAAGAGTGAGGAAGAAAGCAAGAGAGGACAGAAATGGAGAGAAAGGAGGATGGGAGAGAGAAAGAGAGAAATAAAAAAGGAAGATGAGGAAATGTAAGAGGGTTAGACCGAGAGAAGGAAAAAAAGAATCAGAAAGGAAGAGAAAAAGAGGTAAAGGAAAAAGGGACAGGAAAGAAGGGAAGAGGAAGGGAAAGAAGTAAGGAACAGGGAGGGGAAGAAGAAGGGAAGAGGAAGGGAATGAAGAAGGGAAGTGAAGGGGAAGAGAATGAAATGAAATGCTCGTCCATGGGTGAGTCATCTGGGGAATTTTAATGACTGCGTAAGCCGGAATTAATGTCTCAGTCTCTGCTAATTGCTGCTGGGAGGGGGACGAGAAATTCTCCATCTTCCTCAACGTTTAATAGATAGTAATAAATATTATTCAGTCATTAAATTCTCACACAAACAAGGTTAATTAACCACTTGGGGGGGGGGGGGGGGGGGTAAAGGTCCTTAAAATAAATATTTACCAGAATTGTTGGCACCATATCACGGTGTCACTATATCCACCCCAGGATAAATATTTAGGTTTTATATATTTCTGTCATAATTTTTATATTTTTTCATAGTTTTAAAAATAATGTTATTTGTTATACTTGAAAAAAATTTCTTATTTTAAATTTTTTGCGATTATTTTTATACTTGTGTAAGCATGATCTGAACTGCAAAGACAATACATATATAATTATAGGTTAGGTTAGGTTTGGTTTGGTTAGGCTTAGGTTAGCGTTAGGTTAAGTTAGCGTTAGGGTGGTTAATCTTTACGTGAACTAAACTGGGATGGAGATTATTCATGTGATACTACAATGAATATATAGTGTATATAGAGAAGAGACATAGTGACAATGCTTTACAACACGAATATTCTGCTTAAGAAAAACTAGCAACAGATTTCACAATGGCCAGTCACTGAGGCAAGACTACAAGATGTTGTCCTCGTACTAACACAGACCCGACACATCAGCTGACTAATCAAGACGTGTTAGCTAAGCCAGGAACATGAACTCAGGAGGTGGAGGCAACAGAAGACAGTAGGAGACAAGTAAATATTGCGACATCACATCAGGCAAAGGAGCTTAACTGAGTGACTGACAAACGTAATGGTTTTTGACTGAGAAGCAATAAGATATATCCTTGGTAGCTTATATATGAAGGAAATGTTTCTTTCACTTATTCCTCGAGAAAGTGAAGGAGCAGTGCTATCCTCTCGAGTGACACTTGATAGTCAGCAAATGGATCCGAAACCATAGCAGCCGCAGACAGTTTTACCCAGCCAATCACAAGGCAAGACGTGGCTTATATTACATGTTCTCAATGGACGGAACATATAATAATAAATTTAAGACAACCTAACTTAACCTAACCTAACCTAACCTAACCTAACCATCACTGTAAAGTTTCATAAATGTAAAAAAAAAATCGGTTTTACATTCTCCTCATTTCGTATCTCTCTCTCCATACTTCACCTCTCTCTTCACTTCTAACTTCATAAATCTCTTCTCACTTCGTATCTCTCCTCTCCTCGTCCCCAGCACCATTCCGACACAGTCATTACCATCGTCAGCTCATCACCAGCAAGTCATATTACAGTAGCACCAGCAGCTAACACGTCCCCAGTTCGCCAGACATAAAAATAACAACTCCATCATCAAGCTTTTTATCTGTCCACATCCCCGACATTTGGTACTCACCCCCCCCCCCCTATCCTCCTATTCCCCTCTCCCTCCTTCTTCCCTCCCCCTCTTTCCTCCCTCTCCCCTTCCCCCTCTCCTATACTCCTTCCCCTATCCTTCCCCTCCCCCATTTTTTCCCTTTCCCACGCCCAACAGGACAGGGATATACCACAGACATTCATTCATTCACTCACTCACTCACTCACTCACTCACTCACTTACTCACTCACATACGTCACCGACCGTCGGATAGGTTCACATGAGAAATATGTTTAAAGAGGAGAGTCACAGCACTTGGTTTGTAGTGGCAGGAGAGAGAGAGAGAGAGAGAGAGAGAGAGAGAGAGAGAGAGAGAGAGAGAGAGAGAGAGAGAGACGGAAACGCTGCAAGATAGTACTGCTGGGTGTTTGGTGGTTGCAGTTGTTGCATTACTGTTTCTGCTGTTCTCGGTGTTGCAGCTGGTGGTGGTGGTGTTGAGTGACTGTCTGGAAGTCCTGGACATTCTTTTAAGTCGTACATGTTTCTCCCTTAAAATGCTGCCACTGTCGCTGACTGTCTAGTTGGTGTTGCTGTTGTTCTTCATAGCGCGTCCAGTGGTTGGTGGGGGTGAGTGACTGGCTAGGATACTCCCTTTAGTCACTCTTTTGCTGATCCTTAGAAATGTTGTCGCTGACGCTGTTGGCTAGTTGCCTGAAATGTCTCTGGTGTCTTCCATAACGTTCCGGGAAAGTCTTATGGTTCTTTGTGGCGGCGGCTGTGTTTCTGTTTCTGTCACTACTACTACTACTACTACTACTACTACTGCTGCTTTTGTTGCTGCTGTGTTGTACTACTTCTGCTGCTGATGATGATGGCGGTGGTGGGTTGGCGGACCACAAGAGCTCAGGGAGACATATCTGGCAGTAATGGTATCATGTGCGTCTGGTGATGTTATTACGGCTGTTGCTGGTTGTGCCTCTGTTACTACTTATGCCGCCGCCTCTGATGACGATGGTGATGGTGGTGGTGGAACAGGGGAGCAACAGAGAGACTGCTAGCTGACATCTGGTGGTGGTAATACCGCACAATCATACATGTTCGTTGTTGCTGCTGCTACTTTTCTTGTTACTGTTGCTGTTCCTATTGTTGCTGTTACTGCCTACTCCGGAACAAAAATGATGATGATGGTGATAGTCGACCACAAAAGTGCAAGGAAACTGACATCTGGAGGTACTGGTAACATACGTGTGTGTGTGTGTGTGTGTGTGTGTGTGTGTGTGTGTGTGTGTGGTGTTATTCCCCGCCTCTTGGTTATGTAGGTCGTAATGGAGGTTGGTGGCTTTGTTTTGTTACCACTTGTATTTTTTTGTGGGTTCTGTTTGTTTCCAGTGATGGTGCTTCTGTTATTCTTGGCTCACGGTGTTTGCTGGACCTTAGTCATAACAAAGTGTGTGTTTGTCGTAGTGTGTGTATATATGTGTGTTTTTGTCGTAGTGGGTGTGTGTGTGTGTGTGTGGGTGTGTGTGTGCATGTGTGTGTTTGTCGTAGTGTGAGTGTGTGTGTGTGTGTGTGTGTGTGTGTTTTTTTGTCGTAGTGTGAGTGTGTGTATGTTTGTCGTAGTGTGTGTGTGTGTGTGTATATATGTGTATGTTTGTCGTAGTGTGTGTGTGTGTTTGTCGTAGTGTGTGTGTGTGTGTGTGTATTTCGTTATATGTTCCATGATTACTGAGTTTCATATATCTCTTTATGATAAACTAATTCATATAATAACATATATTCGCATTAGTTTAACCCAGAATAAAATAAGAACAGTCCTTAACACACATTCCTTTAACGAGATAAATAAAATACTCCCAGAAAAAAAATACGATCTATAAAACAGCTGAAATTGTGCATATAAAAACGACTTTTAAATTCAAGGATTTTTTTTTTTTTTTACGATTTAAAGTCTAGTCTTGAGGGTAAGGGTAAGTTAGGTTAGGGTGTGTTAGGATTGCGAGCTTATGTCTCCAAGCACTGTCTATGGCTGTGACCGTGACCTTTAACCCTTTTAATCTTATGAATAGCTGCTCCAGGGATGTCATAGTGAGTATATATGACCTTTATGAACACTGAAGTTGACTTATATTACAAGTTATACTCTGAGACACATCACACTTCTGAGTCATAACTTAATCTTGTACTCCATACATACAGCAAGTCAAAGTATAGTCAAGGTAACCAAATATGACAAACAAGAACGTTATGCGGCCACTTTCCGTTCACTAATTACGCTGTGGACATAATTATTTACAGAGATGCCGTCGGGACTGGCTAGCCAGCTCCCCCAACCAGCCCTCTTCTCGTGAATAATGAAGTGACGTTTCATCTGACATTTGAAGAAGGCTGGTAGTCCATTCCTTACATTACTTAACACAAGACTCGCTGCTCACCATACATCAGATTCAAGTTACCATCGCTCACTCTATGACAAACCTTCTATTTCCCTCACTAGACCCACCACAATGCTCCGTATGACAAAATCACCGCCACTGGACTTATCACATTATCTGCCTTATATACGTCCACGAAAAGGTAAACAAACCTAAACCAATACGAGTAATATATACATTTGGTTCTTATATTAATACATCAATAGATAAACATAGTGTTATTGATGTTATGTATTCATCAATGGGGTATTGAAATGCTCATCTACTCACAACAACAACAGATCCAGACACAGTACAGAGAGGTACGAGGCCCCCGACATTATTCAGGAGAGTTGGTGGCAGGCGTCAGATAACAGAGGCAGACAGCGTGTAGCACCCGAGTGTTACATGACCCCGCCCGTCCTCCTCAATAATGAAGGGGACCACTAGCCGTCGTCACACGCCTGCTGACGCACACACACACACACACTCCTCACGTGATGTTCCTCGCCTGGTTAATGACTACACAAGGGTGAGCATAATGATATCTGGCTAAGATTAAGGGATGGTCCATTTATCCACAGGAGGTCCAATTGTCTAGAAGTGGTCCAACTGTCCAGGGCAAGAGGGGAAGTTTAATGACTTCCAGATAGGATTAAGGGATGATCCACTTATCCAGATGTGGTCCATTTGTCCAGAGGAAGGTCCATTTGTCCAGAGGATGGTCCATTTGTCCAGAGGGGGTTCAGTTGTCCAGGATGGAGGGTGAAGGTAATGACTATGTATTAAGTAACTACTATTAAGGCGCCCCCCCCCCCCCCCCGTTTTTATCTCCTATGCCGAGGCGCTAGTTAAGACCATGTGAAGATTAGACACCCTAACCTAATCTAACCTAACCCATTTGACCAGAGCAAAACGGTGAAAACAACATATAGTTCAGACCAAAGACTAAAACAATAAGCTCAATTCACGCCATCAAAACTTGCAATACTGATTATAAAATTTCCATGGTTTCAACACAGGTAGAGTCTATAGTTGTAGGAGTGACTTAAGACCTTGAGGTAAACATACACTCTTTAGGGCGCGTTCTGATGACAAATCTGCATTAAGATTGCGAGCGTCTGACAAGTTTCTGACGTGGGATTTCCTGGACCATCAAGGGGATTCAGAGCTTGGATGTTGTAACTGCATTGCAAATCTGTACTTCTGTCATCTGAGTCTGGATTAAATAAGGGGGAGGACTTGCTAATCCCCTGACCCAAAACCTTATAGGATTTAGAAAAAAAGCCCGAAGATGACCCTAACCTAACCCTATCCTAACCCAATGATGACCTAACCGAAACTAACTTGCTAGACCCCGAACCTAACCCCAACTTAACTAAACTAACATATAACTTAACCTAACCAAATCTAGCCGCCCCCTTAACCTAACCATTCAACCAAACACTAAAACAAACCTTAATATTCTCTAGCTTAAACTAACCTAACATAACCAAACTCTAACCAAATCCACTAAATTACACTGAAAAATCAGGTTCGGTTTCAAGCGTGGAAATCTGAAGACTCAGCTTGACCCATATTAAAGTTTACTGAAGAGCTTGTGCACAACAGAATCTCCCATTGTGTCACATAGCAAATCCTCCCTCCGGTTACTGCTGGACACTGAAAGAAATATTTAGCTCACATTTCGAAACAATTTCAAAAGACAGGATTCTGAAATGTTTTACGGCCACCAATACTAATAAATAGATAAATAAAATAATAGCTAAGGTTTATGTTTAAGAATGACAGTGATTTTATGGGTTTAGTTTTATATATCCCTCTGTGTTGTGTTAAACCGTATTATATAACAGCTTAGTATACACCATTATCACTATAGCTGTCGTGTTCTACTTACTAATAAATCTCGAGCAGAGAAGATGATTGACTCGAGTTAAGTGAAAGTAAATCCATATCAAACTTAACTGCAGTCGAGCAAGGTGCCAATCACCCTGAGTGGCGTTAGTTTTAAAGTTGAATTCTTATTCCCTGATCTCCATGGAATAAAAACAAAGTCATTCTTGGACTTCAGCCTCTGTTAACATATTGATAGCATTACTTATTTAAATATAGGCCATTCACATTTATTAAATATCTAAAATACACTATCAAATTACATAGATAAACAGCAACTAAGTATACATCACTAATTTCTCACTGCTAGATGACATTCCCGTGTCCTCCAAGTACCTCTAATTTGCACAGGTCATCACCAAGTACCCTGCTCACAGTGGACTTAACCCCTGGATCTCACACACACAACAGACGTGTTAAAGGAGCTCTGTAGATTACCTCCTATATTCTTTCATAATAGGATGGTTGCTATTATCAGTTAGTTCGTTACTGGTAGCCATAGAGTGTACTATATATTGTTGAAAAAATATAAACGCCAAATAGTGTTTGTGTGAACATTTAGTATTCTTAAACATCTACAAATTACTACAAGAGTTACAAGGTACCAGTTGAGGGAACACCAGCTTGTACAAGGTGATTAGTAGATGGGATTTCCTGACTTCTCACTAGCTCAGTTCATAGGTGACAAACAGTAGGGTAGCCTTGACATCCCCACAACTGGTTCATAGGTGGTAACAGTGGGATAGCCCTGACAGCTCTACAACTAGTTCATAGGTGGCAGTGGTGGGAGAGCCCTGACATCTCTACAACTAGTTCATAGGTGGCAGCGGTGGGAGAGCCCTGACATCTCCACAACTAGTTCATAGGTGGCAGCGGTGGGAGAGCCCTGACATCTCCACAACTAGTTCATAGGTGGCAGCGGTGAGATAGCCCTGACATCTCTACAACTAGTTCATAGGTGGCAGCGGTGGGAGAGCCCTGACATCTCCACAACTAGTTCATAGGTGGCAGCGGTGGGAGAGCTTTGACATCTCCACAACTAGTTCATAGGTGGCAGCGGTGGGATAGCCCTGACATCTCCACAACTAGTTCATAGGTGGCAGCGGTGGGAGAGCCCTGACATCTCCACAACTAGTTCATAGGTGGCAGCGGTGGGATAGCCCTGACATCTCTACAACTAGTTCATAGGTGGCAGCGGTGGGAGAGCCCTGACATCTCAACAACTAGTTCATAGGTGGCAGCGGTGGGAGAGCTTTGACATCTCCACAACTAGTTCATAGGTGGCAGCGGTGGGATAGCCCTGACATCTCCACAACTAGTTCATAGGTGGCAGCGGTGGGAGAGCCCTGACATCTCCACAACTAGTTCATAGGTGGCAGCGGTGGGAGAGCCCTGACATCTCCACAACTAGTTCATAGGTGGCAGTGGTGGGATAGCCCTATGGCATGTTATACAAGAGACAAGCAGAAATGTAAATGATGATCTTAATCTTTAATGGCCTATTGACCCTTAGCCCATAGCATCTCTTGGGAATGCCATAGTAAAAATACAGGATCATCAAAATTACTTCCCAATTTTTTTATATATAACCATTAAAAAGGTATATTATCACAGGAGTTATGCAGTTGAATAAACATCCCAAGTATAAACACTGTAGCTCTCATTGTTTATGAGTTATGCCGTGGACAGACACACACATGTCTACACTGCCAGGTCTCAGGGGGCACTGACCGCCCTACTCACTCCACCCCATCAGCATGTTATAATTACTAGTGAATTGTACCCATAAGAAGACATCAAGGGCGTCTGTGTAGTGATCCCCGGAAGTGTGCTATATTACTGATGGGTGTTGCCTATGCATTTACATCACCCATTAAGGAATATTCGAGTCCTTGATTATCCAATGACTGTGATGCACAATGAGCTGAATCCTGTACATGTGTGTGTGTGTGTGTGTGTGTTGATTCTTAATACTAGTAGAGTAGAGTAGAGAGAGAGAGAGAGAGAGAGAGAGAGAGAGAGAGAGAGAGAGAGAGAGAGAGAGAGAGAGAGAGAGAGCATTCAAAGTTAGAAGAAACATACATCCATAAACACAGACAGACAGACAGACAGAAAAACGAAGCCAGCAACACAGAGAGATAGAGAGGCGGGTAATAAAACACACCACCACACAGACTGGAACATAATCAGTCCAGATGTGTTGTGTTGATAACAAAATCACCGGCCAATTACCTGCAGAAAGTTGGTAATTTGTGTCGACTCTGCGATATCGTTTGGCAGACCATGATTTGGTGAAGATAGTGGTCGGCATATTGGCAGTATATTTCGCCGACCATGAGATAGCGGCATCATATTGGTGATATATTTCACAGTAGGGATAGGGATTTTCTATTAGCGATATGTTTCACAGTAATAGTGATGTTATATTAGCTCTATTTTTCGTGAATTTTAACAGGATGTTAAAAATTATATCCTATTTTTACCATATTTCCGATATCATAAAATAGTGAAGATAACAGCGATATATTTATGATATATTTCACAATCGAAGTAATGATGATATTTTCCTTATATATTTCAAGGACCATAACTGACATCGTAACGACAGTATATATCACGAATTGCAAGGCGAAAAATGACACCCACATTGATGATATACTTCAAAGTGGAAATAGTGGCGTCATATTTGAATTATTTATCATATACCACGATTTGAAGTGTGGCGTCATTTTTGGTAATATATTTCATGGATCTGAGCTTAAAGTGTAATGTGGTACTGACATATTTCATAGACCATGGCTTGAATAGAGACGTCATAATGGCGATATTTTTACATACCGCGGCTTGAAGACTTGCTTTATTACCGATATATTTCACGGACAATGATTTCAAGACAAGTATTGCATTGGGTAATATGTTTCACAAACCATAACTCAAGTAGCGTCACATTATGTAATATATTTCACGAACCATGACTTAAATAGCGTTACAATGAGTAATATATTTCACGAAGTATAAATTGTTGAAGATAACGTGTACATGAAGAAGTTATCATATACAAGGTATTATTAAACAGTATCAAAATAAAATATAATTATTTGGTAAAAGACTTATCAACCAGTATCAACGTAACACAGAGAAAATCTAATATACAATTTTCAGAGTCTTATGATTTACACACGAGAAGTTGCACATTAAGTTTCACAAAACGATAAGGTTAGTTTCCGTTTTAAAATTGAATCGGAATGTAATTTACCTAAAGTGCAGTAAACTCAGTAAACTGTTCAGGTCTGGCCCCACAAAAAAAATAGTCCTAAATGGGCCAGATAGTCCCCTAACGGCCCCCACCCATTAAACTTTTGCAAATGAAAAGATCAAATCAGTTCAGAAATCAACTCTCTATCTCATTTCCGAATTGAGTTAAAATATATTTCCCATTACGGGTAAAATGGCCCACTAGTTTTGGGAGGATTATTTCGTGATATTAAAGAGTAAGAAAAATTAAATCCTGTAGTCCATCACCTTTATGTATGTAATAACTATATGAATGAGTATTACTAAAATTTGTGTTTATTTGTGTATTATTAGTGAAGGTGAGTGTAGGTATAACTGCTATATGGAGTCGCAGGTGATTTAAGAACTATTTATTTTTGGTAATTGTGAATGTGGCAGCAACCTTTCCATTTTCCTTGTGACACCCGGGTATCGATGGACCGAGGGCGAAGGGTGAGTCTTCCTGGAACTCCTTGTGGCAGATGTTACTTATCTTCCAGGAACTCCTTGTGGCAGTTACTTATCTTACGGAACTTCTAGTGGCAGAGTTACTCTTACGGAACTCCTAGTGACTGGCGTTACTTAACTTCCTGGAACTCCTAGCGTCACACATCACCAAAAATATCTACTCAGGGTATCACCACACTTCAAGGACCTCATAAGGACCTCATCGATCAGTCCCTAAACATCGCTAGACTACACTGCCGGCAATACTATGTTGTATAAAACGATAATAAGAGAAAAAATATAAGGCCTTGAATATTGAAGGAAAATCCACCATGCAAGATGTAAGTGTCTTGAGCAGGTATGATTTTCAATGGTGTCTACTTAAGGAATTACCTTTACATAGAGTCTCAAGAGCTCAAGTGCATCCTTCACTAAGCTGTAATAATAGCTGCCCAAATGACGGTGAAATTACATATAGATTCTCCCGTAACTAGACACGTTATCTATGTTCTCTTCTCAGGAGTTAGAATATTAAAGGGAAGACTGAAGTACCGAGGAGTGAGGTGGTCCCTAGTTCGGTGTTGTGAGGGGCTGTACCAGAGGATTCAGGTCAAGTGAGCCTCAGGCCTTATAGCTCACCGTCAGTCCTATTTGGCTCCTAACATAACCTAACCAAATTGAACCGAAGCTAACTTAATCGAATCTAACCTAACTGAACCGAATCTAACGTAACTGAACCGAACCGAACCGAACCCAACTTAAACTAAACCAACCTAAATGAACTGATATGAAATTAATTTAACCTAATGTAACTTTTATCATTGAGGAATTTAACAGGGGCCCCATAAGGACTTGTCCACCCACAATGGTTTAATTAGGTTAGGATGGGGCCCAAAAAGACCATGGCACAATAAGGCTGCGCCCATGCCATTATAGTTAGAATGGGGCCCAATTGGATTTTGGTCAAGTAAAATTGGGGTAAAATCCTATTAGTCAGATTATATCACGCAGCGGCCCAGTATGGCTAAGCCCAATTACAACTCGACCCCAATTTAAAAGATCAAGTTAAATTGGGGAACCAGTGGAGTAAAGCACCAAGTCTAATGGTTAAATTGGTGTTGAGGCTCACTAGGACTGTAATAGAACCAAACAAGACAGATATTCAATCAAACTGGACCCAATCAACTAGTCACCACCACACCACACCACACCACACCACAGTGACCAGGGAGCAGTGACCTAGACACACTCACCCTAACCCACCCCACCCCACCCTCCCCCCCCAAAAAAAAATAGCCCACCTGACTCACTCTAATTGTGACTCTAATCGCACGAGTTATAGTGACGACGCCTGTGAATTCATATAATTGCGGAGAGAAAAAAAGAATATTCCTTTTGTTTTTACTCAAGCTGTGGTCATAATTATTTTAATGGGGATAATTGCGGTACAGGTTAATTGCCGTGGTGAAGGATATATCGATGTTTGGTGGGTTTTTTCTAAATTTTTTCTTTTTTTTTTTACGTGTATATCCGAGAGAGAGAGAGAGAGAGAGAGAGAGAGAGAGAGAGAGAGAGAGAGAGAGAGAGAGATGATTACACAGCTAGAGTGATAGATAGTTTGACGGAAAGACTAACAGACAGAGAAACAGACAGACAGACTAACAGACAGAGAAACAGACAGACAGACTAACAGACAGAGAGATAGCAACATACACACCACGAAATTAAAATGTTTGTTCCTTCCCTAATGGATGGATTAATACCAGGCTCTGGCACCCGAAGCTCGCAAAACAAAAAACAACAACAATAAAATCACCTCCCGTCCACTCATCTTCCCGTCCACCCACCCACCCATCCACCCGTCCTTCAGTCTACCTGTCTACTCATTTACTCGTCCACCCATCCTCCCGTCTACCCATCACCCCGTCTAACCCCCCTCCCCCCGTCCCCCTGTCCACCCATCACCCCGTCTAGCCCCCCCCCCCGTCCCCCTGTCCACCCATCCAACCCGTCTATCTGCTAGTGTGCGCGCGGATACCGAACAACTTATATTAGATATGGGTCAATTATATCATACCCACATATCAACTGGCTATTAATCTACCTTAAGTACAGGTAATTAATCAGTACACACTGGTCACACAAAGAAGTATTAAACACTCAATTATTATGTAATTTTCCGTAATTATTTCAACGAGGTCGCGTAATAGGGTGGTCAGTGCTCACTTTGTTTACATAAAGTATATATGTTCTTCTATAACTCGAGAACAAAAAGAGTTATGATGTTTATACTAATATGTATATAACACTTGTGTTCATGAGGATAGCTTCCCTATTAGTTATTATGATGAGAACAAATAAAGAAGAAAAAAAGTATATGTAATTGAGACTGATTGAAAAATATATTATAATAGAAAATAGAAAAGTATAAAAAATCAAACAAAAGGAAAAAAATAGCAAAAATACACCACAAAAATACCAACTCGTAAAAAAAAAGTCCAAATAAAGGAAAAATACTGAAAAACAAAATCAAAACAATAAAAAAAATCAAGTTGGTAGCACTGCAGCCGAGAGATAAAATATCCATCAGGCTATATGCCAATCCTCAAAAAAAAAAAGATGGATAACTGAACAAAAAAGAGGAGATATTAGTCAATTAAAACAGCGGTGGGGGGAGGCGATGGGTTGTGGGCACCGCTGACAAACTCGATAAAGTCCACGTAATTCACTTAGACTCATCCTCCACTCTCTCACTACCCTCATTCCTGCCTTATTGCATTACCTGTGTGGTGTGGGGTGTCAGGGGTGGGGTGGGGTGGGGTGGGATGTCAGGGGTGGGGTGGGGTCGGGTGGGGTGGAGTGGGGTGTGGTGAAGACGATATGTGGGAGGAAAGTTTGTGGGGAGGACAATGTAAGATGCATCGTCATCATCAATGTATCAGTCGACAACAGGAGGAAAACACTTTATCCATTGTCTCTCTCTCTCAGTCTTGCGTCTTCTTCCCAGCCAGCCAGTTGAGGAGGTCTCCATACATCCCCCATTCTCACGGTGACATACATAACACATCCCCTTCCGTATTGCCGCTGACATCTTAATGGTCCAAGGCCTGTAGTTTTTCCTCCCTAAATGTCACTGTATTTTACACACTATTCTTGAAAGGACGAGAACTGAATGTTTTCTGATAATCCACCAGTAACACAGTGATTGTAGAAGTAGGTAGAGTAGTTGGTGTAGCTGGTAGTAGAAGTAGTAGTAGTAGTAGTATTGGAAGCAGAGTTAGTAGAAGTAGTAGTAGTAGTAAAAGCAATGTTAGAAGTAGTAGTAGCAGGGATAGTATTAGTAGCAAAAGCAGGAGTAGTAACAGTAGTATATGAAGCAGGGATAGTAGTAACTTTAGTATCATGGTAGTAGTAATAGTATCAGTAACAGAAGCTCTAACAAAAACAACATAAACAGGGTATACAAGCACTAAACAGCAGTTACACAGACAGCAACCAAAACAGCACCAGAATCAGCAGCATGAGTTACCTTCAGATATTGTAATAGCATCAACAGCAGCGCCAGTTACACACCTTTTAACCGGGAGCGCCTGTACAGCAGTAGTGCAACAGCAGCTTAGTAACAGCACAACAACAGGACAGGATCAATGCAGCAGCAACAATAACAGCTCACCACCACCACAGCACCACTAATACAGCACAAACCAAACACCACCACAGAACCACAAAAAATCACCATTACAGCACCAGCACAGCACCAAAAAAAAAAAACACAACAGCAAGCTACAACACAAACAGGGCTTATACAAGGGACAACAACAACAACAACCAGCACTACCACTCCCACGTAACCCAAGAGACCCAAACTTGCTTTACTAGTTCCTGTGCGACAAATGGAAGTAGTTTGTTGCCGCCTGCCGTCCCCCGTTACTCATTTTAATACCCAATTACAAAGTCAAATTTGCGATGGAAAATTCATACAACGAGTTGAAGGGCGTGTTAATGGTACCGCGCCTCCGAGCTTCCAGAGTATACGAGCGACCAGTCAGCCAGCTAGCTAGCCGGCCTTCATCCTCCTCCTACACCTCCTTCTGTAACCAAGGAAAGATTTCACGATTTTTTTGAAGGTCCAGGAGCGTCTCAAGTGGGTGTGAGACGAGTAGGTAGGTGGAGTATTTGTTTACAATAATAATAATAATAATAATAATAATAATAATAATAATAATAATAATTATAATAATAATAATAATAATAACAGTAAATATTTCCCCATAACACTAAATTCAAATCTGATGTAAACATTCATATAAAACTACAGAAGGAAAGCAAACACGCCCTAGATAAACACACAACCACTGTGGTACTTGAAGGAAGACCACCCACACACCCACCCTCAACACTCAAAACCACACCCACACACACCCGCTACCCTCCACACAAACACTTGACTATAAAATCCCCCATAGAAACAACAGGGAGAAACCACCAACATAACTAAACGACAAAGTGCTAGAAGGATCACCAACTAATTACTAGAGAAAGTATAAGTGTATTTCCTTAACATTGTCATCGTGATGTGAAAGAATTAAAACTTAATAAAAACAACAACATTATTTAGGCAGTTGTTTCTCTTCACACCTAAAGTTAAATCTTGCAAGTCGAGTGTTTTTTTTTTCTTCTTTTTTTTTTACATATGCTCTTTTTTTAACGTTCACATTTTCCGGTCGTTTTGAAACATAACATTTGCCTGAATGTTAGCAAAAGCAATTTAAACCTGAATAATGTATTGGCAAAAAGAAAAACAACAGAAAAAATAGAAATTCTTGGGAAAAACTACGAACGTAAAAGATTCATAGAAAGAATTTAATGCTATTACACCATTCTAGTTTCTCTTCGTCCTCGATCTCCCCCTTGGAACTAGGAGGACAACGAGATAGATAGATAGATAGATAGATAGATAGACTAATACAGTAGATGAATACAAATAAACGTAGATAGAAGGATATACTAAAAAACAAATAGGTAGAAAGAGAAAGACCAATTTAACACTACTAGGTCACACACACACACAGTCTCTCATTCACTTACACTTTCAGGACATTTTTAACGCCAGGCTTTTGTAAATATTCATCTGCCGGGATTCAGTGTAGACTCAAAGGCGAGATTCAAGTCAATGGTCGTATGCTGACTCCTGGCCAGTGTGGGGTTACGCACCTAAGTCAGAATTCTCAAAAAAAGTTGGTAAGGTGAAATTTTCGCTGAACTGTGAGATGTGTGGATGTATTTTATTGGTTTCCTTAATTAATGATGTAAAATTGGAGTGTAATTGGTTTATATGATTGGTTATTTCCCTATTTGAAGATATAAGGACTTATTTAATTGGTTACCTTAAGTAATAGCACAAAAAATGGATTCCCAATGGTTAGGTTAGGTTAGGTATCATTTCCCTGTTTAATAATGCAAGAACGTATCCCTGACTCACTTAATCAACAACACAAAGGTAGATTCTAAGTGATTTTTAAGATAAACCCGGCACTTGTCATCGTATTCATAGTTCATTCATGAGTAAAGTCTTTTCACACACATATAATACATTGCAACTCATTATTATTCATGAGTCACATAAATGACGTCCTGGGCAAACACTCGACCACTGAAACCGGATTTATGAGTTATGTCCTTTATATAAACTTGATATTGTACCTCGATGTTAGTGTCTCCTTAAACGGCTTTACTGTGTGTTCTAGATTGGTGCGTGTTGTTGAGTTGGTGGTTCGTCGTGTACGTGGTTATTCGCGTACGTGGATCTTTTTATGTGGTTCGTCGTGTACGTGGTTCGTCGTGTACGTGGATTTTCGTGTACGTGGTTCGTCATGTACGTGGTTTTTCTTGTACGTGGTTTTTCGTGTGCGTGGTTCTTTATGTGCATGGCCCTTTGATTTCGTGTGAAAAAGGGAGTGTGAAAGTGATGTACATCTCGTACTAAAACTCAGTCAGGTTTTCCAGTTTCCCAAAGGACTGAAAAAATCACTTTGATAGACGATGTAATCCGATTAAAAATTAGTGTTTTCGATAATTTTTCACAAAGCACTAATGCATTTTTTGTTTTAGTAAGGTCAAAGTTCAAGGACGTCCTCTCTATACAGATGGTGGGTCGTCTGAGGATATATTGCATGTTAGGCTTTATTTGATGACATATACGTGACCCGTAATTAATGTCTATAGTCTTGTATAAACACAAGGATAATTGTACCGCAGTAATAGTCTTGGGAGAAGTCCTTTCCACACGACACACTGTAACTTGTTGTTGACGAGTAAACTGCTTTATGAAGAGTAATAATTGGTGTCAGTGTTTATAGTCAGTCTCAGGTCCTCTCTGGTCTGCACGTTAACAGCACCAACTCGAGGCAGGACACCAAACTAATACTTCACTCACGACCAAACTCACTGGCGACGGAAAACACAAGTGTGTGACACAATGTAGCAACCCAGAGTTACTCCTTCACCATGACCGGCTGTTACTTCTGCTGCTACTACTGCTGCTATTACTGCTGCTACTAATTTTTTTTTTTTCAGCGTGGCCTCCAGCCTCCCCCGATAGCCACACCTTCGCCGTCATTTTATTACCTTAATTTTAAATATCCTAATACAAGAGTAGCTATCCCAGCTGTGTTGAATTAGCTGAGCCGCAGATCTAAGTGGCATTCAGTGACTGTAGCCTCATAGTCAATATCTGCAGCTGTTGTCAGCATTGGGGCAGAAGCTCTCGTTCCCCTGAGGCAGAGCAAAGCCGACCGAAGGAGAGAGAAAGACAGTCGACATCTCATCCAGGCTGTAACATAACTTCTGGGCTGTTGCTTCTGTTCGGAGATCACCTCCACGAGTCCGGCGTAGAAACATCTTACACTTGGTCCCATCCCACCAGAGGTTGTGAACACAAGAGGAGTGAATCTGCCTTGATCAACTTTTTTAATTCTCTCCCCATATGCCCTTTCTTGTCATTCTCGTCCTTCCTGTGTGCAGCATTGAGAGCTAGGGTACGGTGACATGCGGCCATGGGATCAAAAATCCTGATGTCGAAGAAAGCTCGCTGTCCCTGCGTCCAGATTCCTCGAGCACTGACGTCAACACGGGGTTCGTTAGTGTGTTTGATGTCCTATGTTGGAAGATCTCACGGTCCAAAGGAAGGATGGTCGGTTCTACCATGCTGCTAATACTACTGCTATTACTGCTCTATTACTGCTGCTGCTGCTGCTGCTTTGGTGTTCACGGAAAATGGTTACGATATTAATTACTGCAACTTGAGGTGAACTTATGCAGTTGCAAGTCTCTGTGTGTGTGTGTGTCTGTCGTTAACTAATCGAGGTGTCGAGAAGTTAGTAACGGGAAAATAATGGCAGTTGGGAATTAATATTGTGTACGTAAAATTTTTTAGATACGACTGTTCATTAATGAACAATAATAATAATAATAATAATAATAATAATAATAATAATAATAATAATAATAAAATGCGACAATACAAAAGAAAGAGCAAAAACTCCAATAAATATTAATTCAAGCCATTGATTATATCACGTACATAATTTAGACACAAATGTCCTTCACCTCTGCTAACACATCAAGTCATCACTTTCAATCTTCTGTTATGTTCTATTAATAGGAAAAACAGATAAAAAGGTAAAAAATCTTAAGAAATGAATCAGGTTATCATTCTCTATGTATTCCGGGGTGTCAATGACCTTCACCCTGCAATGTGAATCTGATAACAAGAATTATAAGTCGGTGTATATGTGACTCTTAGGTAAACAAGACAATATTCGGGAACCCTTATATGGCAACACCCAGCTGAAGACTATAACACGGTGTGTCGTATTATTATTCATGAAGGAAGTTCCGTACAAAGACGAATATTATAACAATGTTGTGTCTTGTTGTTATTCATCAGTCTTGACACACACACAACACATTACACCGTGATGTTATGCATGAGTTATTCATGAGTCAAGTCCTTTACACACGCCAGACAACATACTGTTTTGCTTATCATGACTGGAGGCCTTTTGATACACACGCACAACGCGCACACACACACACACACACACACACAGGGGAAAATGACTGTATTGTAATGCTATTCATGAGGTAAGTTCTACACAAACACAGTATTAATTGGTGTCAGTGTTTATAGTCAGTCTCAGGTCCTCTCTGGTCTGCACGTTAACAGCACCAACTCGAGGCAGGACACCAAACTAATACTTCACTCACGACCAAACTCACTGGCGACGGAAAACACAAGTGTGTGAGGCAATGTAGCGACCCAGAGTTACTCCTTCACCATGACCGGCTGTTACTGCTGCTGCTACTACTACTGCTACTTCTACTGCTGCTACTGTTATTACTGCTGCTACTTCTGCTGCTACTGTTATTACTGCTCTATTACTGCTGCTGCTGGTGCTTTTGTGTTCACGGAAAATAGTCACGATATTAATCACTGCAACTTGGGGTGAACTTACGCAGTTGCAAGAGTCTTTGTGTGTCTGTCGTTAACTAATCGAGGTGTCGGGAAGTTCGTAACGGGAAAATAATGGCAGTTGGGAATTAATATTGGGTACGTAAAATTTTTAGATACGACTGTTCATTAATGAACAACAACAACAACAACAACAACAACAACAACAACAATAATAATAATAATAATAATAATAATAATAATAATAATATTAATAGCTAAATATACTGTAAGCACTTCAAGTTTATATTTGGGAAACTGTTTGGTGCTAATTTACAATCCATTAATTTATGTAACCAATAAAATTAACCAAAAGTTTAATCCACTGTACAAATATATAACCACAACTAATATTAATATAATCAAACCACATAAAAGTCGTATATCTTTACAACTAAATTTTTCCTTCCCCTTTTAACTTGATTCTCAGCTAAACGTTGTTGACAAGTCGATCAAACTTGGAATCAAACTACCTGATCAAGCATTTAAACTCTGGTCTAAACTTGTTGGCCAGAACCTTGATCACGGCGCTGTAGCTCCCCGCTTCCCTCACTCCCTTACCTTCATCTGTTTACCTTACCCTCCCTTACCTTATCCTCCCTTACCTTACCCTCCCTTACCTTACCCTCCCTTACCTGTTTGGCTAATTATCACCTGTTTACTTTCTCTAATTAACTCTTGATCTACGGTCCCTTTCAACACTCAGCTGTGAACTGTATCTAATTTTACAGTTTGGAAAATGAACACAGTCGAGTGTAGTGCCAACACCATACTGTCTCCTTGTGTACCGAGGGTTAAGTCTTCAGTGTGCTGTATCCGCACCAACTGTAATTTTTTTAATAGGTTAAATTAAAGGGAACGTGAGGTTAGAAACTTATAACAGGTGTAGGTAGTGTCAGGTACGTTCAGGTCAGGTCACGTGTATCACAAATTAGAGGGAACGTGAGGTTAGAAAGTTATAACAGGTGTAGGTAATGTCAGGTACGTTCAGGTCAGGTCACGTGTAACACAAATTAGGGGAGAAGATTAAGGTTAGGTTAGGTTAATTAACTAAGCTTACGTTAAAGGAAAGAGCCAAATTAACTTCACCCATGCTAATATGACATTGAGTGCCCCGACCAGGAAATTACTAAATGCCGAAAATCCATACACAAGTGGCCTCTTACATCCCACCCCACTCCCTCACCCTCTTCCTACCACTAACTCACGAATAAAAACAAACAAGCACTAACTGGTAGCATAATGGATGGTAGTTAAGAGTACTTACTGGAGATAGAAACTAATATTAAATTCCCTTTACCTGTCTTCTACCTGAGAGTGAATTAGTACTGCTATAATCCTCTCCTTACCTGGTGAAAGAGATGTGTTTATACCTCAGAAAAACAACAATAACACAGTCTATTTCACTTCCTCCCGACTGTGACTATACGGGGGAAATATATGCCATTTCCCTCGGGATATATATCAATATTGGGATGTATATTTCATTGAGTTTTCTGTGTTCCCTTGATGGTAATTTTCATCGTGTCAATATGGGAAGACTTCTGTTGTTGTTTTCATGAATAATTTTCACTTTTTTTGATGCTTGGTGAATGTGTGATGGGTGAATGTTACTCATTGTAACATACTTTTCCTTGAATTTTTATCAACATTATGTGAATGTTTTCCCTAGAGCCCTTGCAATGCATACATTAATTTTATCAACATTGGCTGAATGTTTTACTCCCTCTCTCTCTCTCTCCCTCCCCTTCCCCCCTCCCCTTCCGCCCTCCCCTTCCCCTTCCTCCCTCTCGCCTTGTAATATAAATTTCCTTTTTTTTCCAACGGCACAAGAGTATTTCATTTCTACCTACGCAATAATAGATTTTCCATTAAGATTGGATTAATACTTCGATTCTTTTCTGTTACACCCCTTTCCTTCCCCTCCTTTCCCCTTTCCTCCCCCTTCTCCCCTCCTCTCCCCTCCCTCTCCTCCCCCCCTCTCCCCTCCCACTTGCAATATAAATTCCAGTATTTTGTTTTCAAGTCGGATGAATAAATCTCTCTTTTTACCTTCATGTAATGTTTTTTTTAATCTGGTAAATATATAAAATTTAACACTTGTAATAAATTTATTTGTTTTTATAGTTGGTATAATAAATATATATTTAGCTCTTTATAATATTAATTTTCGATTCATTTTAAATTTCAAGGATTTTTATTCGTTTTTAAATTTGAGGTGAGAAAAAATCATTTTTTTTTACTATATTCAGGAATAATCTTCATTTTTTCTACTTTCTTCATCAGGATTCCCCTCATAAACTCCTCACATAACATGGAACTCACGCAGCTGACACGAATCATAAGCAAAGAGCATCAAAACACCGCCATTCGTAGGAGGGAGGGAGGGAGAGAGAGAGAGAGGGAGGACCTGACATCAAAGCCTTCGATCCCCCTTCACTTATACTCCCCTTCGGGTCTTGATCTCCCAACTTGTATTCAGGGGAGGTATTTAATGCCATAGAATCGATTGGCCAGCTTCACCTGAGCCACCATCGCTTTTTGGAGAGTTCTTCCCCTCTCCGCTACCCACTCCACTCTCACATCCCTCTCACCCCCAACTCACATTCCCCACTTCACCTTCTCCGTCAAACAAACACTGCACGAGTCACTTACAAGTCAAGGAACAGAAGTCCACGATTAGTTAGTTACTCTTACTTACTGTTACGTAGTCTCAGTGTAATGTCGACGCCATATTACATACAGTAAATGAGCCAAAATTGAGTCTATGTGTATTTTGAACGCCAATTCCTCTCACCATCTTTGTGCCGTAAGTGAAGAGGATCGTCAGGTATGCTTTTGCACCTCTGAGAATCCACCTTTACGTCGTAACTTAAGTGAGTCAATTACACACTCGGTTATCTTTAATTCCGGGGAAAATCTAACGTATATGCGTATGAGTAAGCACTTGTTGCAGCTTAAGGGAGTCAGATACATTTTTGCGTCTGCATTCAAGATAGGAAAAAGTTTAGCTTACGAATCTCTGTATAGCAACATAAAGTGAATCAGATAAACATTTTCATATCTGTTTCTGGGTAAAGTTTAGCCTCCAGTTCTACGATAATGAGAGCTCTTCGTCCTAACATAGATTAGCCGCGTTTCTCATTACCTGTGAAGGGTGGACGTTCTACCACCCAGCGCTGATCAGCCCCATAACTGTAAGAATCATATTAGCCTCCGATATAAGCCATAACTTTGATCATACAACGTGTTGATCATTTTTAGTGGGAGTTCTTACACATAATGTCCCATCTGACAATATTTATCACCTAATACTGATCAACCATCACTGGGGTTATATTGGCCGGGGATATTAACCATATGTCTAGTCATCTGTGCATCAGCCATCATACTTAAGCCATTGAGAGTTAAGACACAGAAGCTATTAACGCAAGCACGTATCCCATATGTAATAATGGGGTTTTATATGGTAGTAATTATTATTAACTATACTAATTAACATAATCCTGATAGTTATTTTCTTCTTAGTAATGAAATCTTGTGAACAAATAGACAATTTGGTTCCTTATTTTCGATAGATGTGTCTTCAAACAGGCCAACAGACCCGCCATCTTCGTTTACATGGGAGCGAGTTGAGAATGGCGATCATCGACTAATTATAACGTCATCATCCCGTTAATAAGACGATGATCAAACGTTTATTAGCCTCGTTACTCGGTATACGGGCCAGGGAATGAGTCTATAAAACACGTGGTCTTATCATCATCAACACGTCACAGTCTGTAAATCTTCCATCGTCTCCTTTGATTTAGGAATAGTCACTAGCAGCTTATGACTCGGGTACACTTGTTGCTAGTGACTGTGCTAGTTGTCATTGACTGTACTAGTTGTTAGTGACAGTGCTAGTATTTAGTAGTTATGAGGGAATTAATTTAGTTATTTATTCAGTTCGATTCGTCGTCTGAGTTCTCATTTACGTCTGTTTGACTGAATTTTTTTGTGTCGGTCTGTTTATATGTCTGTCTGTCTGTCTGTCTATCTCTCTCTCTCTCTCTCTCTCTCTCTCTCTCTCTCTCTCTCTCTCTCTCTCTCTCTCAACCACTCGCCATCAACTAGTGAGGTGTCGGCTAATAGGGGTGAATGAATCAATACAATAACATGGCCTCATAGCTGACACGTTGAGCCAATTAACAGGTGACTGAAGTGGTGTCCAATATGCCTCTACACTAACTGACGGCTGCTACTTCGTTATGATTCCAGGATATAATTAGCATCACTTCCTAATTAAAATGGATCGTTTATGATGATAATAATAATGTCAACGATAACGACAACGACACAAACAACAACAAAAATAATAACAACGACAATAATAAGGACAATAACAACAACATCAACAAAAAAGACAAAAAAAGATAACAACGACAACAAGAATAAAGAAAAAACGATAACAACGACAACAAGAATAAAGAAAAAAAACGATAACAACGACAACAAGAATAAAGAAAAAAAAACGATAACAACGACAACAAGAATAAAGAAAAACTCTGGAACTGTTTTTGTTCTTCCCAATTTTCGTATTTTCATATTATTGGAATTACAACTATTTCTTTTTCCCGTCTTTCTTCCCATCCTTTATAGGCCCCCCGAGTGTAAATAAACTTGGGAAAGCTCGCAGCTGCACACACACACAAAAAAAAGTTATTGAATTGATTATCACGAATATAAGAGACGTATTTTATTATTTGTTTTTGTATTTTCTCTTTTTTAATTGAGATTTTCTTTTTTTTAGGTCTTTTTCAGTTTATTGTATTTTATTTTATTTATTTTTTCTGTTTTCCTATTCCATTGTTTATTATTACATCAGGTAGAATTAGCATCGTCATCTTTTTTCACTACAATTACTACAGTACTTCCTCTTATTTTCTTTCCCTATCATCACTATCACCACCTCCTCCTTCCCTTAACACCACCACCACCACCTCCTCCTTCCCTCAACACCACCACCACCTCCTCCTTTCCTCAACACCATTACCACCTCCTCCTTCCCTCAACACCATTACCACCTCCTCCTTCCCTCAACACTAGCACCACCACCAGCAGCACCACCACCTCTTCCCCTCAATACCACCACCACTACCACCATCTCCCAGGAGGAGTGTGGTGAGGACAACGGTAGTCTTGGAAGCTGCCATCATCGTCGAGTACTCAGGCGTGTTTAACTTAGGTCTGGTTTCCATTATCGATAACACAGAGGGAGGTTGTGTCCGCCTCTCTCAGTCAACACACTCCCATGTAACGAGCTACTGCCGGGGAGGAGATTGTTGTGGTGGGCTGAACGAGAGGCTGTCGGTGAACGAGAGAGGAAGGGAGTGTGAGAGGGAGAGAAGGAGAGAGGGGAGGAGTGAATGAGGGAGAGATGGAAGGAATGAACGAGGGAAGAATAATGGGAAATAGTAAGCGAAGGAAGAAGGAAGAGGAGGGGAGGGAAGTGGGTGGGGGAGAGGACAACAGTCGGTATAGATGGTCAACGAGGAAGAGAGATGAAGAAAATGGGGATTGGTAGCGGGATGATGAAAGGAGAAAAGACAGAAGTGAATAAGAAGAGGAAACAGCAAGTGGAGGAGGAAGAGGAGTAAGAGAAGGAAAAAATAGGGCGAACAAATAAAGTGGATGAAGTAGAGAACAAGGAGAAGAAGAGGATAAAGAGGAATTGGGATAAGAGAACCACAAAAGGGAAAAGGTGGATAAAGAGGGAAGAAGAAGTGGATAAAGAGGGATTTGAGAAAGAGCTTACAGATAGAGTGGTGTGATTGGACTGGGTCTTGCGATTCCCCCAAGGCAGAGGGCTGGAGGGAGTAGGGATGGTAGGCAGGAGGCTTGAAGGATTGGCCAGAGGAAGGAGTATTTTCCTCCATAGGGAACTGAGCAAGAGAGAGAGAGAGAGAGAGAGAGAGAGAGAGAGAGAGAGAGAATAGATGGGAGTTACCAAAAGGTGGTGAATCAGAATTAATCAACCAATCATAACTTCTTTCTCTCAATGACAAGAATGAATGCGTCCCCTAAGTGGCTAATCATCCGGGCCCCGGAGAACACTAGGACCACACACAAGTCCTTTCATAACTCAACCTTGGCACCATTAAGTTGGACATTTGGGTCATATAAGAATGTCCTAAGCCTCTTGGTTCTTCATGCAGACTATAGAAACATATACAATTGGACATGACTCACAAACGAACGGACATGACTCACAAACAAGTGGACACGACTCACAAACGAAAGCGCATAACTCACAAACGAAAGAACAAGACTAGCAAACGAAAGAACACAACTCACAAGCAAACACACACTCGACTCACAAACAAACAAACAGACAAAACTATTTCTTCACGCCCTGAGAATGATAAATAGACGGTCATTGGGCTGATAAGACAGATACAATTTATAAAGGAAATCAACCCCCCAAAAATATCAAATAGGAAAAATCATTAATCAAATACATCGATCATAGAGGCAAGCGGAGACAACAGTTCTACATTACAGAAAACGAACGAAATATTAAGGTAAAATATCATAAATTATGGGAACATCTTAGACTCAAATCACGGTAGTATTAAGTAACATCTTCTTGATCTTCTTGACATGTAGGAGAAGAGACGATCGAGATGACTGACAAATTGGTTAAAAACTCAAAATTGGTAAAATTGGTGAAACTGGTAACATTTAGGATTGATGTATTAATGGTCGTGTTGCTCAGAGGTTATGGTTAGGAGGGGCAATTTTTATATTACACGAGATGAAATGTGGGTGTAGGCCCTACACCCACCCACCTACTTGTAGGGGATGGGTAGGTGGGTAGGTGGATGGGTGGGTGTCCGGGTTGGGTGGGGGGGGGGGGGGTTGTGTGCGTGGTGTGTGGTTGGATGCAGGTGTGTGTGTGTGTGCGTGTGTGCGGCTTAACTAACTCAACACAGCCAGGGTAGCTACTTATGTATTAGGATATTTAATATTAAGGTAATAAAATGGTGGCGAAGGTGTGGCTATTGGGGGAGGCTGGAGGCCACGTTTAAAAAAAAAGTAATATAAGTAGTACTAGTAGTAGCAGTAGTAGTATCACTATTATTGTCATCATTATTAATACTGCCATTAAGAACATCATCATCATCATCATCATCATCATCATCATCACACAAAACGACATCACACAAGACAGGTAAAATGGCCCCTCGCGCTTTAGGTAACTTATGGTCGCTTTATTAACTGTGGTACAACATCAAAGAGACTCGGCTATGATCACACGAAGAAAAGTTAACCAGAATGAAAGAGAGATTAATGTGTGACCATATGCTGAGTAAGGGAGAGAGAGGAGGGGAGGTGAGGGAGAGAGGAGGGGGTGAGGGAGAGGAGGGGAGAGTGGGAGGTGAGAGAAGGAGCAGTGAGGGGGAGCTGAAGGGAAAAGGGGGCAGTGAGAAGAAGTGGGTGGAAATGAAGGGAAAAGGGAAGGAAAGTGAGGGGATAGGGGAGGGTGAATAATGGGAGAGACGGGGAGGGTGAGTAATGTGAGTGGGGAGAAGGCGGGGAGAAGGTTAGAGGAAGATTACGGGTAAAGGGTGTTAGGAGAGAAAAGGGGAGAGTAAAGGGGAAGAGGAGTGGGAGGGAAGGGGAAGAGTGAGGAAAGGATAAAGATGAGAAGGGGTAAAAAATGAGATGAGGGAAGGATGAAGAAAGACAGAAAGGAGAAGCGTAATAGAAAAGGAGAAAGGAGGAGGAATGTGAGAATAGGAGGATAGTGATGAAATGAAAAGGAAAGGTGAAAAGGTAAGGAACAAAGGATAGAGACATAGGAGAAGGAGAAACCTGAAGGAAGATAAGGAAGAAAAGGAAGAGAAGGAGGAATAAAAGGAGGAGGAAGGGAAGGAGCGAGAGTGTATAAAGAGAAAGAAAGAAGACCTCAATAGCAGCTTGTTCTGTAGTTGCTCAGTGTAATCTTAAATACGGTTCATAAAATGGATAAAATACACTTTAATAACAAAAACCAAAATAATAACAAACAAAAATAAAAGTATAAATAACACAAAACGGCACCGTAAACCTTTTAGTTAGACAGACATATAAACGCTAATACCTCTCATGACGTCAACAACCTAGGACTGTCAAGTAATTGATATGAAAATAATAATATTCCAATGATATTTCTTACAATATTTTCACCTTTCAGGATTACTTTACGCGAAGAGAGAGAAGATATATTGTATTTTCTACCCCAAGTTACCCCTCTGAATCAGATTCACTATGTACAGTCCCCTTCACTAGTACGTTTACAGGAGCTCGTTATATAAACATTCCACAAATCATTACATTGAGATATTTGTTTTAACATTGTTTTAATTTGATTCCACAGTGTGTTTACTATTGTGAGTTTCCTTCTGCGAATGTAAACAAACACAACGCTGCCACACTGCACAAAACCTGACGACGAGCCCCTGTAAACGCACTAGTGAAGGGGACTGACTGTACGAGGTGTGTCTCAGGTGCTTATGGCTGTTTACAAACACACGAGCCTGACCAAAATATATTCATAACCTTCCCACAATATATTCAGGATATTATTCACAGCACGAAGGAAGAAAATGGTACAAAATGGAACAATAAATATGACCCCACCCCCACAAGATGAGTGTGTGTGTGTGTGTGTGTGTGTGTGTGTGTGTGTGTGTGTGTGTGTGCTGTAAGAATGTGCCGCCTTGCATGTCTATGTATATCCTATGTAAATTTGTTGAGAACATGAAAGCATAAATGTATGAACACATTCTATATGTATACTTATCAGAATGTATAAACTTCATGCATTACCTTATACTGAAAGTGTAAAATACAAGATAAATATGATGTATGCATGGAATATGGATATTGTATATGTATAATGTAACACATACGCATCCACGAAGGTAATTATCCAGGTAAAAACATCCATCTGTGAGAGAAACAATCCAACACTCACCCTTAGGAGGATTGACGGCCACACCAGCTCGATAAAGGGACTCATCGCTCTCCCAGTCTTGGTTTCTTCTGAGAGTTCTGGCAGACAAGAGCAGTAAGAGTGCCACCCACGCCCCGGCCACTGCCGCCCTCCGCCACCCACTGCCACCCCGAGGAGTTCTGCTTCTACTACGTAACTCCCCTGAAAATTAAAAGGAAGGAGAGTTGAGAGATGAGGTGGGTAGTGTTATTGGAAGTTAATATATGCATAGGTTTTATTTTAAGAGGCTTTGTGAATCATTGTAGAAGGGAGAAGGATTCACTTGGTGTGATTTGTATGTTAAGGATTTGAACAAGAGAGAGAGAGAGAGAGAGAGAGAGAGAGAGAGAGAGAGAGAGAGAGAGAGAGAGAGAGAGAGAGAGAGAGTGAGTGAATGTGTGTGTGTGTGTTCTAGTGACTTTTTACATTTGTCTAACATCACTCTTTGCAGTATGGTTCCGTTCCTGATGTTTCTGTTTCTCATCATCCATCTCCCGTAGAAGTAGAAGAAGAAGTAAAGACAAGAGAACAGACTCACGTACATTGTGATCATAAACAAGAATCACAGAATTTGTAAAATCACTTAGAGAATTTACTTTTGTTCGTGGTTATATGTAGCTTATAACTAATTAATATTACAGGTAAGTCACCAGAGTAAATAAGGCTTATGAAAGTCGAGTAGGTAAGGCAAGGCAAGGCAAGGCAAGGCAAGTTAAGTTAAGGTAAGGTAAGGTAAGGTAAGGTAAGGTAAGGTAAGGTAGGGGTTGGTTGAGCTTGGGTAGGGTAGGTTAAGTCAGACCAGTTTAAGGCAAGTTCTGGGTCTGGTATTAAGTGAGTCTCGGGTCCAACTCACCTGTTCGATGCCACTTGTTTGTGCCTATGGTGCGCCAGATTACCTGGCAGCCTAGAGCCACCAGCAGACAGGCGCCCATAGAGGGAAGGTAGAGGACTCGCTCAGCCACCACGAAGCCTACGTAGGCGGCAAGGTTGGAGGCCGGGAGGAAGGGCAAGACGAGAAGACCCCAGGCCAGCACCAGTAAGAGTGGGCTGAGGTGCCAGCAGACAGCACGGTGCTGCAGGTGGTACGCCGGGTGGGTGGTGACATCGCCGTGCTGCACGTTGTTGTTCAGCACGTCGTGGTAGGCGTGCTGGTTGTGATATGTGTACATCTTGGTGGTCAGGTTGAGGTGTTGTCGTGCTCTCCAGCAGGCTGAGGCGGCGGTGACAGCCAGGACGCCTACTGACCCCACCAATAGTGCAGTCTCGAGGTTCGCCGGGTCGCTGAGGGAGGTCACCAGGGGGACGGCGCCCATCGACCAGTCGAATGAGAGGGTCGCAGGCCACACTAAGAGGCGCCCATGAACCGCCCACCCTCGAGCGATACTAAGAGCACGCGTGAGCAGGGAATGGGCATGGGCGGCTGGGTTGTCCGCGGGCGTGAAACTGGGCGTGTGGGGTGCCACACTCACTCGCGCCCACAGCAGCACTAGCGTCCCCACGCTACCCGGCCACAGCTCCCGGATCAGCGCCTGGACCACAGACTGTAACACAAAGAACAGAACCTTCACTGGTGCACAGAATGATCATGTACAACACACATCGTTACATAGACTATAGTGATTGTCTCTGGATCAGTAATAACAGCTACTGGTACACAATTCTTGCTAATAACCAATGACACACATTTATAAAAGCTGATGGTACCGACCCGAGACCAGCTCTCAATATATTTCTGCTACTGAGTTTGTAAACCGAATATTTGCGACAGTAGACTCGAACTAATCATACCAAATTCAACCCATTAAGTTTAGATTAGGACCTATGAGGACTGGAACCCATTTGTCCAGTCACTGATACAGCATCGTACTACCACTGCCACCTTCCCTCCTTCCTCCTCTGACATCATTCTACCACCACTACCACTCTCCTTCATCTTCTGACACCACCCTACCACCACTGCCACCTTCCCCTTCTATCTGTCACAGTAACAACAAAGTAGGGAGCGGGACAGTGCATTTTAAACTTTACATCCTCGTCCCAGTGAATAATGACTCCCTAAAAAAGTGTTCTCATTAACTATGTAGAGCCACACATGTCCCTCCCTTGAGTCTCGACCAGTGTGAATTTCCCTCTTCCCAAACACGTGCCGAGGACGACATATTACACAGTGATGAATGTTCCTCTTTACTCAGGCTGGTGAAAAACGACAATGGTGAGTGTTATTAGCTTTACTTTCTTCCTTTCTTCCTCACGACTACGACCACCAAGACGACTATCATCATTTCTCTCTTTCTTTCTTTCTTTCTTCTACCTGTCTTCCTTTCTTCACCACCACTACTACCACCAACACCACCACTACCCTGACCACCCACCCCTTCCACATTATCTCTCTCCTCCTCCTCCCTTCCTCACCACCACTACTACCACCAACACCACCACTACCCTGACCACCCCTTCCACATTATCCCTCTCCTCCTCCTCCCTTCCTCACCACCACTACTACCACCAACACCACCACTACCCTGACCACCCCTTCCACATCATTCCTCTCCTCCTCCTCCATTCCTCACCACCACCATCATCTCCAACACCACATCATGACCACTCCCTTCACTCACCCCCTCTGTGTTGGTCAGCTTATGGTGTAATGAATATTGTGTGTATTGGGTTTTCATCGAGAGCTAAAACCTTCTTTAAACCAAAAGTAAATGTGAATAAAAGTTTAATTGATAGATTGACAAATCATTTATGGAACCAGACACGAAACAACCTGATCTACCAACCGAAACTAACCCAAATTAATCAACCTAACATAAACCAATAACCTGATTTAATCCAACATAATCGAACTTAACCAATCAACTAACCTAAGCTAATTCAACCAGCTAAACTAAGCTAATATTTCTTGTAACACCTGCTATATTTACAGTACCTGCTTTTACTGTACCATCAAAACCGTTTTATCAGAAATTATCATGTAAATAGATAAGTAATTACCATTATACTTATGTCTTTCAATTCCACTGAAATTTATGTATATACTTATAATATAAATACAAAAATAAATAAAAATAATAATAAATAAATAAAATAAATAAATATTGAAGTGATAACCGTGTTAACATTATGAGATGTTCTTATTACCACCATACTATTGTACTATTCCAGATGATACTAAATGCTACATAATACTTCCTTGAGATAAATGTACAGCATATATCAGGTGCCTCAAAGAGAGCTCAGGTTCTCAACTGGCTCAGCCATGTTAATATTGTTATTATTATCCACTCTGTATCTGTGTTTTTCTGGCTAAATAAACTGTTTCAATCAATCAACTCAACCAACTAAACTAACCTAACCAACGTCACCTAAACTAACATAACTAACTTTACCTAACCTAATCTAACTCAACTCAACCAAGTAACCTAACCTAACCTAACCTAACCTAACCTAACCTAACCAATATACATGAACTTTGGTTAGTTTTGGATTGTGAGCATCACTGACTACGGCTCATATCGCATGTGTACTCTGACCTAAACTGCCTCTTGCTGGTGACGACTGTATTCTGTACACATGAGATGGTATACACAGGAGATGGTATACACAGGAGATGGTATACACAGGAGATGGTATACACAAGGGAATGTATACACAGCTCTCATGTGGTAATAAATCGAGAGCCGGGTCCGGGTCAGTGGCAATTTATTGAGAGAGAAAATATACGTTATTTTTTTTTACATTAGTTTTGAGTCCTTAAAGTTAATGAGTAATGAGGGTGATAATGGCGGTGATGGTGGTGGTGATGGTGGTGGTGGTGGTGATGGTGGTGGTGGTGGGGATGATAGTGATGTTGTTGGGAATGATGGTGATGATAGTGTTGAGGATGATAATGGTGGTGATGAAGGTGACAACAGTGAGAGAGGGAGGAGGTCCTCACCTTGTTCCTGGGGGTGATGGTGACAACAGCCGCTGCGTGGAGGAGGAGGCCGACCCCCAACGCCGTCACGCCCTGCTCCTTGCACGCCATGGCCACTCCCGCCCCCGCCACGCTCAACGCCAGCCACGCCCATGACGGCAGCTGCACCGACCACCTGCTCTTGGAGCCCCAGGAGATAGTGGAGCAGGAGAGCGACCTGGAGACCCCCGGGCTGTCCTCCAAGCAGATACACCCGTGCCCGCACCCGCTCAACCTCCGCGCCCACGCCCGTCCCGTCGCACGCCCGCGGAGATACCTGATGTAGGCGGCCAGGGCGAGACAGAAGGCCAGGGCGGCCAAGAGCTCCGCCCGGCCTACCACGCCTGCTACAGCCTCAACATGCACGGGGTGGGCGGCGAAGAGTGACCCGGCCCCAAGGCACGCCCACGCCCCGACGCCCACGCACTGCAGCACGCCCACATAGGCAGCAGTGACGGCGGCGTGGAGGAGCACATTGACGGCATGGAAGGTGGAGGCCGAGAAGGCGGCTTTGAGCGAGGGAGTGAGGGAAGGCACGGCGGGGCTTCTTGGCACTGATGACGATGATGGTAGTGGCACTGCTGATGATGACGGTGATAGAGGTGATGGTGGTGGTGGCACTGACGCGGGACTGCCCTCGCCTCCAGGAAGGTCGTACTCAGGGGCCAGAGCTCTCGCCACCACCACGTTCATCCTGTAACAGAAGACAGAACATCGTAAGTACGTGAACACAGAGACACGGATAATATTAACTTGTTTACCCAGAACACCAACGCCTCTGTACAAGCTTCCTTCACTTGTTTCCTCTGATGTATGGTCAAAAGGATCCCAGTCCTAACCTAACCTAACCTAACCTAACCTAACCTAAAAATTAGGATATGGGGGTGGTCCTTTTTGGCCTCAATTTAAATGCTGCCTAATCCATAATGGGGTCCTATCCTAATGGTCTAATTTCGTCTTCTCGGGATTGGGGCCTCTTAGGACTGGGGCCCAACCATCTCCTCCTCATCATCCTTCACTTCATATAAATCTACCTTCGTGATCTTTACTTCAGTATAAAAAATAAACGTGACAAAAAAACACGGAATAAATTAACATAAATTAACCTCCAATCATCTAATTTACCCTCACCTTACCTACTGTATCTTAACCTAAACAGAGAAGCATCAACAAACTTTGGATACTGATCTGATGGAAGTTATATCATGTTGAAGGTGTTTTATCAATATTACCTTCAGAAATTTTCAGCACAAAGTAGATTTACACTTGAAGTACAATAGGGTCAAGTCCCACAAGGTGACAGTAACATAAACGTGGTGGGGTAACATATGAGTATTACTGTATGTAACAAGTAACACGCCTCCTCGTACACACATTAATAGATTCAGCCAACTTCATCATCATCTCAAAGTCAAACAAGACAGAGTTAAGTTAGGTCTCCACGAGGGCCAGATTGTTCAGTAATACACATATGTGATTATATGTATACCTGTGTGTTTGTGTGTATGTAATGTATATGTGTATAAAGTCGTATGCATAAAATAGCAAAGGAGATGCATACAGGTACGCATTTAGAAACATATTTCCACTCACCCCCCCCCCCCCCCCACACGCACACACACATTTACTGTAGATAATAAAAGCTTCAAAGCACAAAGGAACTGTTTCAGGAATCGTAGAGTTTTGTTTTGAAATTCTTTCCCCGGTGACTGATTTATGGATGGGGTAAAAAACTCAATGCCAAGATGTGCTTAAAGGTGAGGTTCTCACACGCCTCTCACCACTACTGCAGGAGGGAAAAAATCACAAGAAATGAAGACGAACTTCTTTGTGGTGTGTTGGTTCAGGTTAGGTTTTATTCTCTATAATTTTAAGAGTGTCTCTGTTATTTATTCTCTATAATTTTAAGTGAGTCTCTCGGTTATTTATTCTCTATAATTGTAAGTGAATCTCCCGGTTATTTATTCTCTATAATTTTAAGTGAGTCTCCCGGTTATTTATTCCCTATAATTACTCACATTGATGGACTATTTAATACCATTAAGAAATACCTTTAATAATTATTCCTTTTTAAAGAATCTGTGACCATAAGGGGAACAAAATTATAATACCTTAAAGGGTGATCGACTTACAGTGCCGAGTTTTAATCATGAGGTGAAGTTAGACCAGCCAGTTACAACCTGACCCAACGTAATGATGAGATTATGGACCAATTTAAATGGATTAGACAAGGTTAAGTTATAATCTATTAGAATTGAAGCGTAATAGGGCTGGAGGTGCGGCATTTATAATAATAATAATAATAATAATTTACGGTGTTGTCAAGACGTCACAGTACAAACAGGAGTTTATTTCCCAGCATTAAGATTTTTGATAAGAGGGTGGAGTAAGGGGGACTCTCTGGGGGTCTAGTAAGGATGCTCTGGGGTTTGGGGGTGGAGTAATGGGTGTCTCTGGGGTCTGGGGTAGAGTAAGGGGTGTCTTTTGGGTCTGGGGTAGAGTAAGGGGTGTCTTTGGGGTCTGGGGTAGAGTAAGGGGTGTATTTGGGAATGGGTTGGGGTAAGGGATGTCTCTGGGGTCAAGAAGTGCCAAGGAGTGCCAAGGTGTGTCAAAGAGTGTCAAGTAGTGCAAAGGTGTGTCAAAGAGGTCATGGAGTGCCAAGGTGTGTCAAAGAGTGTCAAGGAGTGTCAAGGTGTGTCAAAGAGTGTCAAGGAGTGCCAAGGAGTGTCAAAGAGTGTCAAGGAGTGCCAAGGTGTGTCAAAGAGTGTCAAGGTGTGCCAAGGTGTGTCAAAGAGTGTCAAGGAGTGCCAAGGTGTGTCAAAGAGTGTCAAGGAGTGCCAAGGTGTGTCAAAGAGTGTCAAGGAGTGCCAAGGTGTGTCAAAGAGGTCAAAGAGTGCCAAGGTGTGTCAAAGAGTGTCAAGGAGTGCCAAGGTGTGTCAAAGAGGTCAAAGAGTGCCAAGGTGTGTCAAAGAGTGTCAAGGAGTGCCAAGGTGTGTCAAAGAGTGTCAAGGAGTGCCAAGGAGTGTCAAAGAGTGTCAAGGAGTGCCAAGGTGTGTCAAAGAGGTCATGGAGTGCCAAGGTGTGTAAAGAGTGTCAAGGAGTGCCAAGGTGTGTCAAAGAGTGTCAAGTAGTGCCAAGGTGTGTCAAAGAGTGTCAAGAAGTGCCAAGGTGTGTCAAAGAGGTCAAGGTGTGTCAAAGAGTGTCAAGGAGTGCCAAGGTGTGTCAAAGAGTGTCAAGGAGTGCCAAGGTGTGTCAAAGAGTGTCAAGGAGTGCCAAGGTGTGTCAAAGAGGTCAAGGTGTGTCAAAGAGTGTCAAGGAGTGCCAAGGTGTGTCAAAGAGTGTCAAGGAGTGCCAAGGTGTGTCAAAGAGTGTCAAGGAGTGCCAAGGTGTGCCAAAGAGTGTCAAGGAGTGCCAAGGTGTGTCAAAGAGTGTCAATGCCTCGACTTATCATGGCTCCACGGTTCTCAATAACTCTTTCATTAATAACTCAGGTCCAGTATTTCCTATACTGGATGTTATTGAGACCTGGCAAGAGTAAGAATATTACACGCGGTTTTTAGTGACTTGTTGTGCCATCAAAGTCGATGTGTTTCTCGATAATAAGTCACACACACACACACACACACAAATATATATATATACGCATACACTAACTCACACATAAACACACACACAGACACACACACACACACACACACACGTTTAAGTTAAGGGGGTGCGGTTAGGTTAGGGGATAAGGTTAGGTTAGGTTAAGGACAAGGTTAGGTTAGGTTAGGGGTCAAGTTACTGAGGTTAATGGTGTGTTGGGTTAGGTTAATGGTTTGATAGGTTAGATTAAGTTAGGTTAGTTGGATTATCTTGACTGGATTAATCTTTGACCTCGGGGATTAATTCAACCCCCTCAAATGTAAACCAACATAAAAACCCAACAAATACAAAAACTAAGAAAAAAATGGTTCACTGGAATTGACCAAAAACAAAAAAATGATGGAGAAATTTAGCGACAACATCAGACTGGGTATTCACGTACAGATGGTCCAGAAAAAAACTATCGCAAATTGCCTACGTAAAGGGTCTCATTTTGGTAAACAAACTACAGCTGGGAAAAGTTAGCAGCCTTGTTGTTCTAAATGGGCTATTTTTTTCTTATTTTTGTGTTTCAAGTTTAAATGTTTGTAATATTTTATTTTATATATATAATTGAGTGAACAATGTTTAGTGTGTAGTTAACTAACACATTAGTGGTTAGGTTAGGTTAGGTTAAGAGGTCACCTGTAACTCCCTTGTATGTAATTCTACCTTTAACTATAACACAATTTAGTTTATAATATAATCATGAATCACGTGACATTTACTTTCAGTGTATTTGTACTTTAAGGATCTTGTGTCGGAACAACGATATGACTTTAATTTTTCAAAACTAAATCTTTAGAAACATGAAAAAACAGCAACCAGACTTAACAAACTAATCGACCATTTTTATCATATGTATTAGTTGAGTTATAGGTAATAGTTCAAATGGGTTGAGCTCCTAACTATCTACTGTAATAAATTTCAAGGACCATAAATGATTTTTTCCCTTCATGACAACAACGAAAAGTGAACGAGCAATATGTTTTGAGTGATAAAATTTTTACGATTTACTTCGGTTTTCAGGTAACGAACGCATCGCCACCAACCAATGCCATATTGTTTTAATGGTTATATTTTACGAGAGTGGTCCGGCCTTAGCACCGAATTAAGGAAATTTTTCCATAGAGTATAAAAGGTTTCTTACCCCGAGAAACTGGTAAATCATGCAGGAGAAATATGT
Source organism: Homarus gammarus (assembly GCA_958450375.1). NCBI lineage: Eukaryota > Metazoa > Arthropoda > Malacostraca > Decapoda > Nephropidae > Homarus > Homarus gammarus. The sequence goes on along the minus strand of CAUDMG010004128.1, from coordinate 1,297,763 downwards.
TTTGCGAAATTTCACCTTTATAATTATTTTTTTACGTTGTCACCTGATGCCACAATATGATGATATCGGTTAAAAATTAAATCAACCTAACCAAGCCTACAAAAACCGATCTAACTTTTCTATCTATCTATTTGTCTATATATATATATCAGTATCTTTATGTATATCTGTCTGTCTCAATACATATGAGAGCATAATGTGCATGTATGTACTCGTATACCTATAAACACAACCATCGCCTAAGTGTTCAGAAGTAAGTTGCACCAATCTTCTCTCTCACACTGGGCGCAATAACTCAACAATCTGGGTCCAGATTCCCAGAGCCACATACGTTAAATATTTCCCTCGTCTGATAATGTGAGAACGTCTCTATCCGATTCATTAGACGTCGACATAAAGGTGGATTCTCAGAAGCTGTTACGCTAAATTTCCCCGAACTAGAAGGGGTTAGTCCGCCTCTACCTGTTCCAATGACAGTCTACACATTGATAGATCCTAAAAGGCTCTCACACGATTTTTTTCTCGGAACTGCTGACAAAAGAATGTATTTATGTACACAAAAATAGATTCTAAAAACCTCTTAAGTTTTTGTTTTTTCCTCGGAACTAGTGATATGAGAACGTATTTACCTACCGTACTTAAGATGGAATCTCAGATTTTCAAAAGCAATTTTTTCCCCCAAAATAATAACACGAGAAAGGCTCTACCTGATTCACTTAAGTTAACACACACACACACACACACACACACACACACACACACATCCAGGGATACAGTCTTTCATTCCCATGTATGAAGGAGACCTAATATTTTACGACCCCCAGAGAATCATGGCTTGAATGGGGAAGCAGTAGACCCCCTTCCCCTCAATATCGTTTGAGTAAAGCCTGTAATCTCACTGTAATCATAATACATCACCTGTAATAACCAATGAGGTAGCTATGATAACTCAGATAGATTTCAATTCATGTGTAAGTTAAAGTACTGTCAGCAGAAGGCCATTACTGTACCTGTACGTTATACCTAAATCTGGACCTGTAGTTTACACCTAAATCTGGACCTAAATCTGGACCTGTAGTTTATACCTAAATTTATACCTATACAGTTCCTGATTCTATAATGGACACTACAGTGGTAATACAGCCAAAGGAGCATTTATACCACCAAAGACCTTTATACAACGTCTGAATTAAGTCGATATTAAGCCATTTCAACGTTGAGTCACTATTTATACTATGTAACCTTACGTAAAGTCTTCATCTGCATCATAATATGTAAAGTAATCTTGAACTACATTTTATAAACATCTACGGTTAAATTATCAACTTTATAATAACAACACATGGATATTATTATACCTGTAATTACTATCAATCACTCTACCTGTTTACTGATGTTATTTATGGAATCAAAGTGTTTGGTTAGGTTAGGTTTGGTCTTACATCACGCAACACACATGTACACAGACAGACAGACAGACAGACTAACAGACAGACACAAGAGTAATCCCTCAGATAGAGTGGAAGGACATCATAATACACACCTCTCACACCAGACAATACACACTCTCTATGTTACCTACACAGAGGGTGGATGACGGCATCAACAAGGTCCTGCCTCCGCCCAGCACCATCTACTGCCTCTTTAGTATGGATTATCTCCTCTTTGATATGTATATTACCATGATATAGATCTGAAATACCGCAGACAAACAGACAGACAGACAGACAGACAGACAGACGGGGGATATACGGTAGAACCAATTACCTTGAAGTGTTGGGACTCCCTTGATGGTGTTGTTGTATCCTCCCTCTCTCTCCCTTTCACCCTTCCTTCATTCCTTCCTCTCCCTCCATTCCTCCTCCTTTTTTTCCTTTCCTCATCCCGTTCTTTCTCTTTTCCTCTATCCCTCCCATCTTCTCCTTCTACCCTTTTAGCCCCCCTTCTCCTCCCTCCCTTCTTCCCCTTCTCCTCCCTCCCTTCTTCCCCTTCTCCTCCCTCCCTTCTTCCCCTTCTCCTTCCTCCCTCCCCTAGCTGAGTGGCGGGAAGGCAGACACTTGGGTCACTAGAGACAACACAATCATCATGTTTTGAGATTGTGTTGCGTAATGAATTCTTTGTTTACTGTTGAGGGAGGTATTGTGTTTAGTCCTGTCTGTCTGTCTGTCTGTCTGTCTGTCTGTCTGTCCCCCAAAATAAATCAAGGACAGGTGTGTATACTTTAGGATGATGTTTTAATTGTTGTTATTTTTATCATTATTACTAGAGTGTCATAGTTTATTAATAAAAATAATATTGTAGTAGTAGTCATAATAGTACTAGTAATAAAATAAATAGCACTAATAGCTGTTAACCATGAGTCACCTGTATAGACCTTGAACTGCTCTCTCGTCAAAGTAGTAAGGTAACAGGTGATGACACAGTGAAGCAGGACTATACTACGTTACGGAAACCTCTATCACACACACTGACCATCAGCTCGCGTGACTAACATGGATTTACGATATATAGTCTCGCGTGACTCAACAGCTGATAACTGCTGGACGTGGCGTGAGTTTCATCATTGGTAGTTCGGTGTGTTGTGTTGGTGCTACTATGATGATTATGATGATGATGATGATGAGAAGGAGCAGGAGAAGGAGGAGATAAAAGAGAAGAAGGAGGAGAAGAAGAATACCAATATAATAATAGTATTTATAAAAATCAAAACATTATTTATTATTGTTATTATTATTATTATTATTATTATTATTATTATTAAAAAACATCCAATAAACAACTCCACACTCTCAACCTGATACGAGACCCCACATTTCCCAATACAAGTGCCTCTGACACCCCAGTAACCCAGTTGTAGCAGGAAGTATGGTGAGTGGTAGTGTTCTGAGGGCAGATGGAAGGCGAGTTCTATTACGTCGAAGTCCTGAATGTTGTGGCGTCCAGGGTCAATATGAGTGAAGTCTTCTGCTCACTTATTGGCTGGTGTGATGTGTTGGCACGATTAAGTGATTGGAAATAGAGTTGTTATTGATTTTTTGGGGGAGAGGTTGGTGATTGATTGGTATTGAGTGGTGATTTAATGTGATTGGTGGATAAAGTTGATTCGAAGATGATTGTATTTTTGGTTTATAAATATGTAAGTTATTGAGGTATATATGGCTTGTGTTTGTGTATTAATTCCTGATTATACTGACAATCAGGTTATTTTGATACAATTAGGTAACTGAGGGTAAAATTTATCCTAATTAATGATGTGTTGTCAAAAAATTTGTCTGATATCCTCTCGTGTGTAATCTGAAACACTTGTCTGATCAATCTGTTGTGGTGTTCTGACATGATTAGATTAGGTTAGGTTAGGTTAGGTTAGGTTAGGTTAGGTTAGGTTAGATTAGGTTAGGTTAGATTAGTGTTATTTAAACTAGCCTAACATGAACGTAATCTAACCTAACCCAACCCTAACCTACCTCAAGTATAACCTAACTTAAATAAATTCACATTGTGTTAAAATTCGGGTTCGGGTCCAGCTCTGGAAAATAACCTGACCCGCTATAATACCCGAAGCCGAGTCTCAGACGAGTTTTATTATTATTTTCCTTCAAGATAACCGGAACCGAATAAAAATCCCGGTACTGTGGGCATCTTTTACAAGGCTAAAGTTAAATCAGTTTTGGAAGTTTGGTAAAGACCTGTAAGATAGTTTAGGAACGTGGCCACCCTCATCCCCACGCCCGAAACCTGGTCTAACCCACCCCCTAACTTAACCTAACTTAACCTAACTTGACTTAACTTAACCTAACTTAACCTAACTTAACTTAATCCAACTTTCCTTAACCAAACTTATTTTAATTAAACCTAACCTTGCCTAACCTACCCCAATGGAAACTAACCTAACCTAACTTAACCTAACCCTAATCTATCTTAACCTACTCCTTCACATAACCCAAATTAACCTAACCAAGCCAGCAGATCTAGTAAGGAATACCCGGTTAGGTTCCTGGCCTGAGATGGATGCTATTTAGGAAGGAGGTTCTGCAGAGGCATTTCTTTGTTGTCGTTTTCAAAGTCGCCTCCGCTGCCTGACACGACTTTCCCCTAAACATCTTGCAGGAAGAGTTTGAAAAATTTCCCAGTTGAATTTTCTGTAATGTTATCCTGAAATCTTTGTATCTGTAGCTGTAGCCCTTACCTGTACTTGTGTATGTACCCTCACTAGTGGTTAGATTTGTAATTGTTTATCCACCTGTACTTAATGTGTACCTGTACCTGTAGTGTTGTTTCAATATTAACTAGACGTGATGTGTAATCCCAGATAAAATTTCGTAGGCAGATTTGGCACCCACTGGAATTTGACACCAGTAGGAATTTGACACCCCAGTACATATCACACGAGGAGGGAGGGGGGGAGGGGAAGAAGTCAAATAACCCCGTAAAATCAAAACTTCAATCATCAACAAAATCAGTGGTCAGAGAAAGCTCCATAAGAGTGTCATTTTACAAGGAACGATGATGCTACCCTGAGGCAGAGGAAGCGTGTGTTGCTGCCATAAACTAACCCAACTTAAACGAGAGAGCGCCACCGTGATCATATCTGAGAATAACATTAGTGCTTGGCTTATATACTCATGATTATTATATATATACATTCCTTCCTGGGGTTATATTTACACGTAACTGATACACATATATATTTTTTTGTTATTATTATTATTAACACCATTTACGTTCATTAGATTACATTTCATTGAGACGAGATATGACACAAAAGTGGATTATTTCGTGTTTAATTTCGTCTCCTTCATGACCTCTAAGATATGAGTCAGAAATGTGTTTATCTGTGGAACATCAAGAGGAAAGGTCATTTTTTTTCTTTCCAGTCTCTCTCCTTGACGACAGTTTTCATCTTATACAAATATTTATGTTCTTTTCCTTTACTTTTCCATCTACTGTTCCTTCTATTCCATGTACCATAGCCCTCTTTTCCAGCAGCTATTTATGCCCCTATCCTGTTCTCATTATCTAATACTTCAATTATTTTACCCTCTCTTGCAATATCTATCTCTTATATATTACGTAATTTCCTCCCTCTCCCTTCCTTTCCACTACATAATCCTTCCTCTCCCTTCCCTCACCACTGTACAGTACATTCCTTTCTCTCCTAACCACTCAGCCCTCCTCCACCCACCCACAACTTGTTCCACCCACAACTTCACAACTTGTTCTTCCCACAATCCCCGTCTTCCTCCCCACTGTCACTTACCTCCCCAACAAAAAAAAACGCTTCCCCAACCCTGCCCTCCCGACTCCCTACTTAGCATCAACAATCCCCCCTCTCCCTTCCCCTCCCTCAATCCCTCCCTACCTTGACCTACCCTCCCTTTCCACCCCACTTTCTGCATAACATCAACGAAGGAATAAAGGCATGTTTACCTAAGTTTACCGAAGTTTACTCAAGTTTACATAAGTTAGCGTAAACACAACACTTTCAAGGCAGAGGAAAAAAAATGGGAGGGATTTTTGGGTCAAGTTCGATTGAGGAAAAGCGAAGGAAACAAAAATATTGATATAAAACCTCTCAGCTTCAACTGGCTCAGCTAATTACCTAGTGATTATAGGATATATTATAATTTGTGGTACCTTTTAATGTTTGTTATGGGGTGCAAGTTATAGTAGTTTGTATAATTAGATTACACGATTATAATATAGATTTACACATACAAACATACGTATACACCACACCACACCACACCACACCACACCACACCACATCCACACCCACACACACACGATAATGAGGAAAACAAAGACGTAATACCAACTAAGACAAACATTGGTTCAAGGGCCACTATTACCACATAAAAACTTCAACCTTCAAACTACAATTCCTGTCCACTCATAATTTAGCTGAAGTTTTATCCGTTTAGGGAACTTCAACCTCGAGCTTCCCCCAGTGGGTTGTCTTAGGCTATTCGAATATACTTTTGACATTTGACCTGAGTAAAACTGCTGACCTTTACGGTATTCTTTTGCGCGTTTTATGGTACCAAAAGTAGAGGTAATATTGGGGTGAGGGGGCGTGGAAGGAGTGGGTGGGCGTGGGGGCGTGGGGGGGCGTGAGGGGTGAACAGATATCCACATCCCCCACCGCCGCCTCCATAATGCAATACCTTGTGATATATATGTATGTTTGTCTCTGTACATGATCACCAAGCTATGAAAATACTACATTAGTCTTTGTTAGTATTTTAAAGCCACATTTTCTATGAACAACAACAAAATCATACATCAGGTCGCTTATAGTGTTTATATTTCCTCTTTCTACGGTTTTTGAACTAGTAAATTAAAGTAAGTTTATATTGTAGTGTGTTGTTTCCTCTCAGTGGAAATAGGAAAATCGTGATACAATAAATTGGTCTACCATCGTTATAGTCCATCACTGGGCCTCTCCCCTTCACCAACACCAGATGGAAAGCCGCGTCACCCTCTCCCTCCCATCATCATTATGTCGAGGACCTATCTGAAGGAGGACTTACCTGGAAGGAGGGCTTAGAGGACCTTCCTGAAGGATGACCTGCCTATAGGAGGACCTGCCTAAAGGAGGACATCCCTGAAGAAAGACTCACTTGAAGGAAACCTACCTTACGTGAAGGAGGGCCTACCTAAAGGGGACCAATTAGAAAGAGAACAAACTTAAAGATAGCCTAAAAACAAAGCATCTCAGGAGTACCTACAATGTGGCGGAGGACCTACCTGAAGGAGAGCGTGGTGAGGGGTCGCCAGGAACCGTGAGAGCCCCGGCGGGAGAGCGGGTTACCCCAGAAGTCGTGGCTCCAGACCGACCACCATGGCGTCGTGCCCACCACATCCCTGTTACCCAGCACGGCGCGGCTGTGGGAGGAGGGAGATGAGGCTGGATTAGTCTACTGCGGATGACGGATTAGTTGAATGGAGGGGAAGGAGAGTGATGGATTAAAGACCCTCTCCTCCCCCTTCTACCGTGTGTGTGTGTACAAGAATATAATATTAGGTCTCTCTCTCTCTCTCTCTCTCTCTCTCTCTCTCTCTCTCTCTCTCTCTCTCCCAGCATTAAGTGTTGCCCATCATAATTCAACTTAAGTGTGTGTGTGTGTGTGTGTGTGTGTGTGTGTGTCTTTAAGTGTGTTAAGTTCACCCTGTGTGCTCAGTAAACACAAACAAACAAACAGTGAAGCTGCTATTGTTATTGTCTGTTTACGATGCTTCATCTGCCAGGGTTATCAAGCGCCCCGAAACATAAGATCAGACTCGGGGAACTTTACTTTTAAAAACCCCCCCAGAGATTCAGGTATAAAACACAGGGAAAATAACTCCCATGTAGTAAGAGTATCATAAATGAACCTAAAGCCTACTTAACATATTCATGGAGAGGAACATTAGGTATTATCATCATTATGCTCCTTCATTTAGCCTTATTAGTAAACTCTCTCTTATTTGTGAGGAAAACACATATACCAGAGCAGAGACGAACATGAACACGGAACACATATACACGCTCTACAGCCTTCATACTCAGAGTTACAAAACTTGTTTTCACCTTAACTGGAGAGGAGAGAATCTGTCGTAACTTCCATTAATTAGAGATAAAAAGACTTACAGAAAAATGGCGTCAGAATAACTATATCGTAGTTAGATACGAGAGAACAACGACGTACTGATGTAAAATTGGGGATACTAATAATAATAATAATAATAATAATAATAATAATAATAATAATAAACATGACAAAGGACACAGGCAGAGTTACTTGTCTCAGTCATTATCAAGGATCATTTACCTGGGAAACACAACAGCTAATTGGTTATTACCTTTCCTGACATGACTTCCAGTGTTATGTTGTCTGGTTGTACCCTGTGTTGTTGTTGTTGTTGTTGTTGTCGTTATTGTTGTTATTGTTGATGTTGTTGTCGTCGTTATTGTTGTTGTTGTTGTTGTTATTGTCGTCGTTGTTGTCGTTATTGTTGTTGTTATTGTCGTCGTTATTGTTGTTGTTGTTGTTATTGTCGTCGTTGTTGTCGTTATTGTTGTTGGTGTTGTCGTCGTTGTTACTGTTGTTGTTGTTGTTGTTAATTGTAGCTGTTGCTGATATTGTTGTTGTTATTATTAATTTATCAAATGAAGGACAAGAGAAGAGGAGGAGGAAGAGGACAGAGAGTAAAGATGGGAGGAGGAGGAGGAGAAAGAAGAGGAGAGAGAGTAAAGGTGGGAGGAGGAGGAGGAGTAGGAAGAGGAGAGGGAATAATGAAGGAGGAGGTAGAGGAGGAGGAAGAGGAGAGAGAGTAATGAAGGAGGAGGTGCAACTGAGGAGGAATAATTTGGAGAGGAAAGGAAAGAATGAAGGAGGGGGAAGATAAGAGTAAAAGGAAGAGGTGTAGAAGGAAATAAAAGAGGGAGGAGAGCAGAAGAAGAAAGTAAACGAGAGGGAAGAATGTAAGAGTAAAAGAAGACGAAGAAGAAGAAGAAGAAGATTACAATAGCTAAGAGGGAAATCAAAAGAAAGAAAAGGAACGAGGAGGAATAAAATAAAAAGCAAAACAAAGGGAAGGGAGGAAGAAAAGGGACAAAAAAGAAGGAACATGAAAAAGGAGGAAGATAAAAGAGTAAAGCATAAAGAAGAACAGGAAAAGAGAGAGAAAAAGAGAGAGAGTAGGAACAGAATTAATATATACAAAGAGTTAGAAAGAGTAACAGAGAATAAAAGACAGAGAAGGGGAAGAGTTTAAAGAAAGAAGAGTAGAGAAAGAGTAACTAAGAGTAGAGAAAGAGTTGGCAGTAACCCACCAGGACGTCCAACACCTCTTCCCACCACACATTAACCTACTCACTTTAAATGGATATTGCCATTATAGTAATTAACCATTTACCGGTAGGGGGTGAGATGGAGACTGAGGGAAGGAAGGAGGGAAGGAGGGAAGGAGGAGGGTTGGTAGTGGTGAGTAAGTGGTGATAGAGGGTGGTGGTGGTGAAGGAAGGGTGGTGGTGATGGTGGTGGTGAAGGAGGGGTGGTGGTGATGGTGGTGGTGAAGGAAGGGTGGTGGTGATGGTGGTGGTGAAGGAAGGGTGGTGGTGGTGGTGGTGGTGGAGGGGAAGATATAGAGAAAGAACTTAAGAATAACAGTTATGGAGAGAGGAGGAGGAAGAGGAAGAGGAAGGGAAGAAAGAGGAGGAAGACCAAGGTATTTCATAAACAAGGCTCCCCTCCCCCCTGGTCGATACACACCACTGAATATATTACTTTAAGAAAACATCATATATCTATATTAATGTGTTGGTTCGGCTGACACTACGCCCATTGTCAACACCTCTCTCTCTCTCTCTCTCTCTCTCTCTTACATCACCAGAAATACCCACTCTCTTCCTTCTCCCTCTCTCCATCACCACTATTACCCTTCCTCCCCCTCTCCATCACCACCATCACCTTCCCTCCCTCCCTCTCTCCATCACCACCATCACCTTCCCTCCCTCTCTCCATCACCACCATCGCCTTCCCTCCCTCTCTCCATCACCACCATCACCTTCCCTCCCTCTCTCCCTCACCACCATCACTTTCCCTCCCTCTCTCCCTCACCACCATCACCTTCCCTCCCTCTCTCCCTCACCACCATCACCTTCCCTCCCTCTCTCCCTCACCACCATCACCTTCCCTCCCTCTCTCCCTCACCACCATCACCTTCCCTCCCTCCCTCTCTCCATCACCACCATCACCTTCCCTCCCTCTCTCCCTCACCACCATCACCTTCCCTCCCTCTCTCCCTCACCACCATCACTTTCCCTCCCTCTCTCCCTCACCACCATCACCTTCCCTCCCTCTCTCCCTCACCACCATCACCTTCCCTCCCTCTCTCCCTCACCACCATCACCCTCCCTCCCTCTCTCCATCACCACCATCACCTTCCCTCCCTCTCTCCATCACCACCATCGCCTTCCCTCCCTCTCTCCATCACCACCATCACCTTCCCTCCCTCTCTCCCTCACCACCATCACCTTCCCTCCCTCTCTCCCTCACCACCATCACCTTCCCTCCCTCTCTCCATCACCACCATCACCTTCCCTCCCTCTCTCCCTCACCACCATCACTTTCCCTCCCTCTCTCCCTCACCACCATCACCTTCCCTCCCTCTCTCCCTCACCACCATCACCTTCCCTCCCTCTCTCCATCACCACCATCACTTTCCCTCCCTCTCTCCATCACCACCATCACCTTCCCTCCCTCTCTCCCTCACCACCATCACCTTCCCTCCCTCTCTCCATCACCACCATCACCTTCCCTCCCTCTCTCCATCACCACCATCACCTTCCCTCCCTCTCTCCCTCACCACCATCACCTTCCCTCCCTCTCTCCATCACCACCATCACCTTCCCTCCCTCTCTCCCTCACCACCATCACCTTCCCTCCCTCTATCTCACAATATCGGAAACACTTACTCTCCCTTCCTTCATCCCTCCCTCCCTCTCTCCCTCACTCCCGCTGCCCCTCCCTCTCTTAACCACTCTCCATCCCTTCCTCCCTCCCTCTCACATCAATGCAATTACCTTTCCTAACACCCTCACCATCAACACCCTTCCTCCTTCTCTCCCTCACCACCAAAACCACTCCCTTCAACACCACCACAAATACTCTCACTCCCTCACTGCCTCCCTCCAACATCATCCCTCCTTCCCTTCCCTCCTCTCACCCCTCCCCTTCCCTTTTTTTCCACCCTGCCGTCATCATTACCTGGCCCTTCAGGTAGTAATTAAGGTAGGTCCTCCCTCCCTCTCTCCCTCCCTCCCTCCCTCCCTCCCTCCCTCTCTCCCTCCCTCCCTCCCTCTCTCTCTCCTCCATCCTCTCACTGCCTTGTTAACTCATTCCTTACCTTCCTCACCTCCTCACTCATTACTCCTCCCTCAATACTCTTCCCCTCCCTCATTCCTTCCCTCACCTTCTCCCTCACTACTTCATCTCATCTCCTCCCTCATGACTCTTCCCCTCCCTCATTCCTTCCCTCACCTTCTCCCTCATTACTTCATCTCATCTCCTCCCTCATTACTCTTCCCCTCCCTCATTACTTCCCTCACCTTCTCCCTCATTACCTCATCTCCTCCCTCATGACTCATCTCACTTCCTCATTACCCCTCGTTTTTCATCAGTAACTTTTCTATCACCTTCCACCCCCCCCCCTCTCTCCCTCTCTCACACGCACACGCACACGCACACACACACACACACAAACACACACACACATACACTCATTATTATCTAGCTATATTAATTAAAAAACAAACCCAATTAATATAAATATAACTAGATCCTTTAATCCATAGACTCGTTAATTAAAACATGACCCACCTTTACCTGTCACCAAATTACACATTTTAATTCATATTTTTGTAATAATAAAATTCATAACCAGGTGAAACTTTTTGTATTTTCTGTGACTTTTAATAACTTTTATATATTTTCGTTTAGATGTATAAAAGTTAATTGATTAGTAAAGTATAGGAATAAGGGATTTTGATGATTGTGGAGATGTTAAATAAACGAATAAAAATAACAATAAATTAAAATAAGTCAAATAAAATCCTTAACAAAAATAAACAAAAATACACCAGTAAAAAAATATCCAAACAAATCAACACAAAGACAAACCAATAAAAAACAAATAAAATACAATGAACAAAGACACAACACCACATCAACAAATAGAATCAAAACAAAAACAATACCAAAACTAACCAGGTAAGTTGACACTAATGAGACAGAAACAGACAGTAATACCAGGTGTTGTCCTTCCCAGTATCAGGAGCTACTTTAACGTCAATCTTAGGTCAAAAATTAAACGCCAACTTGACCCATGGCTTAGTTTTTAACCTGTCTGGGGTAAAATACTCGGAATTGGGATTATATGAGAGTATTTTAATGTTTGGTATTTTGTGTGTAGTGATGATAGTGCTAGAGTTAAAATGATAATGAATGATGATGATGATGATGATAATGATGATGATGCGCAGATTACAGCTTTTTCTTTTGCTTCTCCCTCAATTCCTTCTTTCCTCCATTCCCTGATTCTCCCTCCTTTCTCACACACTTCCTCCATTCTCGCTGACTTCATTCCCTTCTCCCTCACCCTTTCCCTCTCTCTCACTTATAGATGAGAGGGAGGAGGTGGTGTTTACAGAGAGAGAGAGAGAGAGAGAGAGAGAGAGAGAGAGAGAGAGAGAGAGAGAGAGAGAGAGAGAGAGAGAACAAACATGGATCAATTCTTTGTTTACTCTCATTAATCATCAAGAGAGAGGCCTTCCACCCCCCACCGCCTTACAGATATAGCTATCGAGACTTTATTGTGACGTGGCCTGTCGCTTGCCCTTATACCCTGCCTCTTGCCCTTACACCCTGTTTCTTGCCCTTACACCCTGCCTCTTGACCTAAACTCTGCTCCTTACCTAAACCATGTCTCTTGCCCTTACACCCTGTCTCTTACCTTATACCCTGCCCCTTGCCCTACATCCTACCTCTGCCTCTTGCCCTACACCCTGCCTCTTGCCCTACACCCTGCCTCTTGCCCTTACACCCTGCTTCGTGCTCTATAAACCCACCTTACACTCTTGTCTTTTACCCCATATTTTTTACCTTACACCCAATACATCTTGCCCTATACTCCTGTGTCTTACCCTACACCCTATCTCTTGCCCTATATTTACCCTCCCCTCCTTCCTCTCACTTTCCCATTTTTTCTTTTCCCCTCTTCCCCCTTCCATCATCTTTTACTGTCACTCTCTCTCCCTCTATTCCATATTCCATCTTATTTAATCGTATTTTCTCTCCATTTCCTCCGTTATCATCGTTAAAAAAAAACAGACATGAGGTTTGATAACAGACTGACAGACAGACAGACAGACAAACAGACAGGCAGACAAACAGACAGACGTCAAGACATCACTCCCGGGTCCTGACAGTGATCGCTATATACTTTTTTCCGTTGCTGGGGATATTTTTTTTTCCCATACTGTCAGTCAGAAGTGGCCTAGTCATCACCTTTCCTACCGCCCAGTTTCTTGTTTCTCCAGTTTTCCGCCCAGTCTAATCCCCCCCCACCCACTCACCTACCCACCCACTTAGCTGTTTCTCCAATCAGTTGCCCGCCCACTCACCTATCTATCCACTCAGTTACACACTCATTCAACCACCCATCCAGCCACTTAACCGGCCACTAAACCATCCCATCTACCTTCCAAAACTTTCTCCCCGCCCACCCCACCCACCAACCCACCCACCCACAACTGCACCATGGCATACACAAGCACAGGGTCTACAGGTAACTACAGGTAATTACAGGTATTTTTTGGTGAGGAAACCATATGTATGTCTTTCCTGATTAATTGACTGACTGACTGACTGACCTACTGAGAGAGAATTTTTTTTCCTCCACTCCCTCTCACGGCGCTGCCAGGCGTATGATAAGACCGAGACTAAATAGAGTTTTGGTAGACTCTATTTACGTGATCGTTTTGGTGTTGTTGTTCAATGCTCTCTCTCTCTCTCTCTCTCTCTCTCTCCTAAGTTCAAGTTATCCCTCCTTAACCTCCTTTCCCACACTCCTACCCTCCTTCCTCACGGTCCTACTCTTCCTTCCCTCCTCCATTTACGCCTCACTTCCCCTTCCCTCCTCCTTCACGCTTCTCCTCCTTCCCCTTTCCTCCTCGCCTTCTTTCTTACACACTCACAACTCTTATTGACTTGTATCTAGTCTATCCTCTTCAATAACCAGGGGGTCACACACACACACACACACACACACAAGCAAGCACACACACGCACACATACACATTCAACCAGGGCGAGTGTGGATACGTGTTGAAGAATAAACCTCAGAATATTCAGAGTAAATCTTTTAAAACTGTCAACTTCTTTCCATCTGGTGTGGGAAATGCAATACCTAGCCTGAGGGCGTGAAGGCGGGTGGGTGGGTGGGCGTGAGTTAATGTGTGTGTGTGTGTGTGTGTGCGTGCGTGCGTGTGTGTGTGTGTGTACAGTGGTCGTATGTTTATAATGCAGGTGTGGTCGCCGGGGTGGTAGTGATGTGTTATTGTTAGTAGTTCAGTTATGTTATTACCAAGGCTTCCTCTACACACACACACACACACACAAACACACACACACATCATATCCTAAACAAACAGAATAGACCAGAATAAACTTACATACACTCATTGCCTTCACGTCTGGAAATAAATCAATATTTATAGCCGTCCAAATGACAAGTGAATGTTTATTTTATTCGTATGAACCTGAGCGATGGTTTTTGCGTCCAGGGTCCGATTTCTAAGAGTTTCGTTCTATTTATTCGCTCTAAATGAAGACGAAAGTGCTTTGTCATGGTATAGTTATAGTTTAATTTCAACGCCATATTGGTCTGCCATCTTATTTTTTTTAGGGTAATATTGTGTTAGTCTGAAGTATGTGTTTGATTATATTGTCTATTTAAGGGAAAATCTAATATGCGAATTTTTGTGAATCCTTCTTTGTATCGTAACATCAATGGCTAAGATAAATATGTTCTCAAATTTACGACTATTGATTAAATTTAACTCACGAACTTTTGTGAATCCATCCTTGTATCCTAGTTTTATGTGGGTAATTTCGTTACGCTCTCACATTACGAGTTAAAGGGAATTTAACTTACTGATATTTGAGAATTCACCCCAATTTCACAGTTTTAGAGAGTCAGTTAGAGCCAGTTCGACACGCACACTTCACCAGTTAAAAAGAGCGGAAAAAAGTATAAACGCAGGAACCTTTGAGTCTCAGGTGTACAATGTGTGAAGGAGGTCGAGGAGGTGACGCCCTCTATTGTCAGCTTGTTGTGGCGCTGTTTTTATCACGTATACATTCTCTTTGTGGTATTGTGGTGGAGGATTATGGCCTTTTCCAGCGTTAAAGGTGAAGTACTATGCTAACTACGTCTCACCCTCCGAGTAATGTGTTGCTGAGTGATGTGTTGAGCGGTGAGGTACTATGCTAACTACGTCTCACCCCCGAGTAATGTGGTGAGAGGTGAGGTACTATGCTAACTACGTCTCACCCCCGAGTAATGTGGTGAGCGGTGAGGGTTTAGTTATTACCGTGAGGGGAAGAAAAGTATGGATATATATATACACACAGACATACATGACATACATACGCACATCTGTAGATAACATATAATCAACACCTCACCCCACCAGGATTCGAACCCACGATCTTATTACTGTGACCGGGGGAACGTTACCTCTGGGCCTATATAAACACATCCTAGTGACCTATATCATTGTATATTCCATCTCCCTCCACCTACAACTCATTCATACAGCACACCCATACATACATACACACATACTCCTACTTCCCTAACTACACCGAGCACGTATACACAATCCTCCACAAGACACAGTTCACACACACTTACCCACATGTCATTCAGGTCCTATAGGCCATCCCAGCACACACACAAACATACACACACCTACACTCCCACACAAAACCCCCGAGGGTCACCCCACCTGCTTGTTTACCTTCGCCCTCGTCATCTCCGGCTTAATTACCTCGTTAGGCTGTTTGATTGAAGCCATCTAGGGCGACTGGGGGAGGGAGTTAATGACTTGTTTGGTGGGTAAGTCCCGGGTTGGGTTCAACTAGAAACTTACCTCCGGGCTGTGGGCGTCTCTCTGTGTTTTGTTTTGTTTCTCTTTCGTGGGAGGAGGAGGAGTAGGAAGCTAGAGAGAGGGGGGGGGGGAGGAGTAGGAAGGGAGAGGGAGGGGGAGGAGGAGTAGGAAGAGAGAGAGGGGGGGGGGGAGGAGGAGGAAGGGTTTAAAATCCTGCTCTGTCGTGTTGGAGATGGAGGAGGTGGAGGGCGTAGAGGAGGAGGTGTAAGAGGAGGATGAAATAGGAGGAGTAGGAGGAAGAGGAGGAAGAGGAGGAAGTAAGATGAAGAGGAGAAAAATGAAGAGGAAAAGGAACGAGAGAGATATGCAGTAGAAGAGACGAAGGGTGAGCGGAGGAAGGGAGGAAGAGAGGAGAGGAGAAAAGGGGGAGAGAGGAAGAATAGGAGAGAGAGAAGGGAAGGGGAGAAGGAGGAAGAAAGGAGGAAGAAAGGAGGGAGAAAGGGGGGGAGAGAAAGGGGGGAGAGAAAGAGAGAGAGGGAGAAGGTACAAAGTCATTTTTGGCCAAAGTGGAAAGTTAATTAAAATATATTTTTCAAAACTTTCGAGAGAGAAAAAAATACTAAAATTCAATACTTTTCCTCATAATAAAAAAAAATTCTCAGCGACAAGTCAAGATATATATATATATAAGAATATTTTTACTTAAATTTACATAAAGCTACGAAAAAATAGAATTTCAAAGATTTATTCCCCAAATATTGCGGCCGAAAAATTTGGACTCGAAACCGCTTTGTAAATTGCCTGAACGACCGTACATAACAGTAGTATTTCAGTGACGATTTTGACATATGGTGATGGTGGTGGTAATGGTAGAGGGGGGTGGGTATGGTGGTGATGGCGATGATGATGTTGGTAGGGGGTGTGGGTATGGTGGGGGGTGATGATGGTGATGGTAAGGGGGGTGTGGGTATGATGGTGATAATGATAATGTTGGTAGAGGGTGAAGTATGGTTAATGATGGTCATGGTGATGGTAGGGGGTGGGTGTATGGTGATGATGGTGATGGTAGGGGTATGGTGATGATTGTGTGGTGTATGATAATGGTAGAGCGGGTGTGGATATGGTGATGGTGGTATGGTAATGTTAATGAGGATGGGGGTTGGGAGATATGGTAATGGTATGGTAATAGAGATGAAGTTTTGAATTATGGTAATGGTGCTGTAGTTTTGGTGAGGGTGTATGGAGACTGAAAAACAACACTTACATCTCTCTCTCTCTCTCTCTCTCTCTCTCTCTCTCTCTCTCTCTCTCTCTCTCTCTCTCTCTCTCTCTCTCACACTCTCACACACACACACACACCTTACCTGATATCAAACAATACCACATTACTCCTTCACGTAATAAATGGAGTGTACATGTGTGTATGTGTGTGTATAAAGGGGAGGAAGGAAGGGAGGGAGGGAGGGTAAGAGGGAGGGAGGGAGGGAGAAAGACGGCCATTGAACGCCTCTTGTCTGATGAAAGCTGGAGTCACTTTCACACCACAATGGGCTCTCGTGTCTGTGTTTGTGTCTGTGGGTCTTAGAGGATAATTGAACTATAACTCTTCCAGGAGGTGTATAGCCGGGTCGCTATTTGGTTTCGAGTCTTATGACCGGTGTGTTAATGGGGACTGTATTGTTATAAGCCTTGCAATGAGGTTACGAGGGGTGACTGGTGTTTGGGGTGGGTGTATTATGGTGTGTACTAGTGGGTGTATTATGGTGTGTACCTGGCCTAGTGATGGGTGTATTATGGTGTGTACCTGGCCTAGTGATGGGTGTATTATGGTGTGTACCTGGCCTAGTGATGGATGTATTATGGTGTGTACCTGGCCTAGTGGTGGGTGTATTATGGTGTGTACCTGGCCTAGTGATGGGTGTATTATGGTGTGTACCTGGCCTAGTGATGGGTGTATTATGGTGTGTACTAGTGGGTGTATTATGGTGTGTACCTGGCTTAGTGGTGGGTGTATTATGGTGTGTACCTGGCCTAGTGGTGGGTGTATTATGGTGTGTATATGGCTTAGTGGTGGGTGTATTATGGTGTGTACCTGGCCTAGTGGTGGGTGTATTATGGTGTGTACCTGGCCTAGTGATGGGTGTATTATGGTGTGTACCTGGCCTAGTGGTGGGTGTATTATGGTGTGTACCTGGCCTAGTGATGGGTGTATTATGGTGTGTACCTGGCCTAGTGATGGGTGTATTATGGTGTGTACCTGGCTAGTGATGGTGTATTTGGTGTGTACCTGGCCAAGTGATGGATGTATTATGGTGTGTACCTGGCCTAGTGATGGTGTATTATGGTGTGTACCTGGCCTAGTGAGGGTGTATATGGTGTGTACCTGGCCTAGTGGTGGGTGTATTATGGTGTGTACCTGGCCTAGTGATGGGTGTATTATGGTGTGTACCTGGCTTAGTGGTGGGTGTATTATGGTGTGTACCTGGCCTAGTGGTGGGTGTATTATGGTGTGTACCTGGCCTAGTGTGTGGGTGTATTATGGTGTGTACCTGGCCTAGTGGTGGGTGTATTATGGTGTGTACCTGGCCTAGTGGTGGGTGTATTATGGTGTGTACCTGGCCTAGTGGTGGGTGTATTATGGTGTGTACCTGGCCTAGTGATGGGTGTATTATGGTGTGTACCTGGCCTAGTGGTGGGTGTATTATGGTGTCTACCTGGCCTAGTGGTGGGTGTATTATGGTGTGTACCTGGCCTAGTGGTGGGTGTATTATGGTGTGTACCTGGCCTAGTGGTGGGTGTATTATGGTGTGTACCTGGCCTAGTGGGGTGTATTATGGTGTGTACCTGGCCTAGTGGTGTGTGTATTATGGTGTGTACCTGGCCTAGTGGTGGGTGTATTATGGTGTGTACCTGGCCTAGTGGTGGGTGTATTATGGTGTGTACCTGGCCTAGTGGTGGGTGTGTTATGGTGTGTAGCTGGCCTAGTGATGGGTGTATTATGGTGTGTACCTGGCCTAGTGGTGGGTGTATTATGGTGTGTACCTGGCCTAGTGATGGGTGTATTATGGTGTGTACCTGGCCTAGTGATGGGTGTATTATGGTGTGTACCTGGCCTAGTGATGGGTGTATTATGGTGTGTACCTGGCCTAGTGGTGGGTGTATTATGGTGTGTACCTGGCCTAGTGGTGGGTGTATTATGGTGTGTACCTGGCCTAGTGGTGTGGGTGTATTATGGTGTGTACCTGGCCTAGTGGTGGGTGTATTATGGTGTGTACCTGGCCTAGTGGTGGGTGTATTATGGTGTGTACCTGGCCTAGTGATGGGTGTATTATGGTGTGTACCTGGCCTAGTGATGGGTGTATTATGGTGTGTACCTGGCCTAGTGGTGTGGGTGTATTATGGTGTGTACCTGGCCTAGTGATGGGTGTATTATGGTGTGTACCTGGCCTAGTGGTGTGGGTGTATTATGGTGTGTACCTGGCCTAGTGGTGGGTGTATTATGGTGTGTACCTGGCCTAGTGATGGGTGTATTATGGTGTGTACCTGGCCTAGTGGTGAGTGTATTATGGTGTGTACCTGGCCTAGTGGTGGGTGTATTATGGTGTGTACCTGGCCTAGTGGTGGGTGTATTATGGTGTGTACCTGGCCTAGTGGTGGGTGTATTATGGTGTGTACCTGGCCTAGTGGTGGGTATATTATGGTGTGTACCTGGCCTAGTGATGGGTGTATTATGGTGTGTACCTGGCTTAGTGGTGGGTATATTATGGTGTGTACCTGGCCTAGTGGTGGGTGTATTATGGTGTGTACCTGGCCTAGTGATGGGTGTATTATGGTGTGTACCTGGCTTAGTGGTGGGTGTATTATGGTGTGTACCTGGCCTAGTGGTGGGTGTATTATGGTGTGTACCTGGCCTAGTGATGGGTGTATTATGGTGTGTACCTGGCCTAGTGGTGTGGGTGTATTATGGTGTGTACCTGGACTAGTGGTGGGTGTATTATGGTGTGTACCTGGCCTAGTGGTGAGTGTATTATGGTGTGTACCTGGCCTAGTGGTGGGTGTATTATGGTGTGTACCTGGCTTAGTGGTGGGTGTATTATGGTGTGTACCTGGCCTAGTGGTGGGTGTATTATGGTGTGTACCTGGCCTAGTGGTGGGTGTATTATGGTGTGTACCTGGCCTAGTGGTGGGTGTATTATGGTGTGTACCTGGCTTAGTGGTGGGTGTATTATGGTGTGTACCTGGCCTAGTGGTGGGTGTATTATGGTGTGTACCTGGCCTAGTGATGGGTGTATTATGGTGTGTACCTGGCCTAGTGGTGGGTGTATTATGGTGTGTACCTGGCCTAGTGGTGTGGGTGTATTATGGTGTGTACCTGGCTTAGTGGTGGGTATATTATGGTGTGTACCTGGCCTAGTGGTGGGTGTATTATGGTGTGTACCTGGCCTAGTGATGGGTGTATTATGGTGTGTACCTGGCCTAGTGATGGGTGTATTATGGTGTGTACCTGGCCTAGTGGTGTGGGTGTATTATGGTGTGTACCTGGCCTAGTGATGGGTGTATTATGGTGTGTACCTGGCTTAGTGGTGGGTGTATTATGGTGTGTACCTGGCCTAGTGATGGGTGTATTATGGTGTGTACCTGGCCTAGTGGTGTGGGTGTATTATGGTGTGTACCTGGCCTAGTGGTGGGTGTATTATGGTGTGTACCTGGCCTAGTGATGGGTGTATTATGGTGTGTACCTGGCCTAGTGGTGGGTGTATTATGGTGTGTACCTGGCCTAGTGGTGTGGGTGTATTATGGTGTGTAGCTGGCCTAGTGGTGGGTGTGTTATGGTGTGTACTGTACCCTGAAGTTGTCGAGGACTGAACGATCATGCAAATACAGATACTTATAAACACTTAACTTCACTTACAATCATCTAATGGTATAGCCCTCAATTGCCACTTATATTAGAGACACAACATTACTTAACTACACCTCTTAGTAATATAAGTAAACAACCAATTACCACTTAAGTGAGCACTCAACTTTAAATCTTGTTATGTAATGTACAGTCCCCTTCACTAGTGCGTTTACAGGGGCTCGTCATATAAACATTTCACAAAGCATTACATTGAGATATTTGTTTTAATATTGTTTTACTTTCATTCCATGGTATGTTTACAATTGCGAGTTTCCTTCTGTCGAATGTAAACAAACACAGCACTGCCACACTGCACTAAACCTGACGATGAGCCCCTGTAAACGCACTAGTGAAGGGGACTGTATTTCAACTCAGAAAACGAGATCTTCTCATGAGGGAAGACTTAAACAGAATAAAAATCACTGTAGGAATAAGAAAAAAAAGTAATTTGTATCATCATTACAGTTAATAAGCGGCAGGAAGTGTGAGTTAAAGGTCAGGAGAGAGTCAATGTGGGTGAACAATAGACTCAAGATGGTTTAACTCCCTGATGAAGGACCCACTCTCACCATTGTCTAGCTCTGGTAACGTAATGACTCGCTATCACCGATCACAAACTCTATTTAGGAATTTCGCTGGGAATTTCACATCTAGATTGAACTTACAGGTAAAACTGAGGGAAATTCACACCTATAGATTGAACTTACAGGTAAAACTGAGGGAAGTTCACATCTACATTGAACTTACAGGTAAAACAGAGGAAAGTTCACAGGTACATTGAACTTAAACGTAAAACGGAGGGAAGTTCACATCTACATTGAACTTACACGTAAAACGGAGGGAAGTTCACATCTACATTGAACTTACAGGTAAAACAGGTACAGTGATTCCTAATGTAAAGGTGAGGACTTAGGTTAAAGACGTAATTAACAGCTAATTAATCTAGTTATATACACAGAGTTATAGAATAAGTCTGTTAAATTTTCATCTTCAAACGTATCTCTGTCTGTCTGTCTGTCTGTCTGTCTCTGTCAATTAGTGATTTTTACCTAATTATATACAGGTCGTGTTCTGGCAGAGGTCAAAGATCAGCACGTGAGGCAGGGAAGGTCATGGTGGGAGGGGGGGAAGGAAGGGAAAGTGGGTGAGTGGGGGTTAGTGTGGATGGCAGAGGGAAATGAGGGGGAAGTTGTGGTGAATGAGAGGGGAGGAAGAATAGGGTGGGATGAGAGGGGTAGGGAAGGTGGGTGGGATAACGGGTAGAGTGGGGTAGAGTCCATTACAGAGAGGGATAGAGGCACAGACGAAGATAAAGTTACAAATACATAAGCAAGTTGAAGTACAGGTGTAGATACAAGTTCAGGTGTAGATACAAGGACAGGTGTAGATACAAGGACAGGTGTAGATACAAGTACAGGTGTAGATACAAGGACAGGTGTAGATACAAGGACAGGTGTAGATACAAGTACAGGTATAGATACAAGTACAGGTGTAGATACAAGGACAGGTGTAGATACAAGTACAGGTGTAGATACAAGTACAGGTGTAGATACAAGGACAGGAGTAGATACAAGTACAGGTGTAGATACAAGGACAGGTGTAGATACAAGGACAGGTGTAGATACAAGGACAGGTGTAGATACAAGTACAGGTGTAGATACAAGTACAGGTGAAGATACAAGGACAGGTGTAGATACAAGGACAGGTACAGAAACAAATAAACAGTGCAGGTAAAAGCAGGGGATTCTCTTCTGATAATAACGCTCTCTCTCGGGTCCTTTCAGATACCTTACGTTATATTCCAGGTAATATTTTGCCTAAAAACACAAATCGGAATAAAAAATAAAAAACTGTCATTTATTCCCCTGTATTAATCGGCTTCCGGGACAACAGTTAGTTATCGAAGTTTACGGTACCTGGGGTGAGTGGTGTTCTCTCTTTCCCTCTCACCCTCTCTCCCTCTCTCTTTCCCTCCCACTTTCCATCTCTCCCTCTCTCTTTCCATCTCTCTTTCCCTTTCTTCCTCTCTCTGTCACCCTCTCTCCCTCACTTTTTCCCTCTCTCTCTTCCTTTCTCCTTCCTGCCTTCTCTCCCTCTCCTCCCCCACCCTACCCCCACTTCTCTCCCTCCCGATGTTGTTTTGTTTTTGAAAGAGAGGGAGAGGTTTGGGGAGTTATATACAACCTGTGTTTTACATATACCACACACACTCACACACACACACACACACACCCACCCACCCACCCACACACACACACACACACCTGAATAAACGACGTTGCCAATTAGCGCAATTTTTTTTTTACAGTTCCATTCACTTACAGACATTTAATTACTGTGTATAAAGCAACGCTCAGGTAGATAACATAATGTACACTATTGATTCAGTAATACACCTGGCCAACCATGTCTTACCTGCCATAACCTACCTTGCCTTAATCTCATTTACCTTAATCTGACTTAACTTACCCTAATCTGACTTCAAATACTCTAACCTTAAACTACTCTATTATAACTTAACCTACCGTAATCTGACTTAACCTACCCTAATCTGACTTAACTTACCCTAATCCGACTTAACCTACCCTAATCTGACTTAACCTACCCTAATCTGACTTAACCTACCCTAATCTGACTTAAACTCTTCTAACCTGACTCAAACTACCCTAATCTGACTTAACCTACCTTAATCCGACTTAACCTACCTTAATCCGACTTAACCTACCCAAATCTGACTTAAACTACCCTAATCGACTTAATCAATCCTAACCCGACTTAAACTACTCTAATCTGACATAACCTACCCTAATTTGACGTAACTACTCTAACCCAATTTATACTAACTTAACTATATGAACTTAATCTCACCTACCCTGTGTCATGAGAGAGAGAGAGAGAGAGAGAGAGAGAGAGAGAGGTGTAGTTTGTGGGTTACGCCCCTCTCACCGCCGGCCTCTTCAGGGGCTTTGGTGACGTCATAGTGGGAATTCATCGAGAGTCTGGGTATGGTGAGAGACAGATGGGGAACTGGTGCGGAACCTCTCCAATATGGCCGCCCCAGCACTCCCCTACTCCTACTCCCCCACTCCCCCACTCCTAGCCAATATGTCTAGGTAAAAGGGAAGGGTGTATTTCTTTACCTTTTGGAAGTTATTGGTTTTTATACCTTTTGTGAAGGTAATTTGATATATAGACAGGTATTCGATTTGGTGTTCGAGTTTGAGATATAAATTGGAGGTGAATTTCTGTAACGATAGGAAGGTATTTGATGCTATTGATGTGTTAAAGTAAAAAAAAAATAAATAAATGAATAAATAAATATAAATATATAAATAAATCAATAAATTAATATTCCCTCTTGTGGTAAAAAAAAAAAAACGAGTCTCAACATTTCCATCCGGGCGAGCTAGTGGATGAGCCTTCTCCCCCGACCACCCCACCACCAGCGCTCCATGGTCGCCGCTCTCCTCATTTCACACCCATTTCTCCTTCCATCGCTCTGATGAAACACGTTATTAGGCTTTGAAGTTAGTGGGGGAAGTATTTTTCCTTATCTCAGCCTATTTGTCAGAGTGAGTGTATGTCCGCAACGCTGGTTGGGACGTCGACGATGAGGTCTTGTTGGTGAAGTGTTTGTTTAATCTGTGACAAGTATATGCGTTGTCTCTCTCTCTCTCTCTCTCTCTAAGGGGGGAGATCTATGCTGACACCAACATACAGACGGATTAAAGCGACTTTTCTGCCAAGGAACCCTCGTCCACCTCGTCACACTGTCAAACCCGAAACACTTGGATGATATAGACACCTACTTCTCAACCTACCTGTATTTTTGTATATGAAAACCCCTTTATTTTTTATGGTTTCTAATCCATGTATAACCAAATTCTCCACAACATGGTACGTTTTCGAATCCGTGTAGAATCCAATCTTTCATAAACTGTGTGTTTTCTAATTAATGTAGTACCCAATCCTTATCTTATGTTTATGTTTTCTAATCCTCGTAAATCCCGAAAATTTCCCTTCTTCTGTTTTCTAATCCTTGTAGTACCTAATCCTTCCTACCCCGGTGCGTTTCCTAATCCTTGTATAGATCCGGGCGCTGTGAATTTTGGCGGGGCGGGTGTGGAAGCCTTGGCTGCAAAAAGTCCCTCAAGTGACAAGCTGTTGGCGGCCATCACCAGCCAGCGAGATGACATGAAGATGATATCGAGAGCCTCCTTCTCCTCCTCCTTCTTCTTCTCTTTCTCCAACAATCCAGCAGGAAAAGGAGGAGGAGAAGAGGTGTAGAGAGACTGGAGGAGGAATGTAAAGGGGTAGGAGACGGAGGAGAATAGGAGGAAGAGGGAGAAAAGAAACAGATGGAGGAGGAGAAGGAGCGTAAAGGATTGGGAAGAGAAGGGGGTAGAGAGAGAGAGAGAGAGAGAGAGAGAGAGAGAGAGAGAGAGAGAGAGAGAGAGAGACTGGTCGGGGATGTAGTTTGAGCTTCTTACATGTAAGGGGAGGAGCGTGAGGAGAAGAAGGAAGAGGGATGTGGGTGAGAGAGGAGAAAGTGAGGGGGGGGGGAGGAAGGGGAGGAGGAGGAGGAAGATCGAAGGATGAGGAGAAGGAAGAGTAAGAGGAAGAAGAGAGTTGCAAGAAGCAGAAGGAGGAAGAATAAAAGAAGCCGTAGGAGAAGAGAGAAGAAATAAGAGGCGGAAGGGAGTCAAGGAAAAAAGTAGTAAGAGAAAGAATATGGAAGAAGAGAATCGGGGAAGAAGAAGGAAGAAGGAAGAGAGTCGTGAAAGATAGAGGAAGGAGGATAAGGAGGAGGAGGAGGAGGAAAGAAGAGGAAAGGAGTCGTGAAAGATAGAGGAAGAAGAAGGAGGAGGAGGATGAGGAAGGTCTACTCGGACTCCTCCTCTTACATGCAAGGGGAGGAGCAGAATGTGGAATGGTTTGTCTAGAATGATGGAAAGAGGCTCCCGGTTCTTTCATGCCGGGGAAAGCGGGGGGGGGGGGGGGGGGGTAGAGACGCCTCCTTCCTTCCCCCCATCTATTTCTCCGTCCCTCCCCCCGTCCGTCCTTCCATCCTTCATCCCACTCTCCCGTTTTATCTCTACTCTCTCCCTCTCCCCCTCCCTCCTTCCCGCCCTCTCCCTCCCCATCTCTCACAAAAAGAAGGAACTACTTATAAAACAAAATTCACAAAATTATCCAAAACTCAAAATTACATAAAAAAAAATTATTGGAGAAAATTATACAAACGCCCCAAAACATGATATAATTATTTGTTACATCACACAGGATTATAAAACACAGAGGAATTACATCACGTTAAAATATGATAATAACAAGTGTCTCCCCGGCATCATAAAGTAATAGGATGGGGAAAAAAGTCACAGAGGTGGTTGGCCATATATATGTTATATTTACTGCCTGCATCATCAGCACACGGCAGTCGTAATGTTGTGATGGTACACGAGAGAGGAGGAACAACAGTGATATTATTATTATTATTATTATTGTTATGGTTGTTGTTATTATTGTTGTTGTTATTATTGTTATTGTTGTTATTATTGCTGTTGTTATTATTGTTGTTATTGTTGCTATTATTGTTGTTATTATCATTGTTAATAATAATGATAATAATAATAACAATAATAATAATAATAAGAAAGAAAGAAAGAGAGAGAGAGAGAGAGAGAGAGAGAGAGAGAGAGAGAGAGAGAGAGAGAGAGAGAGAGAGAATAGTGGTGGATGTGGGCTGGTGAAGAATGTCCCCCGGGGTGTTGGGTCTTCGTTGAAATTTAGATTGATTCAATTTTCCAACTGATGGCGAGTCTCTCTCTCTCTCTCTCTCTCTCTCTCAGACTAAGTGGAGGAGGAGCATGGGTGGGGGGGGGGGTGGCAGAGGAAGGAAGAGAGGGAGAGGAGGGAGAGGAGAAGTTCACTGTGGCCAAATGCTGATGCTTCTTTTTCCTCTGTTCTCGTAAAGATCTTCGTTTTCATTCTATCTTATTCGTTCCTCTTCTTTCTTCCTTCTTATTCATCTTCTTCTTCTGCTTCCCTTTCTTCATTCTATATGATTAATTTTCTCGTGTTATTATTCATAGTTATTCATCGGCTATTTCTTTTTTCATATTGTAAAGAGACTTAGTTTATTTCATTTTTATTTCTTCTGTTCTTCCTTATTTCTTTCTTTGGGAAGAGATTTATTCCGTATTTCCTTTATTTCCTCTTTTTAAATCTATTTCATCCCTATTTACAAAAACAAAATTAAAAATCCGGTTATTATTCACGAATATATATAAATAAATTAAAGTAAAAGATCAAATAGGGAAATATTGATCACAGAAACAAATAAATTAAATAATGATCACGAATATAAATGCATAAAGAGAAATCAAACATCGAACAGAAGACTAAAGGCCACGACAAACCGCTACACACATTCCTTAACCATGCGAGTGTGTAGATAGTGTGTCAACATCACATTACGAACGTCCTGGATGTATAACGAAATCAATAAGGTCAATAACGTCAATGGTCATAAATCTAGACCGAAATACCACTCACAATACAACGTTTTCGTATCACCTCCCCCCCAAAAACCTACACACGAAATGGTACTTGATTCAATTTCTCATAAGGTCTAAGTTATGATTCTTTACTGAAAAACACTTGTGATGGGTGACTTAAGCTACGACAGACAGACAGACAGACCTTAATTACTGAAGTATAGTAATACATAAAAAATCATCATCAACTCAACAGATATCTTTAAGCTTAACTAATCTCTTGTACACGTTAATGGTGATGGTGTTTATATTGCGTGGTGAGAGTCAGTGGAAGTAGTTTGCATAATGTGTAAGAAGGAGGAAAGTGCCTCACCAGAAAGTTAAAAGCGAAAGTTAGTTGAAGATGCAGAAGTAGTAGGTGTGTGTGTGTGTGTGTGTGTGTGTGTGTGTGTGTGTGTGTGTGTGTGTGCCTCATTAGAAGGAGACAGTGAGATGTTTATTTACAAAAGTTGAAGGAAGGTGGCTTGTACTGAGAGAGAGAGAGAGAGAGAGAGAGAGAGAGAGAGAGAGAGAGAGAGAGAGAGAGAGAGAGAGAGAGAGAGAGTTTTGTTTACATAATGTGAGAGAAGGAACATAGTGAAAGTTTGCTTGGTGGATGTGCAAGAAGGAGGAAAGTTTCTATATAAAAAGAGAAACTTGAAGTTTGTTTATAAAAGATAAAGGAGAAAACAGATTATGTGTGTGTGTGTGTTTGTGTGTGTGTGTGTGTGTGTGTGTGTGTGTGTTACTGAATGTTTGTTTACACGAGAGAGGGCAGAGTATGTGTCAGGAGGGAGAGACAGCAAAAGGTGTATCTGATGAAATAAATTACAAACATATTCCCATAATATGTAGGATGACGTGTGTGTGTGTGTCACCAGGGAGAGACATCAAAGCTTACACGAGAAATATATCTCACTAAACACACAGTCAAGCGGAACAAATATATTAAGCAGATTTAAATAAGACTCACAAATCCTTTTCAGATATACAAGTACAAGTTATGGCACAGGTACAGTAATCCTAGTACATATAATCCTATAGTACTGAGAGGGGAACTTCATGACCCGAGTACTTCACTGAAACATCTATACTGAATGAATAACACAATTTAATCTTCTCCGCATGCAGACTTTTCTCTTCACTGTACAAAACATCCAAGGAAGCAGGTCTGTAGACACGGCCGTTTAACTGTAACAAGTGTAAACATCGGTGTTGTCTACGTGCAAACACTCATCCCCAGCAGCCAGTGTAGAAGGAGCTTTTGTTATCAATAAACCCACGCTGCTGTGCCCTCCAGCCACCCTGCCAGCGTTCTTCTCTCCATTATCAACATCAACCATTCACCTCAAGTGCAGGAAAGATACCCATCTTTATTACTAACTTACACTCTCGGGTCTGCTTAAGTAGGGCAGTCAAGCCTACTACAATTACTACATGTACCCGTTTCATTAAGTATCTGTGTATGTAGGGAGCATAATTTGTAGATGAGAAGCACTACACCGTTCATAGTAATCTTATATATTCAACACGAAAGCTACTAAAGTTGTAATTTTGTGAGAGTCAAAAACACAAAATTCAAGGTCGCATCTTTGAATGAGGCAACACCCGGCTTGATGCTGCTCCTCGCTCAAGTGCAGTTTAGTTCTAAAATGTATTTATCAAGGAACATTTTTAAGACACCTTCTGCCCCCCAAAGGCTTTAGCCCGTGTATAAACTTTATTGCACAACTTTTGACTGTAACTTTCGGCTCAATAACCAGTTTCCTTTCAACTCTTGTCATTGTCAGCAGGAAAGACAGAACATTCGTTTCTCTCCGTCCGTCTGTGTGTACGTCTTGCCACGGTCTACAGGAAGAACCACGACGGAGAGAATATCAAAACTTGGCGTGAGGGAACAGCGTTCGTCTCCTCTTCTAAGGATCGCTCGTTCGCGTCCGGGGTGCCCCTAGTTCACCCAGCTGTGAATGGATACCGATGTTTACGTTTGGGGAAGTGAAGGTAACTAGTGCAGTGCCAGCCACACTGCCTACCACCACCACCACCACCAGCACTACCATCACCAGCACTACCACCACCACCAGCACAACCACTATAACCACCACCACCACCACTACTACCATCATCACCACCACTAATATCACCACCACCAACACAACCACCACCACCACCACCACAACGACCTCCAGCTTCCTCCCTCATAGAAATGCAAAAGGCATATCTCTTGAGGCGTATCTAGCCAGGGAGACACGATCTTCTCCCTTACAAATTACACCCACTTACATTTTTCACCGTCCTCCGTCCATTTACATCCTCTGGTGACTCACTAAATCCCCCAAAACCAAACTTTTCCTTAGCTAACCTAACCTAACCTCACCTAAACTACTCCTTAACCTAACTTAGCTTAATCTAATCCTTCCTCTAACCTAACCTAACCTGACCTGACCCGACATGACCTGACCTGACCTGACCCGACATGACCTGACCTGACCTGATCTGACCCAACCCAACGTAACCCAACCCAACCTACCAAATCCAAACTACCCTTAACTTACCCCATTAACTTAACCTAACCAAATCGAGCCCAACCAAAACAAAAAACCCGATTTTTAAGTACCAGGCAGGAACACACACGGTCATTGTAGCCCTTTCGCAAATTACACTCAAGAAACACTCTTCTCCTTCCTTCCTTCCATCCTTCCTTCCTGCCTTCCTTCCTTCCCCACGCTCCTACTATATCCTATCGGAAAAACTTACCAAAAAAAAAAAAAAATCCCAGGAAATGGAAAATACACTTGAATACAACTCCCTTCCCCCCACACCAACCTCCCCCCCCCCGCCCCCGCACACACCTACCTACCTCCCCCCCCCCCCGCCCCCGCACACACCTACCTACCTCCCCCCCCCCCCCTCACACCTACCTCTACCTCTCCCTCTCCTAGCAAACCCATTAACGAATTACGGATTGATTCAATTTCCCTTCTGTATAAATTAAACTCCCCAGCTAATGGCTATAATTACTCTCGCTCCTATAGAGGGGGCTATTTGTACTAATGAGATCCTGGGAGGTTAATTTTTTTTCCTAATTATTTTTTTCTTTCCTGATTTAGTCAATCCTATCCTTCTTACATCCTACATCCTGTCATTCATTTTACATTTACAGGATTTCACTACGTGTTTCCATATACTGTTAAAAGGGTAATTTGTTCTAATGAGATTCTGGGATCATTATTTAGATTATTTCTGATTTAATTAACCTTTTTTTATCCTTCAATCTATATTCAATGGAAGTCTCTAAGGTTCTGCCACTCCTTCCTTCCTTCTACGCCTTCCATTAAGAATAGTTATACATTAACCCCCAAGAAAGATGTATTAGATGCCATTACTTTCCTTCTATGTACTGCTTTTACGATCATCACTCCTTACTTCTACATAATTACTCACTCCATCTACATAATTGCAGACATAAAGACCCCAAGAAATATGTTTTATAAAATTCCATCACTCTTTCCTTCTACGTGACCCCCCTGACCTTCTACGTGGCCCCCCTGACCTTCTACGTGACCCCTGACCTTCTACGTGACCCCTCTGACCTTCTACGTGACCCCCTTGACCTTCTACGTGACCCCCCTGACCTTCTACGTGACCCCCTTGACCTTCTACGTGACCCCTGACCTTCAACGTGACCCCCGACCTTCTACGTGACCCCCCGATGGACTTTTATCTCAAACTCTATTGTCTCTGGGAACGTGTCGAAGTACTAATGAATCCCGAGATGTTCTTATTAACTATCAGTCTCTCTTGCGTCCTCCTGGAGCTCCTCATAAGACCCTAATAAGACTCAAGATGACGGGCTTATACTCCATCATCCCAGTCTTATCCTATTATACGCTAGAAAAAGTATTTACAGTATATTCATAATGGGATATTTTATATGAAACTGAAATTTTTTGATGCATAAGGATCATTTTCTTTTGGTAGTATTATGCTTTAGGGATTCGTTAATTTCTGAATTCGTAACCTAACCTAACCTAACCTAACTAAATGTAATGTAATCTACTCCTTAACCCAACTTAATCTAATCCTTTCACTAAACTAACCTGATCTAAGTCAACGTAACTACACCAAATATATGTACCCGTATAGTACTAGTGCTAAAATTTACGTTCATATCTGGATCCAAAACTTAAACATTACTTATTGGTGAAGATATAGAGCCTAGTAGTTGATGAAGCAGTCCACCCAATACACCATTTGCCTCTTAGGAAAAGCCATTTATAATTCACCTTTGAACTTTGATACCGGAGTGTAATAAGTACTATACCTCTACTCTCTGTGTGTACAAGATGACGTGATATAATACTGTACATTGATCCTGGTTAACGCTTGTGTGTACTGTTACTTGTACTGTACACGCACCACTGTTATGGTATTTGAATCTATAACTCTACCTGTACTTACACCTGCACCTGTAATTATATTTATACCTGTATTTGTATCTATACCTGAATTGACATTTTCACCTGTAATTATATTTTACCTGTATATATGTGAGTCTTAATTAACAAAAGGTTACAATAGGAGGACACAAAGCTCCTCTGTACCATCACTCACAGCCTGAGCCTCGTCAACCATTAACCTTTTGCAGTTCACTCTTGCATGTCATCAAACTTTGCAATGCGGGTCTTAAAGCTGCAACATCGTCCAGGTGGCAATTGTACACTACATGACACACGTTCTTGATACAGCCAGATCTTAGGACTGAATCAATCAATGAGGTTTTACGTATTACTGTAAATATAAAACAGATGTTATTCCCCTACAGCCGAGTGATATGCAAATTAGTTTCGTTTGTCCATCGTTCCCAGCAGAAAGCTACTACGCTTTTCTAGGTTTACAACTTTCAATAGATTTTTAGTGATTTTTGGCAATTTTTAGGTCTTCATATTTTTTTTAAGCACTTTTGAATTTCCTAAAAGTTCCCGCGTGACAGATATCACTGCCGGCAGGTGTTGAGTGCTGCGGCAAACTCAATATTGACTTATTCATAGACGGACGAACAGACAGACATGTGGTAGCAGACAGACACGTGGTAACAGACAGATATGAGGTAGTTGTTTCTATACCTGTAGTGTTGTTGAATCTGTACTACTGTCTTCACTGCTGCTGTATCTGTACTTGTACCATTACCCCCCTTAGAACTACCTCAGGGACCTTCACCCCTTAGAACTACCCCAGGGACCATCACCCCTTAGAACCACCCCAGGGACCATCACCCCTTAGAACCACCCCAGGGACCATCACCCCCTAGAACCACCCCAGGGACCATCACCCCTTAGAACCACCCCAGGGACCATCACCCCCTTAGAACCATCCCACAGATCTTCACCCCTTAGAACCACCCCAGGGACCATCACTCCTTAGAACCACCCCAGGGACCATCACCCCCTTAGAACCATCCCACAGATCTTCACCCCTTAGAACACTCCAGGAACCATTAACCCTTAGAACCACCCCACTAACCATTACCCCTTAGAACCACCCCAGGGACCTTCACCCCTTAGAACAAACCCTTAGAACCATCCTAAGAGAACCGTTACCACCACGACCACACATTACCACACATTACAAGTCGACTTCCATAGCACCAAACGCCCCGAACCAGAAGCTGTGACTATAGACCAAAACACACACACACACACACACACACACACACACACACACGACCAAACAAGAGACACTTCATCTGTATTATTGCATCGATGTTTTAAAGATCAGGTAATGTTTATAAAATATTTGGTTGCCAACTTTGACGAATAATTACAACATCAACAGTGAAACATTTTACGTGTGAATAATTACGTTTCGTGTGTCTTAAAATAATACCGAACTAATTTGGATAATTGAATAAACTTAAAAAACATTGGTAATTTTTTTTTTCAGGGGTTGTGGGAGGGGAGGGGGGAGGGCAGGAGGATAGATTGTCCTTGTTGAGAGAATAACAGATTGTTTATAGTTTGTGTAATTACTATACTATGTTTTGTTTACACTAAATCTGCTTATAGAGTATTACAAAAAAAATGCTTCCTGGAATATACAGTGTACACATCCTCCTACACTACAGAATCCTACACAGTACACCATCCTACACCATCCTCCAACACAGTACACCATCCTCTACACTACACCATCCTACACAGTACACCATCCTCCAACACAGCACACCATCCTCCACACTGCACCATCCTACACAGTACACCATCCTCCACACTACACCATCCTCCACACTACACCATCCTACACAGTACACCATCCTACACAGTACACCATCCTCCACACTACACCATCCTACACAGTACACCATCCTCCACACTACACCATCCTACACAGTACACCATCCTCCACACTACACCATCCTACACAGTACACCATCCTCCACACTACACCATCCTCCACACTACACCATCCTCTACACTACACCATCCTACACAGTACACAATCCTCCACACTACACCATCCTCCACACTACACCATCCTCTACACTACACCATCCTCCACACTACACTATCCAACACACTACATCATCCTCCAACACACTACATCATCCTCCACACTACACCATCCTCCACACTACACCATCCTCCACACTACACCATCCTACACAGTACACCATCCTCCACACTACACCATCCTCCACACTACACCATCCTCCACACTACACCACCCTACACCACCCTACACAGTACACCATCCTCCACACTACACCATCCTCCACACTACACCATCCTACACAGTACACCATCCTCCACACTATACCAGCCAACACACTACACCATCCTACACAGTACACCATCCTACACAGTACACCATCCTCCACACTATACCAGCCAACACACTACACCATCCTACACAGTACACCATCCTACACAGTATACCATCCTCCACACTGCACCATCCTAATTCCAAGAAGGCCAGGTAGTAGCCGTGTACCTGCTTCTACAATTACATTAAAGGTTTTATACTACATCACCTTGACTACACCTCGCCAAGTCCATCCATCTTTTTGTAGGAATCCAACCAATGTTTTTGTAGGAGCTCAAGCAATGTATTTGTAGGAGTCTAACCATGTATTTGTAGGAGCTCAAGCAATGTATTTGTAGACGTCCAACCAATGTATTTGTAGGAGTCTAACCATGTATTTGTAGGATTCAAACCAATGTATTTGTAGACGTCCAACCAATGTATTTGTCGGAGTCTAACCATGTTTATGTAGGAGTGTCAAGCAATGTATTTGTAAGCATCATTACCGTAGCATTATCACCAACGACAGGTGCTGCCCCGCTTCCTTTATACCGCTGTATCGACAAACCGAATGCAATTTCCCAGGGCATTTCAGAAGTCCTGACTGGAGTATATAGGAATGAGAACCATTTATAGGCTGTCATCCCCCTCCCCTTTCCTCCCCTCCCTTGTCCCCCCTCCCTGGACCCTCCCCCCCCCCACCTGTAAAATACTCTACCTGTATTTTATGTAAAAAAAAATCTGTTCTTATAATGATAAATTTATATACATTTTCTTAATCTATATCTGCTAAGTACGAGCCCTATACATCTGACCGTCCTTGAGGTATGATACTGAACATACGTACACGTTCGTAGTTACAGATACATAAGAACATAAGAATGGAGGAAACTGCAGCGGGCCTATTGGCCCATACTGGGTAGTCCCGTTTACACCCAGCCCCTATTGCTCATATAAGCATCCAACCTATGTTTGAAGCTATTCAGCGTATTCGAGTTAATGATGATATTTGGTAACTTGTTCCATTCAGCCACTACTCTGTTTCCAAACCAGTGTTTACCTATTTCACGCCTAAATCTAAATTTGTCTAATTTAAAACCATTGTTACGAGTTCGCTCCTGGTTGGATAGTTTGAGTACCTTTGTAATGTCCTCTTTGTTTAGCCCTGACTTCCACTTATACACCTCTATCAGGTCGCCCCTCGCTCTACGGACGGTACTGACTACTATTATACATACGTGGGATAATAATTAGCTACGTATGATGATAATATGTAAAATGGAATAATTATGATCATCATCATTTTGAGGTCATTATCCACGCATGCTTGGGTTAGCCTCGGTTACCAACTCATAGCAACTGTTGGGTAAAACCAGAATGAAATCCCCCCACCCTTCCCCCCTCCCACCTTACCCACTCTTCCCACCTCTCCCACCTCACCACCCCTCCTACAACCTCACCACCCCTCCCACATCACCCACTCTTCCCACCTCTCCCACCCCCTTTCTCTCACCACCCTTCCTACAACCTCACCACCCCTCTAACCTCACCACCCCTCCCACCTCACCACCACAAAACCAAGGTAACAGGCCAGAAAATAGACCAGGGAGCAGAGGATGGACACTGCTCTGGTGACTCGGTAACCATAGGGCATGTTGAAGTCAAATTTTACACCTGGTCGCCTTTCCTAGCGCCAAGCCACAGGTGAGAACAGGTGGTAAGGGAAGGGTCGCAACTGAGTCACTCCCTGAGGTAATCAAAGACTTACCCACCCTACCTGTCATACCTGTGTAGTGATAAAGGTAATAACTAATATACACAAAAAATAATAATAATAAAAGGTGATGATAAGAATAATAATAAAGTATGACAATGATAAAGAAGTAGGGGAAAATAAGTACCCAAGAATGATAACTTTAAAATTAATGAGATCCACAGGTATGATAATTACAATCATTAAAGGTGAATCATAATCAATAGAGTGGAATGATAAGGATAACGCGTAAGGTATGATAATTATTAAACACAATGGGATTAATCAATAGGTAGGTACAGGTATGTGTGTGTGTGTGTGTGTGTGTGTGTCAGAGAGAGAGAGAGGGGGGGAGAGAGCGCGCGAGAGAGAGTTCATGTGTGTGCGTATACGAGTATGCATGTATGTATGTATGAGTGTCTGTGTCGAGTGGCTGGGCTGGCTCGGTGTTTCCTGTATCCCATCACTATGGTAACCTCTCCCAAACAGATTGTGAGATCGAGTGTCATGTTTTGCCATCGTCTCCCGGGTGATGTCTCCTCGTACGGGACACCACAGCCATTGACCGCCAGGGAGACGACACTGATTATTGGGTTCACCATTGTCTCCCTATAATGATCGTTCAACACCTTTATGTGATTATAGTGTTAGTAATCGTGATTTTAAGTGATTATTTTGGTATTTATGTTATTGTTGTATTTTTATCTATTTCTTCTACATTTTGGTTAAGTTGTAGCTTAGGTTAGGTTAGTATTTTCTCTTGTATTGCATTGGGTGAATTTTATCTCGATCCATAGTTAATAAAACGTGCATGTTGTTGTATTATGTCGTGTCCTAGAGCGATGTTAGGTTATATACACGAGCAGCTTAAAGGTGGAGTTCAATGCCATTAGAGAGTCACCGTCCCTCTCACTGCTGTATTGACTAATGTTAAACAAACAGGTGAAGGTCTGGACATACAGCCTCTGACACCTTCCTCCCTCCCTCCTAATGAACCTAATTAACACAGGTAAATATAAACTATAAGGTGGTATGATGGTACGTGTGTGTGTGTCTGTGTGTGTGTCTGTGTGTGTCTGTGTGTGTGTGTGTGTGTCTGTGTGTGTTGAAGGAAGTAACAACATTCTGAATGGTTCTCACGTTACATTTCCCCCATAATGACTGATGTGAGGACGAATATAACTTGCTCACTCGACCTAGGACGCCAAAAAAATAAGAAGCAATTAATGGCCTCGAAATTGCAATGAGAATCTACAGTAACTGGATCTATTTTCTTCTGACGTAAACAAGTTTAGGTTAGGTTAGGTTAGGTTATTGCTGTAACTCTCGCCTACGGGATGGCAAGGCCTTGAAGATACGGTTCCTGTCGTCACATATGTTGCTGTAAAATCAATATGTCACTTGTCACCTCCACGTCTCGCTAGCACGGAGATATTCATTTCTATCACACACACCCAAACGTTCAAACGCACACAGTCATACATACTATACACATACAAAGGACGTACGTATAATAAATTGACACACACACACACACACACACACACACACACACACACACACACACGAACATAAGAATATAAGAATGGAGGAAACTGCAGCGGGTCTATTGGCCCCTACTGGGCAGTCCCGTTTACACCCAACCCCTATTGCTCATATATATATCCATCCAACCTTTGTTTGAAGCTATCCAGCGTATTCGAGTTAATGATGATGTTTGGTAACTTGTTCCATTCATCCACTACTCTATTTCCAAACCGATGCTTACCTACTTCGCGCTTAAATCTAAATTTGTCTAATTTAAAACCATTGTTACGAATTCGCCCCTGGTTCGATAGTTTGAGTACCTTTGTAATGTCACCTTTGTTTAGCCCTGACTTCCATATACATCTCTACAGTATCATATCCCCCCTCACTCTACGTCTCTCGAGGGAGTGCAAATTAAAATGCTTTAACCTGTCTCTGTACTCAAGGTTCCTAATGCCCGGGATTAGTCTTGTCGTTCTCCTCTGAATATTTTCTAGGGATTCTATATCCATTCTGTAATACGGTGACCAGAACTGAATTGTGTAACCCAAGTGAGGTCTCACAAGCGCAAGATATAGTTTTAGGATGACCTCGTTATTTTTGTAACTAACACTCCTTTGTGTGAACCCAAGTACCTTGTTAGCCTTGTTTCGAGCAATGACACAGTGTTTAATTGGCTTAAGGTTCCTACTTATCATTACTCCTAAATCTCTCTCTCTCTCTCTCTCACACACACACACACAGAGCATCACCCACCCCCACAGATTTAGGTAATAATTTGAATGTGTCAACCCCGTCAGCACTCAGCATCACGACCCTCACCTGGAGACGTCACCTGGGGTTGAAATTCCTCTTCAGCGTTGCCCAGGAAACTAACTCTTCCCCTCGCCAGCCTTTGTCCCGGAGTTGTTACTGACAAAAGATTTCTCTCCCCCTCTTAACCTCTGCGTCTTGCATGTGTGTGTGTGTGTGTGTGTGTGTGTGTTTGTGCGTGTGTTTGTGAAGGGGTGTTTAAATGTGTGCGTGTAAGTACACTACAGTATGTATGTATGTATGTATGTATGTATGCATGTATGTATGTTTGTGTGTATGTATGTTTTTTCTGGGGGGATATATTTCATGCCCTCTTAATAACGAAAGAGAATCACAAAAAAGTCAATATATTTCACCTACGACAGATGATGTATATTTCACACACTACATCATAACAAAAGGCTCATGATATAAATCACTCTTTATATCGAAATAAAAACAGGATATATAAATATATAACTCATACTGTGTCCTGTTAGGTTTCTGATACTTCATACATTCATATACTTATATACACAGTAATGAAAAAATACATCTATATATTTCATTTATTCAGTTTATACATTATTTTAGGTCATATTACAACTATCTGCCTCCCTCCCCCTCTCCTCTCCCTGCTCTTCCCCCTCACTCTTCCCGTTACCTCCCTTCCCTCTCCCCTCACCCAAGCAACCACCTAGCAACTCTTCCTCCTCCTTCCAAGCACACCCTCTCCACCCCCAACTTCCCCTCCTTCCCCACACATCTCCCCCAGCTCTACCCCCTCCTCCCCAACATGTTAACCCAAGCCAATTAAACTTTCATCTTTTACGAGGGCAGTTAACACCCTTTACTGCTTCCCTTCCTCTCCCTTCTCCCTCCTCCTCTCTCTTTCCTCCTCTCCCTCGTCTCTCTCACCTCCCTTTCCCCCCTCCCACTCCCCCCTTTCTCTTTCTCTCTCCCGTCTCGCCTCCCTTTTCCCTCCCCGTCTTCTTTCTCTCTCATCTGCTTCTCTCCCTGTCTCTCCTACACCCATTCCTCCTTTCTCCTCTTTCTCTTCCTTTCCCCCTTCCTCTTTTCCCTTCCTTTTAATCGTATTTCTCCCCCTATCGCCCCGCCATGTCTCTCTCTCCCTCCTTTCCCCCTCAGTCCACCCTCTCCTTCCAACCTTCCTCTATTCCCATCTCTTCCCTACCCTTCCTTACACCCTCCCCACCCTCCCCTACCTTTCCCTATACCCTCCCCCTCTCCTCCCTGCCCCTCCCCACCCCCCATGGTCATTCCGGCGGGTAGATCCTCAGAAGCATCCAGTTGGCCGATATGAAAAGTACGAATAAAATTACCGAGACTAAATCTACGTGAAATGCAAATGAAATTAAGAATATTCCCTGGAGTCGTGTTGCTGCTGGAGTATATGCAAATTCCTATGCAGAACACGGAGGCAACAGAACACTACTTTCTTAGTGGCTATTCATAGTGTGTGTTGGGGTGTAGTGTGTGTGGGGAGGGGTGTAGGGGGGGTGGAGGGGTGGGTGGTTAGTGTGCTTGGGAGGGGTGGGGGTAGGGGTGTGGGGAGGGGTGTGGGAAGGGGTGTGGGGAGGGGTGTAGGGGGGGTGGTGGGGTGGGTGGTTAGTGTGCTTGGGGGGTGTGGGTTGGGATGTGGGGAGGGGTGTAGGGGGGGGTGTGTTGTAGGCCTATGTGTGTGAGGGGAAGGGTGTAGTGTGTAGAGTTGGGGAAGATGAGGGAAAGAGAATAAGGCAAAAAAAGGAGAGGAGGAAGGGTTAACATTGGATAGGAAGAGGTGGATATAGAATAAAAAGAGAAGGAAGTGAAAGAATAAAAAGGAAGGTATAAGAGGGAGAAGAAGAGGAAGAGAGATGAGAAAAAGGGGAAGAAAAAGGATGAGGAATGAGAGGAGAAAGAAGAGGAAGAGAGAAGGTGTAATCGTAAGTGGTGATAACATTCTTCCTTATATATTAAAACCATTTTAATCCGCTCTAACTTAAACCAGTAACGTGACCCACAACCAAACTCTCAAAGGATCTTAAGTTAAATTTCATTCCTCTTAACTGTAGATGTGAGAACCTAACCTAACCTAACCTAACCTACTACACAAAGATCAATTCTCAAAGGTCAATAATGTTAAGATATTCCTTTAATTGGATATATGAACGTATCTAAGTGACTAGAAAATAAATTCTCAAAAATTCTTAAGGAAAATTTTCCGTAGTATCTGTCTGTCTGACTTAAGCTAAAAATAATGATGGTTTCTATAATATATAAACATGATATAGAGAAGAAAAAATAGTACTCATCAATATATCTATAAACATTAAAAATTAGTTACATTAATTTAACAACAACAAATAAATATACAAACTTATCTAACATTAATTTGAGATTTTTCATTTTACTCCAAAAAGTAAGTAAAAAAAAAAAGTAATTGACTGGGAACTACATTACATTAAACTATAAAATATAATACAGCCATGCAAACCCATTAACCATTAATTTAATTTTTTTTCTCAATTTTTATCTGAAAACTTTTACAAATTATTGACCCGGGTACTATTTTTAATTAACCCTTTCCCCAAATGGAAAAAAAAAAGAAATTACAAAATATGCAAAGCTATTTGACATTAATTTCATTTTTTTCCCTCTCTTTCTCTCTCGCCACTGGGAAAATTAATGCAAAGCTGTTAGGAAAATATAAAAGTTTCGAATCAGCTTCCGGTTCC
Source organism: Homarus gammarus (assembly GCA_958450375.1). Lineage (NCBI taxonomy): Eukaryota > Metazoa > Arthropoda > Malacostraca > Decapoda > Nephropidae > Homarus > Homarus gammarus. The sequence continues at coordinate 1,257,058 of CAUDMG010004128.1, read as the reverse complement.
CAAATCCAAAACCGTGAGAGACTGCCCCTAAATTCTGCCAAAAAAAAAGATAAACAAAAATAAATAAATAGAAAAATAACATAAATCCTGAAACAGTCGATTCTGGAATGGTTAGAAGGGAGAGGATGTGGGAGAGGGATGAAGGGATGGAAGGAGGGAGTTGAGGGATAAGGAGAGAGTGGAGGGAGAATGGGAAAGGGATGATGAGAGTGAACAGAGAGAGAGAGAGAGAGAGAGAGAGAGAGAGAGAGACCCTTACGTCACTTACTTTTCTCTGTCGTCAAGATGTGGGAGGGGAAACTAATTTATTTCAGCTCCACCAGTTTAATTTGCTGGGAGTGGACGATGGCAGGGTCTCTCTCCCCTGAACCGAGTACTGTAGTTTCCTCCTAAATTAATATTAATGAGCCACAGTTTGCTAAGATGTTATATATAAGTATCTGATGTCCCTCTATCCTGTCTGTCTATCTATCATTAACTTATAAACTCTGTCTTCTTACCGTCTATAAGGTGAATTCTAGACCCCTAACTTCTGTCTAACTCATATTGCTACCTATAAGGTTGCGTTTCCTTGAGTTACTTTTTCTTTTATTAATTTGTGAAGCAGGAAGCCATCCCTTGAGTGACCTAGCAGGAATGGTCGCTGGCAGGAGTGGTCGCTGGCAGTAGTTTACCAGGAGGTGGGGAAAGAGGAGATCAGGGAGGGGGTGGGAGGGAGTGGGGTAGGTCGGAAGTGGGAAGGGGAGATCGGGGGTAGGAGAGGGAGGTCGGGGGTGGGAAGAGGAGGTCGGGGTAGAGGAGGGAGGTTGGGGTGGGAGGAGGAGACCGGGTGAGGGGGGAATCAGGGGTAGGGGTGAGCTTCTTCTCCTCTATATAAATATGTCAAACATGTTCATGGAGAAATGAAAAATCCTCAATGTACGACCACCGTGGCTATAAAACTAAGGCGGCCCTAAATTTTCAATGGTTCCTTAACTCAATGATATATATTTTTAAGACACCTCCTCCCCCTCCTCCTCCTCCTCCTCCTTCTCCTGCTCCTTCTCCTGCTCCTCTTCCTTCACTGGTCAAGGTTCATCCTCCCAATCCTCCCCACCTTCTCTCCCCACAGTCGAATCATCCTCCCTCTCTCCCCACATTCCTTCCTCTAGTCAAGGCATCCTCCCCACTTCACCTTCCCTAGTCAAAGTCACCCTCCCAATCCTCCCCACCATCCCCTCCCCAATCAAGCCACCGTCCCCACCCCCCTAGACCCCCCCCCACCACCACTTCTCTTAGTCAATGATAAATTTTTAGACGCTCCCAGACCCTCCGTCCTTAAAGCCGTGATAAATTTTCAGTCACTCTCGTGGTCCAATGATAAATTCTTGTTTTTGGCCTCCAGATGAGATGCTACCGTGTGTCTTTTGTGGCCAGTATTCACAACGTCTCTCCTACACATAAGAGACGTATAAATAAGTAAAATATCCTACAGACATCCTAAAAAAAAGAGATACAAAAGTCCTACTACACAAGTTTAGAATCTACACAATCAGTAAAATATCCTACAGACATCATATAAAATCATACAAAAGTCCTACAAAATATACACAGCTTCTCTCCTAAACACACCGTGGAGAGGAATCTACACAACGAGAAAAGTATCCAACAGACATCCTAGAAAATGATACAAAAGTCCTACGACAAAATTTAAGCATCTACAAAAGTCCTGCAAATCTTAGTAAAATCTATACAACGAGGAAAGTATCCTACAGACACCCTAAAATATATACAAAAGTCCTACTCCAAAATCTTAGTAAATACAAATCCTGAAAGTCCAATAGATCTCTACAAAAGACCTCAAAGTCCTAAATAAATCCTACAGGTCCTAAAATAAGTCCTACTCATTTCTATAAAAGTTTAACTTCTACAAAATCCTAAAATCCTACAATTATTCACCCATAATTTTTTTTTTAAAGTCCCAGAAAAGCTGTAGAGATGTAGTGAGGAGCAGATGAGTAACAGGGGAAGAACAGGTGAGTAACAAGTGAATAACAGGTGAGTAACAGGTACCAGGTGAGTAACAGGTACCAGGTGAGTAACAAGTGAATAACTGGTGAGTAACAAGTGAATAACAAGTGACTATAACAGCTGAGAAACAAGTGAGTAAAACAGGTGAGTAACAAGTGGGTAACAAGTGATTAACAGGTGAGTAACAGGTACCAGGCGAATAACAGGTGAATAACAAGTGAGTAACAGGTAATTTACAGGTGAGTAACAAGTGAGTAACAGGTGAACAACAGGTGAGTAACAGGTGAACAACAGGTGAGTAACAGGTGAACAACAGGTGAGTAACAGGTGAACAACAGGTGAGTAACAGGTAACTCAGTGTACAACTTGAGTCACCTGCAGTTTGGCTGGAGTGTGTTCTAGGGTCCTTGTGTGAGGTGAGTACATCCTTAGGAGGTCTAGTGCTCCTGTGTGTCACCCTGAAGGTCATCAAGCTCTTACTGTCTGTACATTGTGAGAATTTATACAACAACTGGGGTATATTTTCTGTCTGTTTTGTTTGTCTGTGTGTGAAAAGATGTCTTACTCTGTGTCTGTCTGTCTCTTTGCTTGTCTCTGTCTGTCTGTATGTCTCTCCTTTACACACACACACACACATACGTATTTAAATTCCTTCAGAAATTATGATATCGATTAATACAAAATTATATAAAAAAAATTGAAAATAGAAAACAAAAAATCACTAAGAACTTTTATCAATTCCCTCACATAAAATACAACACAGAAACGAAAAAATGACCAATAGATTCAGTATAATGTTGCAAAGAGAGAGAGAGAGAGAGAGAGAGAGAGAGAGAGAGAGAGAGAGAGAGAGAGAGAGAGAGAGAGAGAGAGAGAGAGAGAGAGAAATAATGACTGCTGGTAAACAAGATACTTCATTGCAACGCGAGTCGTAAATATTGCTAAAGGCGTGACATTGCAGGCCGATCGATGCAACACTAACAGTACACATAGGAGAGAGCTGGTCGACTTGGTGTATGTACAGAGTAGTGTGTTACGTGTCCCTCTTTGATGTCACCTTGTCTGATTTTTCCCATTTTTTGTCTTATCTTGCTTCAGGCGGTGGGAGGGAGAGGGTTGAGGTGAGGGGGAGGAGGTGAGGGGGAGGAGGTGAGGGGGTGGTGGTGAGGGGGAGGTGGTGAGGGGGTGGTGGTGGTGAGGGGGTGGTGGTGAGGGGGTGGTGGTGAGGTAGGTAAGGTGAGATGGGGAGCAGGAGGTGAGGGGAAGAAGAGGTGGGTAACGGAGGTGAGGTGGGAAGGAGGAGGTGGTAAAGGGGAAGAAAGAGGAGGTGAAGGGGGAGAAGGAGGAGGTAAGATCATACTTGAGAAGCGATTGGGTGTTGTAGTACAGGTTAGGTTAGGTTGTTGATGACACGTCACTGGGTTAGGTTAGGTTAGGTTAAGTTAGGTTATCTTATTGATATGAGACGTCACTATAGCCACCAGAATGCCCCTAACACACACACACACATCTGACCCAGGGAATGACCTCAATTCACCCCTCACTGACACCCTTGAGATGAACCATTAGAAGAAACAGTTTACACCAATCATGACACTTTACATGTTACGAACGTGAAATATATTATAATTTTACGACATTACCACTGAACATTGAGGGATATTTTGTGAGTTATCAATTTATTTGTTTGTATATTTATTTGTTGTTATCGCTATAAGTATGAAGTTTTCCGTCCATCCGCCCCCCCTCCCCGTGTGTGTATGTGTGTGTGCGTCCCTCTGTCCGTCCGACCTGTATGTGCGTGCGTCCGTGCATCCGTCCGTGTCCGTTCGTCCGTTCATTTTGCTAGAGTTATAAATACAATAAATGCATCAAATAACAAAGGATAATCAGCACTTAAAATCCTTCATCTCATTACCTTACCAAGTTATGGCTTCTTGGTCAATGTTATGGCGTGACGGGGAGACATGACATACAAACTTAAATTAATCCCTCACACGACATAAAGTACAGGACTAACATACACTCAGACGTGATCACTGCATCGAATAACATAATTCACATTGACAAAACTCGAATGGAACGGGTTGGAAGGGTCAATGCCGTTTGTATGTTAGTCTGTAAGTTTGTCCACAATATCAATCAAGAATGAAAAGGTCAACAGAGGTCAACAGAGGTCAACAGCTTATAATATATTCATGAGGACAAACATTACAGGTGTTATATTTTATAAGGAGAAAAGATCAAAGGTGAAACTCAAAATTTACGTAACAAAAATACCTTAATGTTACCTAAAATTCTAAACAACATTTTGATTTATTTTTCGAATTTTTTAGGCAAATTAAATTATCTATAAAAAATGGAGTAAAGTGAGAAAATATATTGGTCTCTCTCTCTCTCTCTCTCTCTCTCTCTCTCTCTCTCTCATATCTATGCTACATGTCACTAAATAAGACACATCTATCTTTCTATCTGTCCACTATATTTATCCTTGGTTCCCACTTTTTCTCACGGGGTCGATGAGGGGAGAAGAGAAACCTCAATAAAGGGAGGAAATAGGAAGGGGAGAGCAGTGCATGACAGGTGTAGAGTGTAACAGGTGTAGAGTGTGACATGTGTAGATTGTGACAGGTGTAGAGTGTTACAGGTGTAGAGTGGGACAGGTGTAGATTGTGACAGGTGTAGAGTGGGACAGGTGTAGAGTGGGACAGGTGTAGATTGTGACAGGTGTAGAGTGTTACAGGTGTAGAGTGTGATATGTGTAGATTGTGACAGGTGTAGAGTGTTACAGGTGTAGAGTGGGACAGGTGTAGATTGTGACAGGTGTAGAGTGTTACAGGTGTAGAGTGGGACAGGTGTAGATTGTGACAGGTGTAGAGTTGGACAGGTGAGGGATGGAATAACAAGCAGGAACATTATACATACCTTATATCAACAGTAAACAAACTGAAGTTGTAGTGTAAAGTTCACTATTAAAATCCGTTCGACTCTCCCTCTGAACCACGAACCCCGAACCTCAGACTCGTGAATCCGAAGCATTTATGGACAGAATAATGTATCAATTTACTGCTTCGGGTTCACCTAATCCCTTTACTATTGATGTAATTGAAAACAAAACCTTATAGATACAAAACAAAAGTAAAGGTATAGTTTCACCAGAAATATCCCTCGTCTTTTGTTTGAGCTGAAGTGACGAAAAAAGAATAGACCCCACGAAACAGAAGCCAAGACGAATTTTCCTCTAAATTCATCATATTCTAAGTAGTAGTAATCCCTAAAGCGTAAAGTAACTTATAAATAACAATCACTTACTCCCCTAAGATAGAAAGGAAAACAATATTGATTCAACTCAAAAAATTATAAAAGTGAGAAATGGTTTTATAATAAGGACCAGTGACTTCTGAGCCCCATGTTTACCCAGTATTGATGACCGAAAGAGCAAGAGTGATACTGTAAACGATACACAATGTTGCACTTAAATAATTCATGTTTTATGGTCTCTTAAGTCGTTTATCAGTTGTACGGGGGACCCCCTTAACACCTTATTGACGGGTAGTTTTATTTTATGGTCTGTGTACATCACCAGGTCTTGACCTAGGTGCTGACATCAATAAGATTCTGCATCTTCACTGGGTTTGACTTCGGGTCCTGCAAGTGAAGTCATGACAATAGGTAGGTTGATGTTAAAATGAACTTTAGTATATGATGGTTGTGGTGTGGTGTGGTGTGGTGTGGTGTGGGGGTGTGGTGTGGGGGTATGGTGTGGTGCGGTGTGGTGTGGTGTAGTGTGGCGAGTATGAGGTGTGGAATATATATGTCTGTATTGTACTCACAAAGGTAAGGCAGGCTGTGAGGCTGTGTGTGTGGTTGTGGGTGTGGCAGTAACGATGGTGTTGTGTGAAGGGTGTGTAGCCTTGGGTGAGGGCCACGCCGCGGCACTGTAAGAGGCACCTACAAAGCCTTCAGTGCTCGGCAACCCAGCAACCATAAACATAAATTATACGCTGTGACGCTCTAAAGGATCACAGGTACAATAACTTATGGGAATATAGTTTGTGTTGTGAGATACTACTACTACGACCACGATTACCACCACTACTACTACCACGACTACCACGACAATTACGACTTTTTTATGGCCTCCATCCTCCCCTTATAGCCATACCTTCGCCACCATTTTATTACCTTAAAATTAAATATCCTAATACATAAGTAGCTATCCTAGTTGTGTTGAGTTAATTGAGCCGCAGATCTATGAGGCATTCAGTGACTGTTGTCGGTTTTGGGGCCGATGCTCTCGTTCCCCTGAAGCAGAGGAAAGCCAACCTAAGGAGAGAGAAGGACAGTCGACATCTCATCCAGGCTGTGACATAACTTCTGGGCTGCTGCTTCTGTTCGGATAACACCTCCGCGAGTCTGACGTAGAAGCATCTTGCACTTGGTCCCATCCCACCAGAGGTTGTGAACACTAGAGGAGTGAAGCTGCCTTGATCAACTTCTGAATTCTCTCCTCGTATGCCCTTAGCTTGTCGTTCTCGTTCCTCCTGTGTGCAACATCGAGAGCTAAGTTACGGTGACATGCGGCCATGGGATCAAAATTCCTGATGTCGAAGAAGGCTCGCTGTCCCGGCGTCTAGAATCCTCGAGCACTGACGTAAACACGGGCTTCGTTGGATGTGTTTGAAGTCGTATGTTGGAAATTCTCACAGTCCAATGGAAGGAGGGTCGGTTCTACCCTGACATCACGGCAGATTTCCTTCAACATATTTGCTGTGAGATCCCTTACTTTGTCATGCCTCATGCATATGAAGCCCCCTTTCTTGCACACCATGGCGTGATCGACGTCATAGGAAGAGCCACACACGCATTGGGAGGGCAAACCTTCTACTGGCCTACCGTACCCTATACCATTGGCATCTGTAAATTCTTGTTTATTGAGACTGAAACCATTTGCCCTTATCAGTAACGTAGTTAACCAGTTCGAGGCGCCCACCTCCTGCGCTATAGCTATTTTTTTTTTTTAAATTCTCTGGTACTTGCAGCAACAGTTGCTACAACTTATCACTTTGGCCGTGCTGTCGTTCTGGAACTTCGAATCTTGTTTACTTCACTGGTATCCACCTCATCTGTTGCCTTCTGAGCTATTATGTGGTCCGTGAGGGCTGCCGTGAGCTTAACTGAGTTTTGATGTTCGGCGGCAGCAATCTCCTCTGGATTGGCCAATCCCATACCTCCCAGTCTCGGTGGTAGTGCAAGGAGTGATCTTTCTGCTGGGGTTAAGTGAGGGTGTTTCACTAATTTAGGAATAAAATTGACAGTGATAGCTTCTTCCAGAGGGTGAAGGAGGGGTCCGATATCAGGGATAGTGCGCATCAGGTAATTCCAGCGATGCTTGACTCCATGGGTGAATGCGCAAAAGCCGCATGTGGCTTTGTGTTAACAATGTCAGACAAAGCTTGGATTTCCTTAACCCTCTCATTCACCTTCCCCTTTACGTACTCGGTCTTGAAGTCAGTAGTGCCGATTTTTCCTAGGTGTCTTTGGCCATCCTTTGTTATTTTGACCTCACTTCCACCGAACACCTCCATTGCCCGTTCATAATGTTCTGGCTTCACAATGAGGAAGGACTTGCTGGCGTTTGGGTGGTACCCTATTTGTGGGTCTCGCGATGTTACCAGGTCCCACCACTTTTTTATGTCCTCCAATTTTCCTGCTCCTGTAAGGTCGTCAGCGTACGCCACTTGCTTGACCTCATTTGTTTCAAATTTTATTGTGTTGGAGCACAGATAGGCCTAATGCGTACATTGACATTGCGACAGGGTCCCCCTGCGTTGTTCCCTCAGTTGACTGTATGATGGTATCACCTCTTAGAGCCTTGTTGTTTACTATATAGAGGTCTGATGGATTCCTATAGGAGTTTTCAACATACATTGCAAAGCTTGGACACTTGATCTTGATGTTGTACAGTGTGGCCTAGCGGTTAAGTATGTTGAATGCGTTTGAAGCCTCCACCAGGAGAACGGCCTCAGAATCACACGCTGCTCAAATATCGTTCTCATGGCGTGAATGGCAGCTTCCCCTCCAGCCTGGTGGCCAGCGCAAACGTGCAGGTTCCCTGCTGCTGCCCTGACATCATCCTTTACCACCTCCATTATGCATTTTCCGATGATTCGCCTCAGCACTTCCCCCACCCCTATAGGCCTACATCCTGGTTTCTTTTCCAGAGGAATAAGGCGGCAGGTCGTCAGGGCCTGGAGGTGATGGCAGCAAGAGGATGCCAGCTTTCTTGCAAGGACGGCAATGGCAGTGCAGAGATCACTTGTTACGGGGCCAAACTTGTTAGTGCAGGGCAGGACAGCATTTGGTGGGATATTGTCACCCTGGAACCTGATGCCTTCGTCTACATTTGCAGGGGGATGTTTTTCTTTCAGTTGTTTTAATGTCTCTCTCTTTATTGGCAGAACCCCACCGGAGGATTCCTCTGTGAGAGATCTTACCGCCAAAGACACTTTTCCCACACGCATTTTGTTTCCAAACTTTCTTGCAACGTCATCGGTGTTTTGATTTCCGTCTCCTATAAATTTTAGTCTCTCCTGCAGTGTTCTTGCTTTACATAGGAGATCATCAAGGGCCCCAGTCTGCCACATTGTTAATCTTCTCTTCATTGCTGCCGCATTTTCTTTGTGCTTAGTCTTTGTGTGTGTCCTCTGACAGAATAGATGTGGTATTATTGCCAGTATTTGAATAGCTAAAGGGGCAAGGAAGCAGTCCTGAGTGTACTCAGTTATGAGGCTACGACTACGACTACTACGATTACTGCTATTACTACTATGTCTACTACTACTACTACTACGAATATTAAAATACTATTACTACGACTACACATTAAACCACACTACACTACACTATACTATACTACACTACACTACAGCTAAAACTCTCTGTGTGCCCTTCCGTGTGTCCTGACCTTACACATAAGTAAATAACCCACTACATAATACTGACTACATGACTACATAATGCAATAACACAAAACCATAACACATATTCTTAATACATAAACCAACACGGAGGGAAAAAAAACAGCACACTGTATATACGAACTACATAATGAGGTATAAACCACTCTACATATTTACTCAAGTGTTATACCCAAGTGTGACTGAGGGTAGGCGACCACAGCCCACTAAACCAAAATAATATCCACCTTGTTCATCTATTAAATGTCATCCCTGAGTTTTAGTCTGTCTTGACCCTATTTTACAATATCATTCACCTACCCAAGTATATTTCCATTTTACACATACAATATTAATACATCAAGAACCACATAATTCAACAAGGGAAACACCCCCTCCCCCCCCTCCCCACTTTACACTTATTCCATAATTCAACAGGAACAGAGAGCTTATTTTTCAACCAAGGAGAAAATAAATTGGTGAAAAATAAGTCTTTCACGCAAGGAATAGAAAAATAGGTGTGTGTGTGTGTGTGTGAGGGTTGGTGGGTGGGGGAGGGTTGGAATGGATGATACACCTCAATACATGATTAATGGTAGCGACTCACACACACACACACACACACACACACACACAGGGATCTTAAATTGGTTAGTGGTTGGTGGTGGTGTTGGGGGTGGTGGTGTTGGGGGTGGTGGTGTTGGGGGTGTTGATGTTGGGGGTGTTGGTTGGGGATTGGTGTTGGAGGTGGTGTTGGGGGTGTTGGTTGGGGATTGGTGTTGGAGGTATGGTGGTGGTGTGGGGTGGTTGTTGTTGGGTGTTGGTGGTGTGTTGGTGAGTGGTTGGTGGTGGTGGTGTGGTGGCAGATGGTGGGTGTCAGGTAGTGGGTGGCAGGTAGTGGGCGGCAGATAGTGGGCGGCAGGTAGTGGGTGGCAGGCAGTGGGCGGCAGGTAGTGGGTGGCAGGTAGTGGGTGGCAGGTAGTGGGCGGCAGGTAGTGGGTGGCAGGTAGTGGGTGGCGACCAGTATACCTCGCCGTCATAACACCTATATATCAAGCTTTGTATGGCTCTTCCTATCATCCTATATACTCTCACACACACTTACTTTCACACACTTACTCTTTCACACTTATTCTCTCACACACTTAGTCCCTCACACACTTATTCTCTCACACACTTAGTCCCTCACACACTTAGTCCCTCACTTACGGTCTCACACTTAACCTCATACACTTACTCTTTCATACTTATTCTCTCACACTTACGGTCTCACACTTAACCTCACACTTAACCTCACACACTTACTCTTTCACACTTATTCTCTCACACACACTTAGTCCCTCACACTTACGGTCTCACACTTAACCTCATACACTTACTCTTTCACACTTATTCTCTCACACACACTTAGTCCCTCACACTTACGGTCTCACACTTACTCTCACACTTACTCTTTCACACTTACTGAATTATTGTATAACTATGATTTTTTTCCCCTAAGTGGTGGTCTGAAATACAAAAAAAAAAAACATTATTGTCTCACTATTTTTCGTATTTTTCACAAGTAAACAAACTAAAATACACAGACTGTATCACGACATAAACTTAACTGAATTTATTTATTATTTTCTTTCAAATCAAGTTACCGAAATGTATAAATTACGTTTGTATTTTGATGTATTTTAAGTTCTGGAAATACAATATTTTTGTATTATTATTGTGAATTCCTTCTTTGCTTTTCCAGGTAAGGGCTCTTAGGTATTTTAATTATGTAGGTATAACATTGTAAAAGTACTTCCTGTGTTCCATGAAGTCACCTGGTTTAACAAGGACTGACGTAAAGGCTTTCTGAATCCTGGTTCGCATTGAGGGGTGGGGGAGGGGGGTGAACGTTTAGTAGTGTAAAATAGAATTATATTACAAATTTAAGTCTGTAAGGTATAGCCATTATTTCCACAACCACTACTATTACTACTACTACCATACCATCATCACAACTACCACACCATCACTACACCATTACCACTATCATAACCACAACACCACCACCACCACCACATTACTACTAGCACTATCATAATACCACCACTACCACTATATCACCACACCACATAATACCACATTAACGCCATACCACTACCAAACCAGCATCATACCTCACCACACTATACATACCACCACATCACTACCACACCACCACAGTATTGGCGGGCAGGCAGAAGCAGGTCTGGGCGGGCGGGCGGGCGGGCGGGCGGATGGGTGGGTTGGCTGCCTCACGTTCACTGCTCCACACGACACCTTTAATAATGGCTCTCACCCTTCATATATACCAATTTGTTAACCAATGGTCTTTTTTATGGCTGTTTTCCTGACTTGCCTCGTGTTTATGCTCCACGTATATTCCCTGGCGTATACAAGGAGTGTTATATAATCTGATGAATATATGGGCCATTTAAACTATGTATATACTGTATAGCTCTTGAGTATACGAATTATATAGCCCCTGTTGAATATATAGTCGACCCTCTATTTCCATATATATTCCTCTAATGACTATATCCCTTGGTGAATATATGAATCATATATTTCACGTATATCAAATTATGAATAAAGGGACAATGATTATATACAATATATATTTATTAGATGATATACCGTATTACAACATCATTCGTGTCGTATAGAAAAGCGTAATTTCGGTTTTTTCGTTTTTTTTATTTTTATTTTTTTCCTTCGTGATCCATCGACCCATCACGGTCAAGTCTCAGTGCAATTTTGACGTCATTTTGGTCGCCATCTTTGTGTCACAGTTGATGTAAAACCAATTATTTGATTCCCAAGTTTACTGTTTGTTGGGGTGGAGAGGGAGAGAATGAGAGGGATGGGGTGGGGGAGGGATAGGAGTGGGTGGGGGAGGGAGGGAGGGAGGGAGGAAGGGGTGGGGGTGGAGGGGGACGGGAAGGGAGAGGAGAATGAAGGGGAGGGAAGGGGGTAGGAGGTAGGGGAAAGGGGAGGGGAGAGGGAGAGCAATTTTACTTACAAATCTTTGACAATTTTTTTTATTATTACTGTTGATGGTACCGAGGTTATTAATTGTGGTGGCTTTAGTGTGGTGGTTGTGGTAGTAAATGTGGGAGTATTCTATGATGGTGGTACATGGTATAATATGCATTCTTAAACCGTAGTAAATATAGGTTTGGGGTGAAGAGTGTAGTTTGGGTGTGAAATTGTAATAAATATGAGAGGGTGTAGTGAGGGTATGGTGAGGGTATGAGGGTGTAGTGAGGGTGTAGTGAGGGTATGAGGGTGTATTGAGGGTGTAGTGAGCGTTTAGAGGGGTGTAGTGGGGTGCATGGGTGTATCGAGAATTCATTGGGTGTGTGTAAGGGTGTGTGGGTGTAGGAAATATATAGTAAGGGTGTGAGGGTGTAATAAAGGTGTGTAGGTGTAGTGAGAGTGTAATAAGACTGTGTGGGTGTAGTGAGGGTGTGTCATGAGGGTGTATTGAGGGTGTAATAAGACTGTGTGGGTGTAGTGAGGGTGTAATAAGGCTGTGTGGGTGTAGTGGGGGTGTGTAATGAGGGTGTATTAAGGGTGTAATAAGGCTGTGTGGGTGTAGTGAGGGTGTATTGAGGGTGTATTAAGGGTGTAATAAGGCTGTGTGGGTGTATTGAGGGTGTAATAAGACTGTGTGGGTGTAGTGGGGGTGTGTAATGAGGGTGTATTGAGGGTGTAATAAGGCTGCGTGGGTGTAGTGGGGGGTGTGTAATGAGGGTGTATTGAGGGTGTAATAAGGCTGTGTGGGTGTAGTGGGGGGTGTGTAATGAGGGTGTATTGAGGGTGTAATAAGACTGTGTGGGTGTAGTGGGGGTGTGTAATGAGGGTGTATTGAGGGTGTAATAAGACTGTGTGGGTGTAGTGGGGGGTGTGTAATGAGGGTGTATTGAGGGTGTAATAAGGCTGTGTGGGTGTAGTGGGGGTGTGTAATGAGGGTGCATTGAGGGTGTAGTGGGGGGTGTGTATTGAGGGTGTAATAAGGCTGTGTGGGTGTAGTGGGGGGTGTAATGAGGGTGTATTGAGGGTGTAATAAGGCTGTGTGGGTGTAGTGGGGGGTGTGTAATGAGGGTGTATTGAGGGTGTAATAAGGCTGTGTGGGTGTAGTGGGGGGTGTGTAATGAGGGTGTATTGAGGGTGTAATAAGAACATAATGGAACTTTAACTTTACGAGGTCTTGGAACTTATGAATCGGAGGCATCATTTTTTTAACAATAATATTACACAGCAAAAGTTTAGACCTTGGGATACTGTATATATGTGCCGGGTCTCTCTCTCTCTCTCTCTCTCTCTCTCTCTCTCTCTCTCTACCTTAACTGTGTAAATATTTCTCGTCACTTGTCTATATACATTTCCCTATCGATATATTTATTTATCTACATAGAGTGTCTGTCTGTCTGTCTGTCTCATTTATCTTGAGAAAGAATGAGAAAGAAACCAAGAAAACCTTATCGTTCCAAGAAAGAAATACAATGTTTTCTTTTTTCTATTTTTTTTTTTTTTTGGTCTTGTGTCATAAACAGAAGTTAGGCACAATAACCCTTCACATTAAGAAGACATTAAAAAGCTCTCAGTCTTAAGGAGAAGTTAGGAGAGAATTAAGACTTCCTCTGGCTTTGAGAAGAGAGACACGAGAACTCTTCATCTTTAAGAGGAGAAGAAGGAGGAGAAGGAAAAGCTGCCTAACTACAGAGTCAGATATATAAACAGATGTAACCTCGATAGTGTCGTGTCAAATGTGTAGAAGCAGACTCGCCTGTGTCATATATATATATATATATATATAATATATATATATATATATATATATATATATATATATATATATATATATAAACAAGTGATATGCGCAACCTCGATAGTGTCATCTGTGGTAGAAGCAGAGGTCACAGTGTCATATATATACTGCATATACATAAGTGTCTAATTTTTCTTAAGGGAAAATATTACGATTATTCAGCCCAATACTCCTTCCTGACCTGACTGATAGTGTTACTTGCATATGAGGGGAGTGTTTTGTAGTGTGATTTATTGCTGTGCGTCTTGGGAGCGTTCCGGAGATCGAACTAAGGACCTTTGGGACGGGAGATGAATGCTGTATTCACTCGGCCGCCGCACCTCATCTGGATATAAGAGAACGCATTTATTTTCTTATTTCCGCCTATCTGAAGACGAATGAACGCACCCAGACTCTCCTATGGAAGAATAAGAGAACGTATCTTGCTCTCATATCCGCCTATCTGGACATATAAGAACGCATTGGGATTACAGTAGAATCTTATTGATATTTTGACGTCATTCTACTCTCACACAAGGCGCTTAAATCTACTTCTTGTTCAGGAATTACTTATGTGACATGCACTCTCGTTCTCACCTGGGGGTCAAGGGTCACTAATTGACCTCACCTGGGGTCAAAGGTCACGAACTAACCTCACTTGGGGTCAAAGATCACTAATTAACCTCTCCTGGGGTCAAATATCACTAGTAAGCCTCTCCTGGGGGTCAAAGGTCACTAATTAACCTCTCCTGGGGGTCAAATGTCAATAATTAACCTCACCTAGGGGTCAAAGGTCACTAAGTAGCCTCTCCTGGGAATCAAAGTCACTAATTAACCTCACCTGGGAATCAAAGGTCACTAATTAACCACACCTGGGGGTCACATCACACTAATTAACCTCACCTCAGGGGTCAAAGGTCACCAGCTTACTTAACCAGTTGTCCAAAAGTCAGTGAACTTGTAATTCTAGTAAAGGATATAATTTGCCATCACACAATTTACAGGTAATTTCAGGTTAGAGGACCACACTTTCCACCTTTGGTTAAAATTATGTGTAATACAGCGTGGCTCATGGCGTGGCTCATGGCGTGGCTCGCTAACACCGTGTATAATACCCCAATATTATCATGTGTATTATTTTTAACTCGTGTGTGTGTGTGTGTGTGTGTGTGTGTCTGTGTGTGTCTGTGTCTGTGTGTGTGTGTGTGTGTGTGTGTGTCTGTGTGTGTGTGTGTGTGTGTGTGTGTGTGTGTGTGTGTGTGTGTGTGTGTCTGTGTGCGTGTGTGTGTGTGTCTGTGTGTGTGTGTGTGTGTGTGTGTGTGCATCTTATTTTTTTTCTCTCTCTCTGTCTGTCTTTCTAAATGTGACCCACGATTGACGGTAAGGAGGATTGAAGGATATCAATGATAGAAAAGAGAAGAAGAATAAACAAGTAATATGAAAGGAGAGAGAGAGAGAGAGAGAGAGAGAGAGAGAGAGAGAGAGAGAGAGAGAGAGAGAGAGAGAGAGAGAGAAACGTTTTAAAGTGAGAATGGATAAAAATCTGATTCTTATCTGGTTCACCCCTCTGATTCACCTAACTGTGTCAAGGACAGACAGACAGACAGACAGACAGATGGATGGATGGACCGACGGACATGTAAAAAAAAAAGAGAGAAAGATGGAGAATTAGAGAAAGAAAAAAAAATAATATTATCTACCTGTCACATAGTTAACAGCCCTTGAGCACCGCACTTACCTGGAAGGGAAAAAATGTCAGTATTAATATCAATGGTAAAGTAAACATTACATTATTACTAGTGTGTTATTCTATATGAAACACACACACACACACACACACACACACACACATACACAAAGTCAACCTCACCCTCTAACACTGATACACACACGTTATGTTTACTGAATCATGAAACAAAAGAGAACCTCTGTCTGTCTGTCTCTCTGTCTGTCTATCTGTCATTTCCTCTCCGGGATAGATACCAACTCCCCATCAGCTGTATAAATAACTGCCTTGACTAAACCTTCACATAACACTGTGTGGGGTTTTATCAATAGCGGCTCAGTGTTGTGTGACCAGCTGGTAGTGTTGGTAATGGTGAAGAAACTAATGTATTGCCTCGTGTTTATATTAGTTTTAAAGCATGTTTTAATAGTTTGTTTACTATCTTCATTATCGTCACTATAATCATTCTTCATTTTCATCATTATTGTTATCATCATTTATCATCACTTTCATCATCATTCTCATTATTTCTCATCACTATCTTTTAACTTGTGTAAAATGATGACTGAAACTACTGCCAAATAGTTCATTATCATCATTATTATCACTGGAATTATCATCATTCATCACTTTCATCATCATTATTCATCACTATATTCTAACTTCAGCAAAATTATGAAAAAACTGTCACCATATTTTAAGAGATTTTTTGACAGACTATTAATTATCATCAAGTTTCACCATCACTGTTAGAACTATCATCACTATCCACTATCATTCTTATCACTATCATCACTATTCACCATCATTCTTATCACTATCATCACTATCCACTATCATTCTTATCACTATCATCACTATTCACCATCATTCTTATCACTATCATCACTATCCACTATCATTCTTATCACTATCATCACTATTCACCATCATTCTTATCACTATACACTAAAATCAACACAAGATAAGACCAAGACGAACAAATACTCATAGATAATGACACGAGGATATAATCACATAGTACAGCAGTTAATGTCAGCAAGATGTTAATGTTTACTGCGTGATTGTGGCTGTTTACACGTATGTCCTTGAGAGAGAGAGAGAGAGAGAGAGAGAGAGATAGATAGAGAGAGAGAGAGAGAGAGAGAGAGAGAGGTTTACCATGTGTGTTCCTCCAATTACTTCTTCCACTACTTTCTCTTTCTGTCCTCCGTCTCTCTTATTTCTTGGGATTTTGTTTCACACTCCTTTGATCCCATTCTACGTAACAGTGAGATAGAAGAAGATATAATAAGAGACAGAGATAGATAGAGAGACAGTGAGACAGTGACACAGAGAGACAGAGACAGGGAGACAGTAAGACAAGGGGATAAAGTCAGACAGAGAGACAGACAGACAGATAGCCATAGCGTGACTGTTTAGGAGCGCTACCAGCAGACGACAATCGCGTGAGACGGAGAAATTCCTGACAGCCTTTCCGTGACGCTGGGAATGAGACCCCGAGTTTGTTTTGATTAAAAGAAGGAGTACAGGTCGAGCTGGAGGGGGGGGGAGGGGGGTGAGAGGTAGGGAAAGAGAGGGGAGAAAGGAGGGAGGTGAGGGGAGGAAGATTCAGGGGAGAGAAAGGGCAGGTGAGGGGGTGAGAGGGAAGAAGAGAGAGAGGGAGGATGAGAGTGGTGTTAAAGGGAAAGAGGTCAAGGAATATGCTGACACTCAGAAACGGGGGAGGAGAGGGGTGAGGGGGAGGAGAGGGGTGAGGTGGAGTGGGGTGAGGGTGGAGAGGGGTGAGGGTGGAGAGGGTTGAGGGATGGAGTGGGGTGAGGGGGGAGTGGGGTGAGGGAGGGGGGGGTGGGGTGAGGAAGGAAGGGAGGGAGGGAGGAAGGGCCAAAGAATCTGCCCAAACTCAAAATTGATGATCTATGGTGAGGGAGAGGGAAGGTGGGAAGGGTGGAAGGGAACGAGGAGGTGAGACAAGAAGAAGATCAAGGGTGAGAAGGGAATTAGCCAAGAGAAATAAATAGAAGGGAGGAACAGTTGAGAGAGGGAGGAGTCAAAGTCAGGGAGGGAAAAAAGAGAGAAGGGAGAGAAAGTGAGAGGGAAAGCTCAAGGTCAAGGTAAGGAAAATGAAGGAGAGAGAGAGAGAGAGAGAGAGAGAGAGTGAGAGAGAGAGAGAGAGAGAGAGAGAGAGAGAGTGAGAGAGAGAGAGAGAGAGAGAGAGAGAGGAGAATCTGCTGAGACGGGATAGAATCTATGGACTAGACTAGAGGGTGTCCTTCCGTTCTGTTGATCCTCGGAACCAAAGTCGGTGACGCTGAGGATGTGTGGGTGGGAAGGTGTGGGAAGGTGTGGGGGGGTGTGCGAGTGGGTGGTGCAGAGGGATGTGTAGGTGGGTGGGGAGTTTATGGATGGGGAGGTGTGTAGGTGGGTGGAGGTAGGTGGAAAGTGTGTGGGTGGAAAGGTATGGGTGTGATGAGGTGTGTAGGTGGGGGGGGGGGGGAGAGAGAGAGAGAGAGAGAGAGAGAGAGAGAGAGAGAGAGAGAGAGAGAGAGAGAGAGAGAGAACATCACATACGACTGCAGGCAGAGCTCCAAATATCCGCTTGGAAGGTGAAATCGACTTGTAATATCCGTAATTCAGGGTTTAATGTGTAGGAGGGGAGTGTCCCGTCGACGTCTCGGGGGAAACCTCACCCAGTGCCACGTGTGTGTGTGTGTGTGTCTTGTCCTCTTCTTTGTTGACATTCTGGTCAGCTGTTCTTACACGGATCCAGGAAAACTAATTTTAAGGGAAGGAGAGGTGGGGTGCACAGTAAAAATGTCTGTCTGTCTGTCTGTTTGTCTGTCTATTGACGTAGCTATCTGTTTACTTTATTTATATAAGTCTTTCTGTCTATTAACTTAGCCATCTGTCTACCTCTTTTTACGTCTGTCTGTCTCTTTATTTGTCTATGTGTTAATCTTTTCATCTGTCTGCCTGTTGACCTAGTGAGCTACATATATATATCTATCTTTATGTATATCTACCAATATATCTATTTTCATATATATCTTTCTATTTCTCTATCTATCCATCAAGTTTTCTAATTCTTTACATCTTTTGTCTGTCTATCTCTCGATCCCTCTCTCTCTCTCTCTATCTCTCGATCCATCTCTCTATCTCTCGATCCATCTCTCTATCTCTCTATTCATATCTGAGTCACGCTCAATCTCGCACACAAGAAACGCAATCTCCGGACAAGTGAGTGAATGTATCGCAAAGTATTTTTCTATCATATACATGCTCTCTCTCTCTCTCTCTCTCTCTCTCTCTCATATTTATGTATTGTGGGTTTCTGACGTGTGTGTAAGTAGAAACGTTAGAAGACATGGAAAGAGAAGAGAGAGAGAGAGAGAGAGAGAGAGAGAGAGAGAGAGAGAGAGAGAGAGAGATCAGGATAAGCCAGTAAGTTCAGAAACAAACTAACGAGACAGATTTGAGACTAATGAACCCCGAAACGAACCAGTAACCCCCGAGGGCAAACTTGCACTCCTGGAACAAACCAGCAACTCCCGAAACCATTGAAATAGCTACGAGAACGAATCATTGAAGCTCACAACGTACCAACGAACCCCAAAAGGAAGCTAACGAGCCATAAAGCAGCCAGTGATACCCAAAACAAGCTCCGTAACGAACCAGAAAGCCCGCCCATATGGAGTCTCGGAATAAACCAACAGCATGTGGAATGAAACAACAACCCTCTGAACCTAACGAGCTCCAGAATGAACCTTAAGGCAAACCATCGATACTTGAGACGAATTAATGAACCTTAGAACACAACCATCGAACCCTTAGAACGAACTAATGAGCCTCAAATACAAAATATCGAAACCTGGAGTGAACCCACGAGTCTTGGAGTGAACAATAAGAACTTAGGAACGAAACAGTGAACCCCAGAACGAAACAGAGAGATTGAAAACGAAACAGAGAACCTCAAAACGAAACAGTGAACCCCAAAACGAAACAGAAAACCTCAAAACGAAACAGAGAACCTCGGTACAAGACACAGTGGCAGGTGACGTCAGAGGTAAACACGAGCTGAGAATAAAGTGATATCTACAATCAATAATATCGCCCCTGCCGCTCTTATTGCTGTTGACGCTACTGCTGACGGCCGTGCTGACGCTACTGTTGACGATACTGATTGACGGTAAGGCTGACGTTTCTGTTACGATACTGATTAACGGCTGTGCTGACGCTACTGCTGACGGCTGTGCTGACGCTACTGGTGACGATACTGATTGACGATAATGCTGACGTTTCTAGTGACAATAATGACTAACGGCAGTGCTGACGCCACTGTTGCCGATACTGACAGTGGTTCTGACGATTCTGCTGACACTACTGTTTACAATACTGACGGTATCTGAGATAAACTAATTCAACCTGACCAAATAATAATAATAATAAACCTAACCTAACCTATCCTAACCTATCCTAACCTAGCCTAACCGAGGCTTATTTGACCGCTGTTGGTATGTTCATCTACAGCTGCTGCCTCACTGCTGTTGCTGCTGTCATAGCTACCACAGCAGCTGTTATGACAAGAATTATTGTTCCTCTAACTGTTATTACACCCAACAGTTATCTGCACTTGAAACTAGTGTTATCGTTGTTCTTTGTTCAATAACTGTGTGTGTGTGTGTGTGTGTGTTGGTGGTAAGTGTGTGTGTGGTGTGTGTGTGTGTGTGTGTGGTGTGTGTGTGTGTGTGTGTAGCGTCTGGGTAATATTATTATATTGCTACTGACGTTTATATATTTTCTTCTGCTGATGCTGCTGTTATTACTGTTGCTGTTATTAATGTTACTGTTGTTATTACTGTTGCTACTGTTGCTGTCAGTGAGTCTGTCAGTCTTTGTGTCTTTTGTTCTGAACTTAGTGTGGTGGAGTGTGTGTGTGGGGGGGGGGGGGGGGTGAGAGTGTTGTGGGTGTGTGAGTGTAGGTAGTGGGGTGTAGGTGTGATGGGTGGTGTGGGCGGAGTGAGAGTGAATGGCGTGAGAGTGGGTGGCATGAGAGAGAGCAGTGTGAGTGCGAATGGTGTGAGAGTGGGTGGCGGGAGAGTGGGCGGTGCGAGGGCTGTGCCTGTCTCACTGCTAACGCTACAGAATTGTTCACATTTCTGCTCATAAGTTTGGTGCAGCTGCCCTTGAGCACCGCACCTTGCCGGCTAATATTGCTGCTGCTGCTGTGTCTGTATACTGCTGCCGTGTCTGTATACTGCTGTGTCTGTATACTGCTGCTGTGTCTGTATACTGTTGCTGTGCGGATGCTTGTGTGTGTGTGTGTGTGTGTGTGTGTGTGTGTTCTGTTTCTATTGTTTTGTGTATCCTGTTACTCCTCCTCCCCCTCTCTTCATCTCTCTCTCTCTTTCTCCTTCTTTACAGTCTCTTCCCCTTCTTTTCCTTTCAGTTTCTATGTTTCTCTTCTTCACCCTTTCCTTCTCTACTGTTCATCTCTTTCATTCCCCTGTCCCCCTTCCTTCTAATCTCCTCCTCCCCTTCCTCTCTTCATCTCTCTCTCTCACCCTCCCCCATTTTTACTTCTTCCTTCTCTCCTCTCCCTCCCCCAATTTCTACTTCCCTCTTCTACTTCCTCTATCCTTCCTCCCTTCCCTTCCTACTTTCTCCTTCTCGCCATCCATCCCTCCTTCTCTCCTCCATTCCTTCTTTCCTCCCTTCCTCTCCATTTCCCTTGACCTCCTTCCCTCCCCTCCCTTCCACCCCACCCTCACCCCCTCTTCCCATCAAATTTAAGTGACATTTAAGAATTGAAATTTACAAAAATCCAAATGGTCAGTCTCCCCTCTGCCTTAAGAGTCATTTAAGTATTAGACCCTCCCACTCACCCTTAAGTGCTATTTAGGAACTGGACTGCATAAGTGATGTTTAAGTGTATAACTGTCTAAGTGGTCACAGTCTATCCACAGTCTAGAGAGGGTCTTCTAAGAGGTGGCGTCATCATAAGGTCCTCAGGTGACAACAGGGGAAAAATATATTGGTTAAGAAAATCAGTCGAAATTGTACTAATGGAGAGGAAATTTTTATCCCTTTTATAAATCATATGAAAACTATTGAGAATTTGTGTTTCTCTTTTATTTTATCTTTTTTTCTTTTCATGCTCTTCGTTTTTGTTTTTTTAGTTTCTCATCCATCTCCTCCTTGTTCTCCTCCTCCTTCTCCTCCTCCTCCTCCTCCTTCTTCTTCTTCTCCTCTTCCTTTTCCTCCTTCTTCTCCTGCTTGTCCTCCTCCTCCGTTTACTTCCTATTCTTTTTCTTTATGTACTCGTGTTTAATCATGCAGATACTGATATACACTTATGTACAAAAGGCAGATATACTAACCAATAACATCAACAACAACAACCACTACCACAACCACCACCACCCTAACCCCCCAACAACAACCACAACCACCATCTCCAGCACCACCTCCACAACCACCATCTCCACCACCACCATCTTCACCCCCAACAACCACACCAACACAGTCACTTTCAAGAAACGCATTAAAAAGACATAAAGGCGGGCACACAATGACTCAGGCCAGTAAAAGAACATTAAAACGGAAAAATCAACATGTGTGCTGTAAAAACGCTCATATATAAATGTTGTCGTAGATGTGTGCGTTTTACACTGGGTCGAATAAGGAGCATTAGTCACGTATTGTTTATGATGTATACATAATTTATATTAAAACACACACATACATATATAAATACGCATATATAAACACATATACATAAACATACATACATAAACACACACGCACACACACTACTACTTTGCTGTCACTTGGAATCTAGTATGACGATCATCCAGCTATGATACAATGATATGAGTTATTGAGGATGTCACCTACGTTGGTGAGTTTTAAAGTGACTAAAGAAGCCGATACGGGACCGGTAGAGTCGTTCACAGATGTTGCACATGTGGATGGCTCCACCTAGTGCGGGAGAGGCGGCGGCAGCGTCTTTCCGAGGTTGGCGCTTGTCTGCCTCGGTTTGCAGTTGGGCTAATTCGAAAGTAGTGACACCTTCTCGTGTGGTGCTCCTAAAAGCGTTACGGTGTGGAGTGATCATCTCCCAGGTGATGGGGTCGATTTGGCACTTTTTCAGGTTTGCCTTAAGACTATCCTTATACTTTTTCAGTTGTCCGCCGGCGTTACGTTTACTATTCGTTTGGTGACTGTAAAGTAGCTGCTTTGGCAGTCTACTGTCGTCCATGCAGGTAACACGGCCAGTCCAACGTAGTTGTTCATGGATAATGGTAGCCTCGATGTTCCTACAGTTGGTGTCAAGAAAAACACTGGCATTTGTTTTCTTGTCTTCGCAGCGAACTCGGAGAATGGAACGTAGACTACGTTGGTGAAAGTTTTCAAGTGCCTTGAGGTGCCTCCTGTATGTGACCCATGTCTCACTGCCATATAGCAGGGTGGGGAAGACCACTGCTCGATATACAGTGCGCACAGCTTTGTAGATAATTTCAGTTCCCTACAGCTGAAGACACGATTTCGGAGTCTGCCAAAAGCTTGAGATGCACTTCTGATCCGATGTTGAATCTTCGTCGATGTCTGCGGTGGTGGACAGATGGGAGCCGAGATATTGAAAGAGGGTAACATAGAGAGGGTAGTACCACTAAGCTGGATGGATGGTGGAGGTGTGGCTGAACCAGGGGCAGGCTGAAAGAGAATCTGAGTCTTAAGCACATTCAGCTCAAGGCCGAAGTGTGCATGCGCATCTGCATAGGTGTTCAGGATCTCCTGTAGGACGCGTTCAGTGTGAGCGACAAGGGTGAGGTCGTCTGCATACTGAAGATCAGTAATGGAAGCTGCCAACACCTTTGTTCCTGCCTGGAATCGTCTTATGTTGAAAAAGATCCTTCATCCGGTACTCAATGTCCACCCCGTCGGCTAAATTGGCGCCAGCACGAGTAAGGAAGGCAACCAAGAAAATGGAAAATGGAGTTGGCGACAGTACACATCCTTGTTTTATCCCCGTTTGGGTGGGGAAGAACTCAGATTGGGTGCCATTGTGCAGCAAACTGCCGTTCATGCGCTCGGGGAGTTGCCTCACAATGGCGATTAACTTTGGTGGGCAGCCAAACCGGCTGAGGGTCCACCAGAGGGCTTCCCTGTTGACCGAATCGAAGGCCTTGGTAAGATCGATGAAGGTCATTTGCAGGTCACGACACTGTTCTCTGCACTTTTCCTGTATCTGGTGGGCAGCGAAGATCATGTCAGTGGTGCCACGTGGTGGTCTAAAGCCACTCTGAGATTCTGGGAGGAAGGTTTCCACCTCAGGTAGTAGTCTGTTTAGGAAGACTCGGGCGATAATCTTGCCAGCTATGGACAGTAGTGAGATCCCGCAGTAGTTGCCACAGTCTGACCGGCCTCCCTTGTTCTTATACTGGAAATACTGGTGATGAAGGCATCTTTACGAGCTTGGGGGATTTTGTCCTTTTCCGATATATTCTTCCGGAGAGAGTGGAGACGGCTAGTAAGCAGAGGTCCTCTTGCTTTATACACCTCGGCTGGGATTCCACCAGGCCCTGAGGCTTTGTTATTTTTCATCTGTTTGATGGCAGTAGCTATCTCATCCAGGGATGGAGGATAACTGGGCTGGGTCAGCTCTGGAAGCTGAGGGACATCCACATCGGTGTTTCTGTTGAGCAGCGAATGGTAGTGCTCTTTCCAGAGCTGACGGATGCCTTCTTCGTCTTTAGTTGGTGAGTTACCGTTGGATGAGCAGAGGGGGGCTGTGCCATGATTGATTGGCCCATAAAATGTTTTAGTGGAATTTTAAAATTCGCGCATATGTATTAATCTGCAAGTTTTTTTGCGTTTCACATGCATTATTTTTAAACCAGTCGTTCTTTAGTTTATGAAGTTCGTGCTGGGCCGCCACTTTCTTCTTGCGGGAGGTATCAGCTTTGGTTCTAGACTGAGGGTTGTTCTGCCAGTCAGTTAAAGCAGCACGCTTATCATCGACGAGTTCATTGATTGCCGGGTCATTTTCATCAAACCAGTCCTGGTGTATTCTTTCGATCTGGTCGAGGGTCTCTGCAGGTTTATGTCATGACAGTGTCCAGAATAATCCATTCGGCACTGGGATTTGGGTTGTTTGTTGTTGGGTTGTTTATCAGCCCATGTTCAAGCTGTTCTCTGAAATCATGTGCTACCACTGGAACCTCCAGATGCTTAGTGTTAAAACCTTTTTTGGAGGCTTGTTGCCTTCGCCGTTTTGGGGCGACGTGAAGTGAGAGCTAATGATCAGTGTCACAGTGGTCTGTGCCACGCATTGCTCGGATGATGAGGACATCTCGGCGATGTCTTTCTCTGACAATGATGTAGTCAATGTGATGCCAGTGTTTGGATCGTGGGTGTTGCCACGAACCCTTGAACTTGTCGCCTGCCTAAACAAGGTATTGGTGATAGTGAGATTGTGTGCAGCACACTTGCTGAGGAGGAGTAGGCCGTTGGGATTACACTTGCCTAGTCCATTTCTCCCTACGGTTCCCTGCCAAATATCAGCATCTCTGCCAACTCTGGCATTGAAGTCACCAAGGAGCATAACTTTGTCTTCTCTGGGGATAGAGGTTAGCACTCTGTCCAGGTCGACGTAAAAGGCCTCCTTAATGTCATCCTGTGCATCCAGTATATGCACTGATGAAAAAGGCATAACGAGAGTGATTCAGTGAGATTATGAGCGTCATGAGGCGCTCGTTGATCCCAACAGGCATTTCAGTTAGCCGGTGTAGGACGCGTTGGCGGATGGCAAAGCCAACTCCATAAATGCGGTTTCTCTTCACAGCAGGCTTACCCTTCCAGAAGAAGGTGTAGCCAGACCCCCGTTCTGTGAGTCTACCCTCGTCTGTGAGCCGGGTACTCACCCACAACCTACACCCTCCACCCACACCAACACTCTCCACCTATATACACACACACACTACACTACCCACCCACACCCTACACCCACACCCTACATCTACACCCACACCCTACACCCACACCCTACACCTACACCCTACACCCTACACCCACATCAATCTCGTGCTCAGCGTCGCTAACGTCTCCCGGTCGCTGACACTGCGTTAACCTAAACTTGGTTAAACAGACTTGGAAAATTATGAAGTTCCTTCTTTAGGGCGGAAGTGGGTGGAGATGGAGGAGGGGATGGATGAAGGTGTGGGTGGAGAAGGGGGGATGGGTGATGGAGGGGGTGGATGGAGGAGAGGATAGGGATGGGGGCGTGAGGGAAGGTCTCTTGTGTATGGGGGTGTAGGTGGATGGAAGGGGGTGGGTGTGGGTGATGATAATGAAGGGTATTTGGGTGATGGAAGGATATGTGGGTAAAAAGATGATCGTGTGGATGGGTGGGATAGGGTAGGAGTGATCGAGCTATGGATGGGTGGGTGCGGGTGGGGGGGATTTATGGGTGTAGGGTGGTGTATGGGTGTGGATCGAGTGTGTGTGTGGTGAAGCTATGCAGAGGTGGGTGGTAGTCCAGGGTGTAGGTGTGTGTGTGGGTGGGTGGGGTTGTAGGTTGGGTTGTGGGTTGAGGGTGGAGGGTGCGAGTGGAAGGGGTGATTTGGGAGGAATAGGGTTGTAGGTGGAGGGATTAGGTCACTAGGTGTGGGTGGAGGGTGGGGTGGAGGGAGAGGAATAAGGTTGTGGGTGGAGGGATTAGGTCAATGGGTGTGAGGGTGGGTCGAGGGTGGGTGAGATCTGTAAGGGTAATTGTACCAAATATCCAATAAGTCTGAGCGTTATTTATGTGTCCTGAGGGAGAAGGGAGGAAGGAGCCAAGGGAGAGAAAGAGGAGGGAGGGAGAGAAAGAGGGAGGGAGAGAAGGAGGGGGTGAGGGAGAGAAAGAGAGGGAGAGAACATTTCTATTATATCAACAAAAATATTTTTTTACCATATTCTGTGTATAAATTTTTACAACTTAAATAAATAAGTAAATAAATACATACATAAATAAATAAATAAATAAATAAATTAATATCTCAACACGTTCACATCTTTCTAGTGGCAACAATTAGCTGTCTCAGGTACCCGACATTATCACACACTCACATCCACTAGACACTGCTTCCTCGAGACAATTTCTTTACATTATTTTTTTGGGTGGTAAGAGAGGCGAGTGAGAGCCATAAAGTCTCCGTGATGGCTTAAGTTTTTAATGCCTCCTCGGGCCTCGTTATTAACTTACTAATAGTGCAGGATTGTGGCCAAAAATAGTGGTAAGCTCTCTCTCTCTCTCTCTCTCTCTCTCTCTCTCTCTCTCTCTCGGGGCCACGTGAAGTCAAGCTGTAGACATAAGGGGGTGTCTCAATGGATCAGGAGGTGAGAGTAAGGGGGTGTTTCAGGAGGTCAGGGGGTGAGAGTAAGGGGGTGTTTCAGGAGGTCAGGGGGTGAGAATAAGGGGAGTCTCAGGGGGTGGGAATACGGGGGTGTTTCAGGAGGTCAGGGGGTGAGAATAAGGGGGTGTCTCAGGGTAGTGGAAATAAAGGGCGAAATAACACAAAGGGGCGACAACAGACATAACAACTCAAGTTTCAGAGGAACATTACAGGGAATCTGATACAGTGAGTGTTTCTGTATCATATTCTCCTTTCATATAACTTCAATAGTTACAAAAAAAAAATACTGTATAAAATCATATGAGTTTTATTTTGTTTTTGTTTGTAAATAATTCTTGGGAGGGTACAATGTTATTCTCCCATTAAATCTTTTTTCACAGTCAGAATTATAATGTTTGACATCCCTTTAAACCCCCTCCCCTCCCCCCCCCCCCCCCTAAAAAAAGAAAAAAAATATATAGAGAAAAAATGTCGTGCTTCTGTGAGTTTAGTAAATTGTTTTTTAATGTTGAGGAAGTAGGTGTCATGGCCTCACACGTCAACACAGAATATTTAATATTTTCATTTTCTTTTTCTTTTTCATTTCAACGCGACCAGTGGCAAGTTTATTGTGCACCTTAAGTTATCATGTGGGCAGTGGCACAAAGGTATTTCAGTGTAAAGGTGTACAAAGAAGTTAGTTAGAGGGTGGCACTTAGTATTACAGAGTGTGTCAAGATCTTTAGATAATGCTTGAGTTGTTTTCTTGGTATAAGATGATGACGCAGACAATCCCAAGGAATCAGCAATGTTACTAACGGGGGTAAATCCCTTTGGCACCACACACACACACACACACACACACACACACACTCCACCAACTAAAGAGGACAATAGAAATTTCTCATAGGAGTGTTAAAGGAGTGCCATAACCACAACCTATTATAACAACACAGGTGCCAATACGAGTCCTTTAGCGCCATGAGGTCAACACTCCTGGCTGGATATTTAAAACAGGATATAAATAATGTTAACTTCAATTCAATTCTGGTAACTAAATTAACTCTGATTATTTTTTTTTTCCGCAATGGACAAATTTGTTGAAAAAAAAAATTATACACACCAATTCCCGGAAATAAACTAACTTCATTATTATTATTGTTATTGTTTATGCTATTTTATATTGTTGTTGTTATTATGACACGCACGCACGCACGCACTCCCACACGCACACACACGCACGCATGCACAGGATATTAAAACACTCAGCCACTCATCTAAAAGTGCCGGCTGGAATTACTGTGATGGTAAATGTATGTGCTCTCTCTCTCTCTCTCTCTCTCTCTCTCTCTCTCTCTCCCCGTCTCTATATTCCTCATTTCCCTTCCCCTCCTCCCCTCTCTTTATATTCTACCATCACCCTCCCTCACCTTACTCCCCTTTCTCTCCCTCCATAACCCTCCCTCATTATCTTCTCTCCTTCTCTGTATTTCCCTCCCTCTCTTTTTCTCCCTTCCAATCTTCCTCGTCCTTCACTTCGTTCTTCTCCTTATGCCTTTCCTTCCTCCTTCTCGTCCTTCTCCTCCCGCTCCTATTTTCTTCCCCTCCTCCTCCTTCCTCTTCCCGTTCCTCCCTCCATCTTTCCCTCCTCCTCCTTCCTCTTACCCTTCCTCCCGCCATCTTCCCCTCCTCCTCCTTCCTCTTCCCCTTCCTTCCTCCATCTTCCCCTCCTTCACCTTCTTCTACAGGAACATCTTCACAGTCGACCTCCTTAATCTGCCGCTACTGTGTGCTGTATTTTTTCTTGCTGTGGTGAGACAATGCCTTAATGTTTTCCACCTCAGAGTTCCTTACACAGCACCTCTGGGATCGGAATGCTCAAAGGATCGTACGATAAATTTCAACCATCCTTGCCTGACTAAGTTGAGAATGCATTTATCTCTCAGGCTGAAATAGATTCTGAAATACACGTAAGTTAATTCCATTCTCCTAAGTGATATATATATATATATATATATATATATATATATATATATATATATATATATATATATATATATATATATATATATATATATGTGTGTGTGTGTGTGTGTGTGTGTGTGTGTGTGTGTGTGTGTGCGACTAAAATATTAATTCTCAAAGATTCGTTCAGTTCAATTTATCTTTTTTTTTTCCCAATGCACCTGTCTTATATAGAGTCTTAAAGGTCCCTAAGAGAGAGATATGACAACACAAACAACACGCTATTAGCACCACAAACAACACACTATTAGCACCACAAACAACACACTATTAGCACCACAAACAACACGCTATTAGCACCACAAACAACACGCTATTAGCACCACAAACACCACTAACACCTTCACTACGTCTTCCCTCCAGTCGCCCCTTTAAAACTCCTTATCAAAAATGGCTTCAAAATGGAAATCAGATCCAGGGTGGAGGTGCAGAATACATTACAAAGTTTTCCAATATTTTCCGGGTGCCGCACCATCAACACGGGGTGAAGACTTTGTCCCCTAAGACCCTACAAATATCCCCGCCACATCTATTTACATATCAGATCCTTCCACGACTAGATACTCAAAGGTTCGTACAGTAATTTCTCCCTCCTCGTCTGTCTGTCTGTCTGTCTGTTTCTCTCTGTCTGTCTGTCTGTCTGTCTGTTTCTCTCTTTCTGTCTCTCTGTCTGTCTGTCTCTCTAACTGGAAATAAGAATATGTTCATTATTGTATCTTTAAGGAAACAAAGTTTGATGATAAAATGACTTGTCCGTATAGTAATTTATCCATAATTTAGACATAAGATAACGTATCATCTAACTACCTCTTGTTAATAATGATAAACGCAAAATTAACCGCCAAAAAATTAACGAAGAAATTTAACCAAGACTCTCTACCCAAACTGGAGGCGTTCTTTCTCTTGTCCTCAGTTCCGGGTGAGGAAACTTTAAAGACCAAATCTTTCAGGATCCTGCCGGCCCCTGGACCACGGGAATCTGTTCCAAGATATCCTGTGTTCTGTCTATCCTGCCAGAGGGAGCGGTTGAGTTACGTCCTACCGAGAGAGGCGTTAAGGATTTGCGTCCTGGAAGGGAGAAGACGGAAGGAAGGAAGGAAGAGGGAAGGAAGGAGAGGGAGGAGAATGAGAACAGAATTGTCCCCTCAGAAGCTCCTAGTGGACGGTTCTTGAGCCCTCGCTGTCCCACCCACCACCGCCACCTTCTTTCCTCTGGGGACACTGGCGGCCTGTCTCATATTTATGGCCTTTGTTCCTGTCACACCCTACCTTGTCACGCCCGCCGCCCAACCACACTACCATCACCGACCACACTACCACCACCGACCACACCACCACCAACCAGACACTACAACCAACGACCAAACACGACCACCGACCACACGCGACCACCCCATGTCTACTACCGCCCAAACGACCTCAGGACTCTAGCTACTGGTTCATTTCCACCAACGACCAGAAGACCAGACGACCAGATCCCTCCCTGGCAGGCAGCATCAACACCCCTAAGACGTGTCTAGCCCGGGCTTATCCCTGTAATGTTCCTCTCACTCAGGAGGACTCTGGACACGTCTCCTCACTTCCCCTCACCTCGATCCGTCCCCTCACCTCACATGCCTCCCCTTACCTCTTACTTTTCCTCCCCTTCACCTCTCGCGTTCCCCCACCTCACATGTCTTCCCTCACCACTTACTGTCCCCTCCCCCTCACTCTTCATGTCCCCTCACCCCTCGTCTATCACGTCCCCTCCCCCTATCCTAACCAATCACGTTCTCTCACCCCTCACATCCCCTCACCCACCATGGCCCCCTCACCACTCACCTTCCCTTATCCCTCACTTCCCCTCAGTACTCATGTTCCCTTACTACTAACTTCCCCTCAACCCTCACTTCGTTTGGCCCCTCTAGTTCCCTTCAAGTCCATTCTCCCCCTTTTCCTCGTCTCCCCTCTTACTCCCCTTATCCTCACCTCCCCTCTGATGAGCGTTCCTTCCTTCCGTCCGTCCATTCGTCTCTCTCTCTCTCCCTTCGTCCCCTCAGATCTGTCTTCCCCTCACCCGTTATCACTCCCCTTCCTTCCTCAATCTCCCCTCATGATTAACTACACCCTTCCTCTCCACTCCCCTTTTCCCCTTCTTGATCTCCCCCTCTCACTTGTCAGGATTTACCCCTTTCCCCTCTCCCTTTCTTCCCCTTCCTCCTTATCTAATTCTCCTTCCCTCCCCATGTCCGTTCGTTCTCTCTCTCTTAACTCTTCTTTCCTCTTCTTTCTCCTCTCACACCTGTCCCTTCTTATGTCTAAGTCCTTCCTCCGCCTCCTATTCCTCCTCCTCTTCATTATCTTCTTCCTCTCTTCCTTCTTCTCCTCCTCTTCCTCCTCCTACTCATCCTTCTCTTTTCCTACTCCCCCTCCTATCTTCCTCTACCTCCTCCTTCTCTTCATCCTCTCTTCCCCCCTTCTCCACCTTCTCCTCCTCCTCCTTTCTCTCTCCACTTTCGTAAACTTTCCCCCATCTTCCATCACTCTCTCTTTCCCTTAACTTTCTCTTCGTGTTTGATAATTATTGGGGTAACTTTCTATCCCTTGTACAAAATCCTCCCCTTCCCCTCCCATCACTTCTCTTTCCCATCATCTTCCTGTCCCATCACTACCCTCTTCTATCACTAATCTCTTCCATCACCACCCCGTTTCCATCAGTTCCCTTTCCCATCATTATCTCTCTCCCATCACCATACCCTCTCCCATAATCATATTTCCCATCCCTGTCCAAACACTCTCTTCTCACTTACACTCCCCTCTTCCATACCCCTTTCCATTTCCCTCTCATAATCAACTTTTTCCACCACTATTCTCTACCCCACTCGCAACCTCCCTTACTTCCCTCATCTACATCTCTTCCCTCCCAATCATTCCTCTCTTTCCCACCACATTCCCTCTCCTTCCCACCTACTCCTCTCCATTATCCTCTCTCTCACACCTCTCCTCCAACCCTAACCCCCCCCCTCTCTCTCTCTCTCTCTCTCTCCTCTTCCACACTTCTCCTCTCCCATCCACTTCACTATTCTGTTCCTCTACGCCAAGATATGTTTTGGTCATCGGTCGCCATGTCTCTCTTCCACGCAATTTAATAGGACAGTGTTAGCGGGCAAACTCATCGATCCTCCTCTGAAACTCAATCCTTCCTCCACCACCACCTGAGGGAGAGAGGGAGGGAAGGAGGGAGGGAGGGAGAGAGGGAGGGGAGGGTGGAAGGGGTGGGGGCTTGTCCAGCTATCGCGAGGGAGGGGTGTCAGGTGGTGTGAGAGTGTCTGGTAGCCAAACGGTGCAAGAAGATGTCAGATGGTGTGACTAAGAAGAAGAGTTGAGGGAGAGGTGGGGAGGGGGTGGGGGGGGGTGGTTGTACAGCTGGTGCAAGAAGGTAACAGATGGTGTGACTGAAAAAAGGAAGCTAGGAAAAAAGGGAGGATGTCCAGCTGGTGTGAGGGAGGTTGTCAGGTGGTGCAAGACGTAAGAAAAAAAGGTAGTCAGGTGGTGGAAGGGTGTGGTAGAGATCCCAGGTGATGCAAAAACTGGCAGATGGTGTTAGGGAAGGATGCCAGGTGGTGCAAATACAAGGTATAAGAGAGGAGCCAGGAGATAAAGAAGTGACAGATGGTGTGTGTGAGAGAGAGACCAGCTGGTGGAGCATAAAACTGTGGAGCTTAAGACAGGAGCATAAGACTGGATAATAAGACCCTGGGACATAGGACTGAGGAGCATAGAGAATATGAGTGGATATAATAAGACAATGGAGCATAAGATTGGGGACCATAAGATTGTGGAGCATAAAATTCGAGCATAAAAACTGTGGAGCATAAGCCTGTGGACCATAAAGCTGTGAGGCATAAAGCTATGGAACATAGGATTGGAGCATAAGTCTGTGGAGCATACGATTGGAGCATAAAACTGGGGTACACAACACCCTGGAACATAATACCCTGGAGAATAAAACTGGAGCATAAAACTGGGGCATGTGGCTGTGTAGAGCAGCAGTCAATCTAACGCCGAGGCCTGGAAGCTGCATAGCGGAAGCCTGTCATCAAGCGGCCATTAGCGAGGGAATAGATGGATGAGAGAGAGAGAGAGAGAGAGAGAGAGAGAGAGAGAGAGAGAGAGAGAGAGAGAGAGAATCCTGTCTCTCTCATTTTGACTTCTCATAACCTAGTCATTGTCATTAATTCCTCTTCCTATCTCCATTCTTCTCTTCTACTTCCCTTCTTCTTCCTTGTCATTATTTCTTCTTCTTCTCCACCTCCTCCTCCTCCCCCTCCACTTCTTTATCTCCGCAATTTTACAATGATTTCAATTAATTTTTCATCGTTTTCCCTTTTTCCCTTCCACCCCCCTCTCCGTTCCATCTCCTTCTCCACAATCGTTTTTTTTCGTTCTTCTCTATATGATATTGATCTCTTCCACATCCCTCGTTTTCCTTCTACTCCTCCATAGTCCTCCTCTTCCTCCTCCTCCATTCTTCCTTCCCATCTTCTCTTCCATATTCATCATTTTCCTCCTCCCTTCTCCTTCCCATCTCTTCCCTCTCCCCCATTCCCATTCCCATCGTCTTTTCCACAGTCCTTCATCTCACCCAGTTAGTGACCCACTCACCCACTCATCCACTCACCCACCCATCCATCATGACTTCCCCCCTGACCGCTATGGCGACAAAACCAACACGGCTGACGTAGTTCCCACAGCACAACCATTTACGCTATTACCGCTGCTCTCCTTCAATAGATTCTCTGATCACTGTCTTGTTCTGTCTCGCACTCTCTCACCCTTTCCCTCCTCCTCCTCTTCTTCTTCTTCTTCTTCCTTTCTCAATTCCTCCTCCTTCCTCGTTTTTCAATTTTTCCTCTTCTTCTTTCTCAGTTACTCCTCATCTTCCTCTTCCTTTCATAATTTCTCCTCTTTTCTCCTTTCTGAATTCTTCCTCGCTCCTCGTTTTTTCAATTTTCTCCTCTTCTTCTTTCTCAGTTCTTCCTCCTGCCTCCTCTCTCAATTCCTTCCTTTTCTAGTCGCGATCTACTTGGCAATGAAAGAGAGAGAGGGAGAGAACTGACGAGGATAGTTTACAAAAATTATCCCCCAATTTACCTTGAACTCTAACTTGAGGTCGTCCACATCTGCTGACAACATTCCGCAAACCATTCACCTCACCAGGATCCTCTACCCCCACCCGTCCCCCAACTCTGCCCCTTTACAATGAAACGTGAATCCTCCCTTTTCTAGGCTCACGCTTTTATCTCACACACACACACACACACATCCTTGACCACCGAAGGGTCAAGACGTACCTGGCGCTCCTCTCGGAGCAGCCAGGTCAACTGTTAAGTTGGCCCATACCAACTCCCTCCCCTGAACCGCCCTCCCCACCGGAATATCAACAAGTTCTCGCCAGAAGTTACAATTTCATTTAGGAAAGGAACGGAACCAGTGTTAAACAGAGATGAACATTGGTGAACAGTGCTTAAGTCAGTGAGAACAGTAACAGTCGTACCTAAGTTAACCTTCACACAGTGAGGTCCCAGGTACCCAGTGATAACGGCCCATGAGACTCAACAACAACCAGCGATGTGTTAATCCGTCTACAATAGGAAGGCCTGGGACCAAACCTCACTCATATAACACCATCTGTGAAGCCCCTCATAACACCATCTGCGAGGGAATTACTACACCACGTCAGGTCCCTCATAACACCATTTGAGGGAACTACTACATCACGTGAGGTCCCTCCTAACACCATCTGGGAGGGAGTTACTATACGTGTTTGCTGCTCAACACCTACATTAATCTGTATGTTCACTGTATGTTCGTTTACCTTTCTCTAATGAAGGCTTTTGTTTAATCACCAATGCATGTAATAAATCATTTATGTCCGATGTATATTTTCAGCCTTCGGGCTGCAGAACTTTTTCAATAAACCGTTAATTATTATTATCATTATTATTATCATTATTATTATTATTTTACATTTGGAGAGTTTTATCCTTATCACTCTTATGCCCCTGAGCACCTGAGTCCCTGTCAGTAGGTCCACTAAATATTATAAAAATCCCTGAATATAGACACCGCCATAACACAAACTCCTCTAACACTCTCTAGCGAAGCACCAACATTATACCAGCCACTACTGTCAATATACTTAATGCTATATTAATTAGTAACCTCTCCTGGAACTTAAAATATTTCCAAAATGGCCCAAAAGAAATCCAAAATATCTCTATACTTCGTCTTTTCTGTTATATATATATTGTACAGAAATGGGGAAAATAAAAGTCCAGTCACTTCTCTCTTTCCCATCTATGAACCCGAAGCAGTGAATCCGAGACATCACACAATGAACCATCTATGAACCCAACACTGTATATAATGTCTTGGATTCACAGGTTCATGAGTCTCAGGGTTCGTAGATGAGACGGAAGACTCGTAAGACTTTTTTTCCATGACTGTACCTCTGTACTAATATGCTTCTAGACTTTGTAAACAATCATGGCCGCCCTGACATGAATTATTATTAGTCTCTCGTTTAGCATGACGCGCCACCACCCTTCCTTATGACTGGTTGGGAAAATATAGAAGTTATTTGTTTAATTTACGATCATCTCATTGTCTCCATATTTCTCCCCTCCATTTTAGATGACCCATTTACCGTTGCATATATTTTTAAATCCGAATATAATTTACTTAAGTTTTTGGTTCATCCTCCAGGTCCCCCTCGAAGGTGCTTCTGGTACTGTTTCTCTTCTGTTGGTTCATCCTCCAGGTCCCCCTCGAAGGTGCTTCTGGTACTGTTTCTCTTCTGTTGGTCATCCTCCAGGTCCCCCTCGAAGGTGCTTCTGGTACTGTTTCTCTTCTGTTGGTTCATCCTCCAGGTCCCCCCTCGAAGGTGCTTCTGGTACTGTTTCTCTTCTGTTGGTCATCCTCCAGGTCCCCCTCGAAGGTGCTTCTAGTACTGTTTTTCTCCTGTTGGTTCATCCTCCAGGTCCCCCTTGAAGGCGTTTCTGATACTGTTTCTCTTCTGTTGGTTCATCCTCCAGGTCCCTCTCGAAGGTGCTTCTGGTACCGTTTTTCTCCTGTTGGTTCATCCTCCAGGTCCCCCTCGAAGGTGCTTCTGGTACTGTTTTTCTTCTGTTGGTCATCCTCCAGGTCCCCCTCGAAGGTGCTTCTGGTACTGTTTTTCTCCTGTTGGTTCATCCTCCAGGTCCCCCTTGAAGGCGTTTCTGATACTGTTTCTCTCCTGTCAAGTCGTCATCTTAGGTCCCCCTCGGAGGTCTGCTCTACCCCCACGAAGGGAGAGAATCATTACTCTTGTCAAGTAGCTGTTGGTGACGCCGTTTCCTGTTACAACATCTACGATCAAAGCTTTTCTTTTTACTCTATGTCTGTTTGTCCTGTTTGTGTATCTCTGTGTCTCCCTCTGTGTCTGTCTGTCTGTCTTTTTCTGTCTCTCTTTATCTCTGTCTCTGTCCTTTTTCTGTCTATTTGTCTCTCTCTTTCTGTCTGTGTTTCTCTCCCTGTCTCTCTATATGTCTTAGTTCGTCAGGGTGGACCATAAGGGGGGGTGGGGGGAAAGGGGGTAGTAGGGGGGTGGGGGTGATGCCTCTCCGCCCTTCCCGTGTAGGAGAGCAGGATCACGGGGGCGTTATTTATGGTTCCCAGCTCCTTCAATAAAGCCCCAGGACTTCAGCGACTGGAGGTCCTACCCCCCCTAGCAGTGCCCACGTCTGAGGCAGGGAGATAAGGGAGGAAGATATGGGGGAGGATAGGGGAGGAAGAGGAGGAGGAGGAAGGAGGTGGAAGAGGAGTAGCTAGAATGGGGGAAGGTAGGGGGAGGATGGGGAGGTGGAAGAGGAGGAGGAGGAGGGGGGGGAGGAATTGCTGAAAGATAAGGTAAAAGGAAGGAGGATACATAAGAAGAGGGGAGGAAGAGGGGAAGAGAAGGAGGAGGAGGAGGAGGAGGATGGGAAAGAAGAAGAGAAGGAGTAGACTGTAAGATATGGATGAAGTAAGTAAGGCAGATAAAGGATTAAATGGAGAAAAAGGAATAGGTCAAAGAAGAACAGGAGAAGGGATGCAGGGGAGGAGGAGGAGGAGGAGGAGGAGGAGGAGGAGGAGGAAGAATCACTGAGAGATAGAGAGAAAGACTAAGTGAAAGACAGAAAGAAGGATAGGGAGATTAAAGGGAAGGAAAATAACTCCAAAGAAGATAAGGAGGAAAATAGCCAAGAACCGGTGGAGAAATGGAAAGGAGAGGAGTAGGAGGAGGAAGAGGAAGAGGAGGAGGAGAAAGAAGAGGAAGAGGAGGAGGAGATGGAGGAGAAGGAAGAGTGAGAAGAAGAGAGGAAGGACTCGTTGGCAGACAGGAGAGAAAGTAAAGAGAGAAGAAGAAAAGTTTTTGAAAGATAAGAGACGAAGTTAGAAAGTTAGGAAGGGAGGAGGAAGACTTACTGGAGGAAGAGGAGGAGGAGAAGGAGGAAGAGGGGGGAAGAAAGAGGAGGAAGAGTCTTTGAATGAATAGAAAGAAGTAAATAGGAGGAAAATAAGGATGAAGTAAACAGAAGAAGGAGTAAGGGAGATTAGGGGAAGAAGGAGGGGGTAAGGAGAAGAAGGATTCCCTAATAGATAAGGAGGCCGAAGGGAGAACGATAAGGAGAACTCCCTGAAAGATAAGGAGGTCGGGGGTACGTGAAGGACTCTTGTAAAGTAGGAAGGAAGGAAGGAAGGACGTCAATTATTGGTACCTTTAAGGAGGAGCAGCGGAAGGACACGAAGGATACATACTAATGAAAGGATCGTTACCGACATACATACCGAGGCATGCCAAAGGGGCGCTACACTGGATGAGTCTCTCTCTCTCTCTCTCTCTCTCTCTCTCTCTCTCTCTCTCTCTCTCTCTCTCTCTCTCTCTAACACCAATAACCTACACATCAGGATATTCAAGTTACCCCTTCACCAACGACCTCATTTTCTGTTGTTTCTTTCCCCTTTTCCCCCAGACTAATAAGCCCTCCTGGAAAATCCGCCATTAAGAGGTGAGTAATAAGACCCATCACTGGGTAATACGGCAAGAACGAGAGCAATCCTCCTCCCTAATCTTTCTCAATTAGTCCCGGCTTCCAACATCCCTCTCGCTCTCTCTCTCGCTCTCTCTCTCTCTCTCATTATCTTTCTTAGGGAAATTTAACACGTTTTATATGGCAGTGTATACAAGCGCTGGAAGAGGTTAATGATAGAATATTGTTATGAGATATCTTAATGGTTTGTAGGTTAGCTCTCTCTCTCTCTCTCTCTCTCTCTCTCTCTCTCTCTCTCTCTCTCTCTCTCTACTATCATAGTCAGTATAATCATTATCGTCGTTGTTAATACGATCATCATTATTAACATCATTATCATCACCACTTCATCAAAACATCACCATTAGACTTTTCCAAAAGAATCCATCAAAAATGCGTAACCAGGAAACGATCATCAGCTGTGTTAGGAGTCAGCAACGATTGGTTGTCCCATGTTAGCCGCAGGGATGGGCGGGGGTGCAGTGAGTAGCTTAAGACGAGAGAGGGCCGGGGGCGTGCTAAAATTTTTCCAAAGGAGTCAATTAGCACAACTAATTTTATATTGTTACTGAGAGGAAATAAACCCGAATATAAAGGAAACTATATTATCTTAGCCTATATTGAGTTAGTGTATTGTGAAGGCATTCTATAAGGGTGGTGGAGCGTGCTGGGATTATGTAGGCTTCAGTACATAATTTATTTTAGTTTAAATAGCCAGTGTGCTGTTGGTAATTAGCATATTAAATTGCTCTTATGTAAATGCAGTTTGTATACGGTATTAGTTCATAATGTTTTATGTATAACCTCAGCTTGTACTAACCCTGAAATAATGATGACTATGTACAGTCGGTCACAGGAAAAAATATACACACTGTAGCTTTAAGTTCCGAAAATGATCTGGTAACGTTGAAAATGCGCATCCAGACGCATGATGAAACTCAGCTCCCCCCCCCCCCTCCTGTAATCTCTAACTATTTTCTGTTTCCCCTTCTTTATTCTTCTATTTACTCCTCTTCCTTCCTTTACTAATCCAAACATCAGAACAAAAAAAGTAAGGTCAGAGAAAAGGTGGGGGGAGGAGGAGGGAGCTGTACGATAACTGCAATCCTATTCGGCAACAAGTTTACTACCATTGGATACAATATATTACTTGTAATATAAACACAAGTCACTAGTAAAACATTCACAACAAATGTATTTATAACATATATGTAGGAATAAAACATAAATTACAGGTCATTTTGTCTGTTCTGTTCAGGACAGTGTTACCAGATATTTTGTTCTCAAACTTGATTAAATACCCTAACCTAACCTAACCTTACCTAACCTAACCTAACCTAACCTAACCTTACCTAACCTAACCTAACCTAACCTAACCTTACCTAACCTAACCTAACCTAACCTAACCTAACCTACCCAACTTACAAATTTGACCAAGTACAGTCAATTCAGTGAGTGTGTGTGTGTGTGTGTGTGTGCACATGCATGCAGGTGTGTGTGTGTATATAGATGTATGCGTCAATGTATGTGTATGTGATTATTTCTGTAAAAAAAGTGTGTATATGTGTATTGTCTGTGCCTGTGTGTGTGTGTGTGTGTGTGTGTGTATACCAGCATTAATGGCACCACTAAACCACAAACACCACTACCCATACTGCCATTAACTCAGTGATGGCGGCGATCCCCAAAGCCATTAACCTTTGAATACTAGCACTCAGGATGCCACTAACTCACAAATGGTGGTACTCAAAGCATCTACACCCCACACTCCATCCTACACCCTCACCACACACCCCCCCTTCCTATAGGCACTGGCACCATTACGCCACTAAGCTACGGTAATGAGCACTAATGAACTATTGTACCCATAGGTGACATTGTAACTCAATTTTTGCCATAACCGGATTCGAACTATATAAAATATTCTAATAACCAGATTCGAACTTCATAAAATATTCTCATAACCGTATTTGACTCCTATAAATGTTATGATAACCGGATTTGAACCTCTATGAATGAATCTTAAAATTTGGATTCGAACCCGTGCAAAGTTCCTTACCCAGATTCGAAACCTTGATGTATTTTCGTATTTGGACACCAACCCAAATACCGGGATTCGTGTTAGGCTAGGTTAGGTTAGATTAGGTTAGGTTACATTAAGTTAGGTTAGGTTAGATTGGGTTGGGTTAGGTTAAGTTAGGTACAGAATTAGAATTAGAATAGATTACACTTGATACTTAAGCTACACACACACACACACACACACACCAGCCGTCAACCCCCCTCCCCTCCACTCACTCCAACCTGAGCCTCCTGACAGCAACAAGGACGGCGGCGGTGAGTCTGACACCCCGGTACGTCAGCCGGCGCTGCTGACATTAAGCGCTGACGGCTACTCACCTACGGAGTGCAAATCAGGAAGGAATAACTGTTGCTGGCGGTGAAGGGCTTGGTGTTGGGGGTGGCTTGGGTGTGGTTTGTTGGGGGTGGCTTGGGGGGGTGGCTTCGTGGGGGTGGTTGGGGGAGATGGTTTTGGGTATGGCTTTGTGGGGGTGGCTTGGTGGTGGGTTGTGAGTGGCTTGGGGGTGGCTTGTGGGTTGCTTGGGGAGTTGGATTGGGGGATGGCTTCATGGGGGTGGCTTCGTGGGGGATGGCTTGTTGGGGGGTGGTTTGGTGGGGGGTGACTTAGTGGGGATAGCTTGGTGGGGGATGGCTTGGTGGGGATAGCTTGGTGGGGATGGCTTAGTGTTGGTGCCTGATGGGGTGTGGCTTGGGGTTTTGGGAAGGGATAGCTTAGTGATTGGGCTTGGTGGAATGGGTGGCATCTCCAAAGTGGCTTTATGTGGCTTGATGTGGCTTGCTGGGGAGAAAGGGTGATAGAAAGAGACGTGGGGAGGGGAAGTGATGGCTTAGCACGGATATATGTCAGTGATCAGAGGGACGGCTAGAGGATGGGGCTATCTGGTCGAGCTGGATGGATTCAAGTGGTCAGCTCCAGTGGTGATATTTGTCCGGCTGAGCACTTGTCGTTCTTATTGGTCCTCCATGTTGAAGATACGGGCCAGAATACGTTTTTTTTTTATGCTTTTTTTATGGAGATATTTCGTTGATGAGAGAATAAATTAAATCGCAGAGACGCAACCTAAGGTAACGCAATCTAACGTAACCTAATCTAACGTAACCTAATCTAACGTAACCTAATCTAACGTAACCTAATCTAACGTAACCTAATCTAACGTAACTTAATCTAACGTAACCTAATCTAACGTAACTTAATCTAACGT
Organism: Homarus gammarus; assembly: GCA_958450375.1. Classification (NCBI taxonomy): domain Eukaryota; kingdom Metazoa; phylum Arthropoda; class Malacostraca; order Decapoda; family Nephropidae; genus Homarus; species Homarus gammarus. Next base: position 1,215,756 of record CAUDMG010004128.1, on the reverse strand, counting down.
AACCTAATCTAACGTAACTTAATCTAACATAACCTAATCTAACGTAACTTAATCTAACATAACCTAATCTAACGTAACTTAACCTAACGTAACCTAATCTAACGTAACCTAATCTAACGTAACTTAATCTAACGTAACCCAATCTAACGTAACCTAATCTAACGTAAGCCAATCTAACGTAACCTAATCTAACGTAACCTAATCTAACGTAACCTAATCTAACGTAAGCCAATCTAGCGTAACCTAATCTAACGTAACCTAATCTAACGTAAGCCAATCTAACGTAACCTAATCTAACGTAACTTAATCTAATGTAACCTAATCTAGCGTAACCTAATCTAACGTAACCCAATCTAACGTAACCTAATCTAACGTAAGCCAATCTAGCGTAACCTAATCTAACGTAACCTAATCTAACGTAACCTAATCTAACGTAACCTAATCTAACGCAACCTAATCTAACGTAAGCCAATCTAGCGTAACCTAATCTAACGTAACCTAATCTAACGTAACCTAATCTAGCGTAACCTAATCTAACGTAACCTAATCTAACGTAACCCAATCTAACGTAACCTAATCTAACGTAAGCCAATCTAGCGTAACCTAATCTAACGTAACCTAATCTAACGTAACTTAATCTAACGTAACCCAATCTAACGTAACCTAATCTAACGTAAGCCAATCAAGCGTAACCTAATCTAACGTAACCTAATCTAACGTAACCTAATCTAACGTAAGCCAATCTAGCGTAACCTAATCTAACGTAACCTAATCTAACGTAAGCCAATCTAACGTAACCTAATCTAACGTAACCCAATCTAACGTAACCTAATCTAACGTAACTTAATCTAATGTAACCTAATCTAACGTAACCTAATCTAACGTAACCTAATCTAACGTAACCTAATCTAACGTAAGCCAATCTAGCGTAACCTAATCTAACGTAAACTAATCGAATGTAACTTAACCTAACCTAACCTAAGGCAATCTGACCGAATGTGGTATAATCTTGACTTCACTTCAGCTAAATTGACTTGACCTAACTAAAGATGACCTGAGTTAACCCAACTTAACCCGAGTTAACCTAATTTAAAATAATCTCATCTGAGTTAACCCAGCTTAGCCTAACCTAACTTGGCCTAATTTAAGTTAACATATCACGAGCTTTCTTAACCAAACTAACCTGGGTTAACACAATGAAACCTAACTGGACATAAATTTCCCTAACTTAACATTACTAAACATTACCTAAGATGAACAAACCTAATCTAACTATAACCTAACCTAACCTAACCTGACCTAACCTAAACCCATCCTAACTTAAATTTCCGGTTGAAAAGAAATAAGATGGCAGTTTGGATTTCCAGGGGAGCCCGAGGTTGACTTTCCCTCGTAAATGGAGATTTAAGGTCGCACCTAACTGGTTGACTCACGCGAGAGCAAACACGAAAGATAACTCACAAAATGTCGAGAAAAGTACACTGAGACTCTCACTCAACAAGAGACATTCAGGTCACAGCAATTAAAGGAAATTATAGAATCTAATTAACAAGAGATATTCAGGTAACAGTAATTAAGGGAAAATATAGCACTTGAGGAAACTTTGTAGCTCAAGGTAAGTAATCATGAAGTTTTGAGTACGATCATTCTGTACCCAGACTATACAGGTACCTCAGAATATAGATTTTTTTTTTTTTGTTTTTTTTTTAGAGTTTCAGCGTCATTTCGAAGCCATTTTTGTGTTATGGCTTAAATCTCGCCTGTTGGATGCTCTCTTACTTGACTACTTACGGGAAAAATTAATCGTAAGAGACTTGAAAACGACAGACTCAGGACTGTGGTTGTCGTGTACCCATAGAAGCTCGTAAGTTTATTTGTGTTTTTAAATCGTTGTATCTTGAATTTATTGCTGTTAGGTTTCTGGATTTAGCTGATGTCTGGTCAAACGGGCCCCAGTCCTATTAGACCCCAACCTGACCTGAGCATTAAGACTGGGGTTCAATTCTAATAAGGTCCAGTTCTGAAAAGCCCCCGGTAGGAGAGGGGCCCAGATTTAATGGGTTCAATCCTAATGGACCTCGGTTCCTATTGGAATCTAATGGCAAAGTTAGGTCCGGTTAGGTTAGGTGAGGTTTAGGGCCTGATAAGTTTGGGGTCTATCTGTCTGTCTGTCTGTCTGTCTGTCTGTTTATTTCCACACACACATACCAGATAACAAGCTATAACCCCACGTGACTCCCTCTAACTCTGAAAAACAAAACATAAATAAACAGCCAACCATTTGATAATTCCACATTACCCTTACAACACACACACGTCTCTCCCTCAGTACCAATTAGGCCATTCATCACGTATCAAAAATTTACATACAAATGCTAATTAATAAGTTCGACATTACGTGTAAGTGGCGACTGAACTGATGGGTGTGTAAATTTCCATAGGTCGTAAGAATTATGCTAGTGTTTATAGGGTAATTAATGTGTGTGTGTGTGTGTGTGTGTGTGTGTGTGTGTGTGTGTGTGTGTGTGTGTGTGTGTGCGCGCGCGCGCTTTTAAAGCTGAGAGAACTATACCACTGTGACTCTTGGTTCAGAATTCTATATAAAGGTTCGAACATTGTGTGAGAACATTACTAACTGGTTCACTTAAGGTTCCAAAACACAATGCTCAATCCTCAAACGTTCATAGATCATAATAACAACGTATCTCTAAGAATCACTTAAAACTATACGACAAAAAGATAGATTCTCAAATGTTTCTATACTTTAAAACCCACAAAATAATAACATTAAAACACAACCCAAACACATAAACTACGACAGGTAAGGTAAGATGGCGTCGAAACTGTACTGAGACTCTACCATAACTACCCTCTCATCTCTCAACCCCCCCCCCCACCAATACACATATTTGGAGGAAATTTGACGAACGAACATTTGGGAGTCATTGCGTCGTAAGTTAAGTGAGCAAGTTACAATCGTTCTCCTGGTACAAGTTATAAGGAAAAGGTAAGGATATGTCTTTAACAATTGGGACACCAGAAACCTATACGTACTAAGAGACTTCAGGTTATTTGGTCACTAAGGGGTTAAGGCGTCGTGATTAAGGGGTTGAGACATTGTAATCAAGGGGTTAAGTCATTGTAATCAAGGGGTTAAGTCATTGTAATCAAGGGGTTAAGTCATTATAATCAAGGGGTTAAGTCATTGTATTCAAGGGGTTAAGTCATCGTATTCAAGGGGTTAAGTCATCGTATTCAAGGGGTTAAGTCATCGTATTCAAGGGGTTAAAGATAAAGTATTATTACAGTAATACAGAGAATACAGTTAAGTGCTTCTACACATAAAATACAGTCACCCATTGTATCATTTTACCCACATACAACTTCCTACTGTATTACTGCATTACTGTAACCTTAATGTATTTTTCACAATGCATATCTAAGTAGCATTCTCTGGTGGCAAACTTTATTTAGAAGCATCATTAGGGTCAAGGATTTACTGGATTACCTGAGCATTAACGACCTTAATACTATTTAGAGGGGTTAGGTTAGGTTAGGTTCTGCTGCCTGTGATCCACAAATCACATAACATATAGACACAGACAGTAGTAGTAGTAGTAGTAGACAAACAACAACATTAATAATAATAATAATAATAATAATAATAATAATAATAATAATAATCATAATAATTTCTCATCGAAAAATCTGAGATAATTTAGTTTCCAATTAATCTGGCAACTACAGAGGTCTTGTGTCTCATATTATTAATGTGCGGAAATAACCTATGTGGGCAGGAGAGGCAACACAGCCAACCACTCATAGGTGAGCATTTCCAGAGCACGCGTTATGATTGGCTGAATTTACCTGGTGGGGGAAAGACTCAGGAGCTTCTGGTGGCGTTACTCCAGGCTGGCTGTCACAGAGGCAATATCAAGCGGTTTAATTATTTACAAATTTCAGGAATATACTGAAATTATTTCCTCCCCTTGTAGGTGAGGGGAGGAGGGAGGGGAGAGTGAGGGAGGGGAGAGTGAGGGGAGAGTGAGGGGAGGAGGGAGGGGAGAGTGAGGGGAGGAGGGAGGGGAGGAGGGAGGGGAGAGTGAGGGGAGGAGGAGGAGGAGGAGGAGGAGGAGGAGGAAAGAGCGAAACAAAAATTTAAATGAAGAGGATGTAGGAGAGGAAAGGAAAAGATAGAAGAGGGGGAGAAGGGAAAGATAAAGGAAGGGAGAGAGGGAAGAGAAACAGAAAGAACAGGGGGTAATGAGGAGGAAAGAGGTGTGATAGGGTGAGAGAGGAAAGAGGAAATGAAGAGGAAACAAGGAAGAAGAATGAGGGGTGGAATAAGGGGAGAGAGAAGAAAGGGTGACCGAGAGAGAGAGAGAGAGAGAGAGAGAGAGAGAGAGAGGAGATTAGGGGAGGATGAGGGAGGGGAGGGGAGGAAAGGTGTTGGGGTGAGGGGAAATGAGGAGGGAATTTGAGGGGAGGGAAGATAAGATGAGGTGAGGGTAGGGGAGGGAAGGGAGGGGAAGGGAGGGGAGGGAAGGGGAGGGAAGGGAGGGGAAGGGAGGTGAGGATGAGGGAAGGGGGGGAGCACCGAGGAAAAAACACTGAATGTTTATTCTGTTCTGGAAATCAAATTGTCCAGATGTTTTTTTGTTTAATTCCCCGGAGGCGGCTGTGGTCAGGGTTGCGGCTGCGGTCAGTGTGGCGGCTGGCGGTTGCTGTGGCTGGTAAGAAGGTGGTTAGGATAGTGGTAGAGGTGGTGGTCAGGCCGGTGTAGTTTGATATGGTGGTCAGGTCACGGTCTAAGTCTTAATGGTAGCAGTGGTCAGTAAAAAAGAGGGGGGGTGGTGGTGGTGGTGGTGGTGGCGGTGGTGGTGGTGGTGGCGGTGGTGGTGGTGGTGGTGGTGGCTGTGGTGGTGGTGGTGGCTGTGGTGGTGGTGGTGGTGGTGGTGGTGGCTGTGGTGGTGGTGGTGGTGGTGGTAGTAGTGGTAGTAGTGGTGGTGGTGGTGGTGGTGGTGGTGGTAGTGGTAGTAGTGGTGGTGGTGGTGGTGGTGGTAGTGGTAGTAGTGGTGGTGGTGGTAGTAGTGGTAGTGGTGGTGGTGGTGGTGGTGGTTCAGGAAGGCAGCTGGGGTGTTTTTCATTCCTCGTGGAATTTAATTATGACGCTTTCTTTGTGTGGACTTTTAAATCAGGGAGGATCTGTTGTGTGAGTTTAATTGATGGAAGAGAGAGAGAGAGACAGACAGACAGACAGAGAGGCTCCTATTAAACAGCAAATAAAGACTTAATAAAACAACATTTAAACACAAAGTAAACAACAGTAAAAACACCGTCGTGAGTTTCCAAACATCGGGAACATCCTGAGACGATATCCCCGACAGGTAGGAGTAAAGGCAGACTGGCGGAGGAGGTATGCCAGGTGCAGCGAGGATCACGAGGACTAAGGAAGTTCCAGCGCGCCGTGGGAGTCTTCCTCCTGCAGACGCCGTCAGGATTTTCGCTCCTTCCCAGATTTCAAATAGCACGAGCGAGCAGAAGTTCGAGAAAAGAGGATCAGCCCAATATGGAATTATGGGATTGTGCCAAGTGGGGGACGTGTAGAGCCGTGCGGGCGAGCGGCCAAGTGGCTATGAATACGATTATAAATGTGATCCGCTCCTCCTCCCCGACGATACATCATTGTCGTGACTCTCCAGTGTGTTGGTCGGCCTCCGTGTTGGTTAGACGCAGATGTGTCTTTTATGACCCGTAGTACCAACAACACGCACGGTAAAGTTGCTCAAACTGTGGCAGTAAAACCACCGTCGGGAGAATAGACTATATCAACGCCGTCTGCACCACCACCACTACCACAACCTTCCTCCTCCTTCTACTCCTACTACTACTACTACTACTACTACTACACTACTACTACTACTCCCGCCGCAGTCATAAGGCCAGTGACACACACACACACACACCTACAACCAGCCAGCCAACGCACCAGCTGCAGCAACAAGAATGGGTGTTGGTGCTTGTATAGTAGCAACAGAATCATCATAAAAACACAACACCCAAGAGAATCATCAGTTGACAATGCCATCAGATTAATCACCTACGAGAACACACACACGTAGAAGCAGAGAGAGAGAGAGAGAGAGAGAGAGAGAGAGAGAGAGAGAGAGAGAGAGAGAGAGAGAGAGAGAGAGAAGCTACGAGGTCCACACAAGCAGTAACAATAAAAGTAACAACGAAAGCCTCACCGCCAGCAGTTCCAGCAGCAACAATAGCAATATCACCAACAAAATTACTGTCAAAAGCAAAAATAGTGACGCGGTCAGAAAAAGAGAGACGGCGGTACTTAAGAGCAACACAAGCAGTCTTTGCCGCAACAAGAGTGAGGGTACAATGCGTCCACCAATTGTCAGTGTTGAAAGTTAGGTTCTGTGGTAATCGTGATAGTAGTGGAGGTAGTCATAGTGGTTGTAGTAGTAGTAGTAGTAGTAATAGTAGTAGCTATTGTCGTGTAGTTTTGTAGTAGTAGTTATTGTCGTGTATATTAGTAGTATTAGTTATTGTCGTGCTGTAGTAGTAGTAGTAGTATTAGGATAGTTAATTTTAAGGTAATAAAATGGCGGCGAAGGTGTGGCTATTGGGGGAGGCTGGAGGCCATGTTTAAAAAAAAAAATAGTAATAGTAGTAGTTATTGTCGTGTAGTAGTAGTAGCAGTCGTTATTACCTTTTTTACTTTAATACTAAAGAAACACGAGGCTCAGTACCATTAAATACGTCACCAAGAATATAACATCAACATCGAGCGGCGACGACAACAAAAGGACAAAAGACTTCACAGCAGCAACAGCGGAAGTGAACAGCAGCAACAACAGTAAAACGTCAACATCAACAGTACAGCGGTAACAGCAGATGGGGAGATCAGTCAGAACAGCACAGCAGGCAGCGGCAATGGGGGACTTCCTTCTCTTTGTAAGCTGATTTAAATCAAGATCAATACAAGTTAATCCGGGAACAGTGCCGCCCCGCCCAGCTTGCTCTCTCTCTCTCTCTCTCACTCTCTCACTCTATCTCACACACACACTCTCTCTCTCGCGCACTCTATTTCATTCAGACTCTCTCTCTCTCTCTCTCTCTCTCTCTCTCTCTCTCTCTCACTCTATCTCTCTCTCTCTCTCTCTCTCTCTCTCTCTCAGCTCAACATGTTGCTCCCTCCGCCCAAGAAACTTTTAATCGTCAGAGACTTAACCTTGAAGGAACAATTTACATCACCTTTTTCTTCTCCACATTCAGTCACCAATAGCATCTCACTGCTGCCACAACAATCTCCATCATTCTGGGGAAGATCTCTCTCTCTCTCTCTCTCTCTCTCTCTCTCTCTCTCTCTCTCTCTCTCTTCCCCTTTTCCTATCTGCTATCTCCCTCTTCCTCCCTTCCTTCCTTCGCCCCCCCCCCTCTCTCTCTTTCTCACCTTCTTTCCCCCCCCTCCCTCTCTCCCCCTCCTGTCCTCCTCTCATTTTCTCCCTCCCTCCTTTCCTCCTCTCCTTTTCTCCCTCCTCTCCTTCACTCCCTCCCTCAGTACTAATATCAAGAGCTCATCTGCTGACGAAGTTGGAACAAATAAATCACTGGACGGGAGATTACAACAGTCGACGGCTCATAACCTCACGTGAAAAATGAACTGATTTCGAGACAACAGCAATGGTTTCCAGGGCGAAGGGGGGTGTAATACCACCGTCGGTAGATCTATGAGGCATGTCCAGCTCACGACCGACGCAAGAAAATAGATAAAAGGAAAAAACCCAAAGGAGAAGAACCTGCCGAGAATACTACCAGGACGGAGGCATATTGGCAGCGTCTGACACAACTTAGCCTCGGGTACTGAAGGGGAGGACAACGCTACCATCATCTTCCCTTCTTCACTCGACTGCAACTGCTGATGGTGATGCTATTCCTACTGCTACTGCTACTGCTCCTGCTACCCCGACTACTGATACTCCTACTGCTGCTTCTACTCTTACTGCTGATGCTATTCCTACTGCTACTGCTCCCCCTCCTACTGATACTCCTACTGCTGCTTCTACTCTTACTGCTGATGCTATTCCTACTGCTACTGCTCCTGCTACCCCTACTACTGATACTCCTACTGCTGCTTCTACTCTTACTGCTGATGCTACCCCTACTGCTACTGTCCTCCCCACAGCAACCCCTGGGCCAGATGAAACCAGCGCCGTACATCGATTTTTCATACTAAAGTCACACATTAGTTAAAGCAGGTTAGGTTAGCTTAGATTGATCACCCGAAAATTCCCACACGAGAAGAGAAACATGAACCCTCTCTAACACCGTGTGAGCTGAGAGACCTATAGGAGGCTACTAGGACCACGTGATGCAGGGAGTGTAAGCAAGTGCAGATTGTGACCAGCCAGAGACCAGGACTGCATCAGGTGAAACCTGTATACCGCTTAAGGCGTCAGTATCAACTCTTCCCCAGACAGTTAAAAAGTTCGGCTGCCCTGTGACCATTGAGATTACTTCCATATACAGTTAATTTGTATGTTCACTCTATCACCGCTAGAAATCCAGCCACACAGAAAGACAAAACAAATTGATAATGGTGTATACATAAAAAGAAGAGGAGGAAGAAGTGAAGGAGGATGAAATAGATACTGAAACAATAAAAATGACTCAACACAGAAGGAAAGAATATGTAGAGAGAACAAAGATGAAGAAGAAATGTAAAAATAAAGGCACAAACGAAGAAATAATAATAATAATAATGGTAGTGAAGATCATAATACAATAGGGAACTTATATAGTCTCTCACAACAAAGCCAGCAGTGTCTTATGTATCAAAGGCCTCCAAGCCTATGTTTTTAAAGCTTCATTCTTTTCTCTTTTTTTTATCTGGAGACGAGAAAATGCCTCTAGCCACTTACGTCAAAGACGAGAGAATGGAAGCCTAGTAGAGATTTTTGTTTTTCTTTGTTTTTTAGGTCGAAATTGCACCGAGGCATTACAGTAAGTAGGTAAACTCTTTCATATATACGAGTTGGTTAAAGTGAGTGACGAGGCTATGAGAATCCTTAACGATAGAAGGGATAATGAGCTAACAGTGTTGAAACAAAGAAACGCTCTCTTTAAAAAGTCCTTTATCCTCGAGGAGTTTTCTCCAAGTATCAGAGTCCTTCAACCTGCCATCCTCCAACTCAATCCTTCAGGCACTCGGAGTTCACAATAGACATCCAGAAAACAAAAGCCAAGGAACTCCTACTCCCACTCCCAAATAAATAAATAAATAAAAAAAGCCTTTGGGTAACTTTCCAAAGCACCAAGAGGAATGTAGGGTAAAATAGCTCTCTTTTAATGAGGCGGATGTCTTTTGTCGCCATCCTGGTCATCTTTGTGTTCTAAATCCTTAAAAAAAAAAGTTAAATAATAATAAAAAATAATACTTTTTTATCTCCCAGTACGGAGCGCTATACCCGAGGGGGAAAATATGAATAATAGTTACGCTGTTCTGTCATCTCCCTTGGAACAGACAGTAAAAGAAGAGAATGTGAAAAATGGGACGAAAATGGGGTTGAACGTTTCTCCGGTGAAGCGAAAAATGGGGAATATGGGAGGAGGGGGAAGGGTGGGTGGGGGGTATGAGAGCCAGGTCATGAGGAGGAGGGGATGGGGGAGGTGAGGGCATGAGAGCCAGGTCATGGGGATAGGGGGTGGGTTAGGGTATGAGAGCCAGGTCATGGGGGAGGGAAGGGGGTGAATGAGGGTACGAGAACCAGGGTAATGGGGAGAGGGTATGGATGGTGAAGTAGGAGGCCACGACCTAAACTCTGACGAATTTTGCCCCTGCCCCTTACCCCTCTCCCCAATCCCTCTCTCCCCCTCCCCCTTCCCCACTCTCCCAACCCTTTCCACCTCCCTGCTCACGACAGTCCGAAAAATGATACGGGTGACGCTGCTGTGGTTGATTGTGGTGGTGCTGTGGTGTTGTGGGTCCTTGTGGTGGTGTTGTGGCTCATGATGCTGCAGTTGTTGATTGTGGTGTTATTGTGGCGCTGTCATTCATCGTTGTATTGCTGTTGTTGTTTATAGTGGTAAAGGCGATTTATGGTGGTGGTGATGTCGCCAACCCCGATGGATGGCTATTAGTACGGGGCTTATTGGCACTGGGGTCTATTAGAACTGGGGTCTATTAGAACTGGGGTCTATTAGAACTAGGATCAATCAGAACTGGGGTCTATTAGAACTGGGGTCTATCAGAACTGGGGTCTATTAGAACTGGGAGTTCACTTGATAAACATTAAATCAAATCAAATAAAACCACTAATTACATATCTCATGATTTTCTGAAGGTCAGGTCAAGTTAGGTCAGGTCAGGTCAGATCAGTTCAGGTTTTAAAAGGAGGCTAGATAGATTCATGGATGATAGAGAGTGGTAGTAACTCTAGACAGGAGCTGCCATGCACAGGCCAATTGGCCTATTGCAGACTCCTTATCTTCTTTTGTTCTTATGTCAGGTCAGGTCAGGTTAGATTAGGTCAGGTCAGGTCAGGTCAGGTCAGGTCAGGTCAAGTTAGGTTTAGGTTAGGTTAGGTTAGGTGTAATATCGCTTCATATATCGTGTCACGTATTCACCTAAAAGCTCACCATCGTAGCGGAAATCATGCAAGAGCTGCCTCTGTTCTTTTCCTTGGGTGTTGCTAGGTTACGGTTATCAATTATATATTTATGTCATATATTTATGTCGTAGTCAGATAGAAAAAGGTTTAAGCCTTTATGTTTATGTCACTGAGGTTGTGGAAAACCTGTATTTCAATGGGGTGTCATGGGGGTGTCATGAGGGTGTCATGGGGGTGTGTTATAGGAGTGTCATGGGGGAGTCATAGGAGTTGTGTTCTGACCTCACTACAGGAAAGGTCACGGCAGGCTTAGCTCCCGGGGATTAATTGTCAGTAAAGGCTAGTGCTACTTGTGAACAGGGTTGTGCCCTTCAGAGGGCCGAGTTAGAGAGGGCCAAGGAAGAAATCTTGAAATTAATGGAAGTGATAGCGAGGATGAAGGAAGAAACGAGACAAGGAAAGCCCGTGTCTGGCGGAAACTAAGTCGAATGGAAGGTTGTGAGGAGAGGGACTACCAAACTGGTGGTGAAAAAACACACCAAGGATACGACAACAACAGCTAAGTGTACCAACTTTTTCAGTCCTTTGATAGTCATGGACAAGGCTGACAAGGAAGGTACGAAAACATAAATTGTTGGCGATTCCCAGGTACGGTACCTGGACAGAGATTTTGTGGTAAAAATAAAAATAGGCTGAGGGTGTGTTTGCCAGGAGCTAGGGTGGGGGATATAGTCAACAGGATGGACAATATTTTGTCTGATAATGGGAACAAACCCATTATCTGAATTAGTGCAGGAGGCAATGATATTGGCAGGTGAAGGAGTGAGGAGCTTCTTGATAAGTTCAAGGCAGCTATAGAATGTATTAGGTCGAAGGGAGGGATCCCTATCATATGTGGTGTCCTGCCTAGAGGGAGAGTTGGTAATGAATGGATGTCAAGGGCAGTTGGTGTCAACGGCCGTCTTGACAGATATTGCAAGTCAATATCAGTCCCATTCATTGACAACTGGGACAACTTCTTCGGCAGAAGGGACCTTTATGCTAGGGATGGGGTGCATCTGTTTAGGGATGGGGTGGCAACCCTGGCTTGTTCTCTCGAGAGGGCAGTTCAAAAGATGTCGAAGTCTTTAAACTGCTAGGGGATCATATGAGCACGGGCGTGGAGGAGACTGCAGTGGGAGCGGGTAAACAAAGTGAAAGGTTACAGGGAATTAGTGTTAGGAATGATGACAAAACTAAATTAGGCAGGGAGTTAAAACCTAAACGCGACAAAGAGAGGACTCAGAACACGACTAACTCAAAAGTCTAGTACGCAAACAGTAGAAGTATGATAAACAAAATTAATGAAATCAGGGCGTTGATACGTACCGAACAAATCGATATACAGGTAATAACATTCACCAAAACAAGGATAAACCTAGACTCACGTGAGTTACCTGTCGAATACCAAATTGCAGGTTACAAAATATTCTATACCGATAGGCAGATTAGGAAAAGAGGCGGAGTAGCAATCTATGTCAAGGATTATCTGAAGTGTGAAATAAATAAAGAAATAAAAACTGAACGGAATACAGAAACAATTTGGATAGAACTAATTGGTGGTAGGGAAAAATTAATCACAGGAGTAATATTTAAACCTCCTAAGCTTGATAGAGTTAATGAGCGACTTATTTAGGATGAAATGTACAGGGCTTCCATACATAGCAAAGTCTGTATAGTAGGCAACTTTAACTTTAGCCAAGTAGATTGGATTAACCTTACGGGTAACTCAGAATCAGAGGATTTTCTTGAAACAATCCAGGACTGTTTCCTAAGCCAACATATAAACGAACCCACCCGGGGTAATAATATACTCGATTTAGTTCTGTCAAACAGAGAAAAAAACCTCATTAGTAATGTCGAGGCAGGGAACGAACTTGCTAGCAGCGATCACAAAGTAATTAGATTCCAGTTAGAATTTCAGAGCAGCCGCAAGGAAAATTTCACTAAAGTCCCAGTTTGAAGAGGCAGCTGAGAAAAGGGGTATCATGCTTGGGGGTGACTTATATGACCTCACATGAGGTGACCTCGCACAATGTACCTGACGGTTGAGGATGAACTGATAACGAGATCTGAGGTTGACGAGTTCCACAACAACTTAAATAATGAGTTATTTAATGCACAAAGGCAAAACATACCATACAGAAAACTGAGATCAAACAACAATGACCTTAAATGGATAAATAATTATTTTAAGAATATTATTGGATAATGGAAGGCTATAGGTAGGAGAATAAATTGTGGTGAAGTTTACCTCCGAAATTATTATAAGGTATTGGCCGGCTGGGTTAAGACCGAGATAAGAAAAGCAAAGAGGAATAATGAACTGAAGGTAACAAGGGAGGCGAAGTCAAACCCCAAGGGATTCCATCAAATGTATCAAACTAAAACACGAGAAAAGATTGGACCAATACGGTCAGATACCGGCGAGCTAACTGATAACGACAGAGAAATGAGCAATAATCTGAATAAATATTTTCTCAACAGTTTTCACCACCGAAAATTTAAACATGATACCCGAGGCACCGACTCTATATAGAGATAGTGAAGAAAACAAATTAAGCGAGATAGTAGTGACTAGTAACGATGTTAATAAGCAAATAGACAAACTAAAGCCTAATAAGTCACCAGGTCCCGATGAGATATTTGCCAGAGTATTAAAGGAATGTAAGGAAGAGCTTAGTATGCCCTAAGCAAAATCGTTTAACATGTCCTTAAAAACGGGTGTAGTACCAGAATCCTGGAGGATAGGGAATGTAATACCGATTTTCAAGAAGGGAGATTGATCACTATCTTCTAACTACCGTCCAATCAGTCTAACATCAATTGTAAGCAAATTATTGGAAGCAATCATTTCAAACTCTATTCGAAATCACCTGGAGAAGCACAAGTTTATCAATGATTCCCAACATGGCTTCACAAGCGGGCGTTCATGTCTAACTAATCTATTAACATTCTTTTCATCTGTTTTCGATTCAGTGGATGAGGGACACAATTATGATGTGGTATATCTCGACTTTAGCAAAGCCTTCGACAGAGTTCCCCACGAAAGGTTAATAAGAAAAGTGGAGGCTCGTGACATTGAAGGAAATGGATTAGGGCGTGGCCGCCAGACAGGAAACAGCGAGTGAGCATTAACGGCACTAAATCCGAGTGGAGCAACGTCACTAGTGGAGTTCCCCAAGGCTCAGTACTTGGCCCATTATTATTTATTATATACATTAACGACATAGATATCGGCGTAGACAGCAGCATAAGTAAATTAGCTGATGGGGACTCCGCAAAACTACAGGAAAATCTAAAGAAATTTTTCGAATGGTCTGAAAAAGGCAGATGAAATTCAATGTGGACAAATGTAAAGTACTCAGTATAGGAGATGTAAACAGGGAAACCAGATACCAGATGAACAACGATGTTATTGAGAAATCCGACTGCGAGAAAAATTTAGGAGTCATGATAAGTAGGAATCTTAAGCCAAGTAAACAATGTGTATTTGCTTGAAACAAGGCTAACAAAGGACTTGGGTTCATACAAAGGAGTGTTAGTTACAAGACTAGCGAGGTCATCCTAAAACTATATCTTGCGCTTGTGAGACGTCACTTGGATTACGCAGTTCAATTCTGGTCACCGTATTACAGAATGAATATATAATCCTTGGAAAGAATTCAGAGGAGAATGACAAGGCTAATCCCGGGCATTTGGAACCTTGAGTACAGAGACAGGTTAAAGCATCTTAATTTGCACTCCCTCGAGAGACATATAGTGAGGGGCGATATGATAGAGGTGTATAAATGGAAGTAAGGGCTGAACAAAGGGGACATTACAAAGGTACTCAAACTATCTAACCAGGAGCGAACTCGTAACAATGGTTTTAATTAGACAAATTTATATTTAGACGCTAAATAGGTAAACATTGGTTTGGAAATAGAGTAGTGGATGAGTGGAACAAGTTACCAAACATTATCATTAATTCGAATACGCTGGATAGCTTCAAACACAGGTTGGATGGATATATGAGCAATAGGTGTTGGGTGTAAATGGGACTGCCCGGTAAGGGCTAATAGGCCCGCTGCAGTTTCCTTCATTCATATGTTCTTATGAGTGTCAAGGAGGTTTCATAGGAGTGTCACGGGGATGTCATAGGAGTGTCATGGGGGTGTCATAAAGGCGTCATGGAGGTGTCATTGAGGTGTCAGAGTGTAAATGGAGGTGTCATAGGAGTGTCATGGAGGTGACATAAGAGTGTCATAGCCACGTGGTGTCCATGTCTATAGTTTTAAATAAGGGATAGAAGGGGAAGCCTGTGACGTAAGAGGGTCGAGGGGCGCAATATAAAAATTCACTCGGGGGGGAAAAAGCGTTTAAAGAGGAGCGAAGAATGACCTTAGGATGAAGGCCACAGAGGGATTATCTTCCATCAAGGACAAGACACAACTCAAACAGGGTGAGACAAAAACCTAAGGATACCCCCCCCCCCCCCCCTCTCGTCGACAGTGTTCCAGTGTATATCTAGTTCGCCAAACTCGCCAGTCGTATTGGTCCTTAAGAAAGCTATCCTGATTGGTCAATTGCCGTTTTTATGGTTCATAGCCTGTTTTATGGAGGCGTTTCTTGCCATGTTGCCAAGATGGTGCAATTTTCGGGCCAGCCACTTGGAGCTGAGCTGTATCTCCCCCAATTGCATGTCGTCTTTACCATGCAACAAAACTAACTAAGGCGACGATTTTTGTGTTTATGTATTTTATTTTTTTCATGTTTGTTTATCGCTGTTGTAAATATCTGTGTTTGTTCCAATAATTGTGGACTATAATGGTAAACAGAGAGACAGAGAGAGAGATCTAGTTATAATTCAATGATCAAAACCGTATTTCTATGCACAGAGCACAGTGTATAGTGGCATAGTTACTATATAAGTGCGTGCAATATACAGATGATATAGAAGATTAACACTACCAACAATAATAATAACAAAATAATAATAATAGCAACAATAATAATAATAATAACAATAATAAATAACAATAACAATAATATCAACCACAATTCTGGTTCCTGTTCCCAGACATGAGAGAACGAACACAGCACAGCACACGCCCGCACACGCCCACACACGCCCGCTGGTAGTATCGCAGCCTGGACTCCGCCTCCACAATGAAGTAATTCAATATACGGGAATTACATTTCCCTAATTTGAGCCAATTTGCATATTATTTAAAGTAAAAGGCGGACTCTTGTTCCCGGCGCGTTGTTCTGTGCTGTGTTCACTATACTATTAGTTGTGCTGCGTTCAATACTGTCTGTCTGTCTGTCTGTCTGTTTTACTCTGTCGATTTTTTATTTAAACAGCTCTCTCTCTCTCTCTCTCTCTCTCTCTCTCTCTCTCTCTCTCTCTCTCTCTCGTCCACCAGTTGGGAGGAATACTTTATAAACTATTTATATTGAGGATCTGAGTCATTGAAAGGAAGGGTTATCTCTCTGGCTCCTACATCACGATGATCTTATGTCATAGTTTTGTGTGTGTGTGTGTGTGTGTGCATGTGTATGTGTGTGTGTGTGTGTGTGTGTGTGTGTGTGTGCGTATGTATGTGTGTGTGTGTGTGTGTGTGTGTGTGTGTGTGTGTGTGTGTGCGCGTATGTATGTATGTATGTATGTGTGTGTGTGTGTGTCACTAGAAGATTTTGACCATAATTTATAGTATGTCAACATTTACCATGACTTTCATCTAATTTTAAATATACACATATGTTTGTGATTATAGGAACACACACACACACACACGCACACGCGCGCGCGCCACTCCTCCATATTCACAACTCTATCCTGGTAAAGTCAAACTGGCCAGCAATTGGACTTTACAGTAGTTAGCAGCGTCTATTAATTAGCGAGGCATCCAACTCGTCTCCCCACAGCGGCACATGATCTTCACTCGCTATTTGTGAAGCATTTCCCTCTATTGCCAAGTCGGCAGGGGGGGAGAGGGTGAGGGAGGGAGGAAGGGAGAGGGTGAGGGAGGGAGGGAGGGAGGGAGGGAGGGTGAGGGTGACGGAAAGAAGGGAAAGGGTGAGGGAGGGAGGGTGAGGGAGGGAGGGAGGGTGAGGGTGACGGAGAGAAGGGAGAGGGTGAGGGAGGGAGGGTGAGGGAGGGAGGGAAGGGAGAGGTTGAGGGAGAGAAGGGAGAGGGTGGGAGGGAAGGGAGAGGGTGAGGGAGGGAGGGAAGGGAGAGGGTGAGGGTGAGGGAAGGGAGAGGGTGAGGGTGAGGGAGGGAGGGAGAGGGTGAGGGAGGGAGGGAGGGTGACGGAGAGAAGGGAGAGGGTGAGGGAAGGAGGGTGAGGGAGGGAGAGAAGGGAGAGGGTGAGGGAGGGAGGGTGAGGGAGGGAGGGAAGGAAGAGGGAGGGAAGGGAGAGGGTGAGGGAGGGAGGATGAGGGAGGGAGGGTGAGGGTGAGGGAGGGAGGGAAGGAAGAGGGAGGGAGGGAGGGTGAGGGAGGGAGGGAGAGGGTGAGGGAGGGAGGGAGGGTGAGGGAGAGGGTGAGGGAGGGAGGGTGAGGGAGGGAGGGAAGGGAGAGGGTGAGGGAGGGAGGGTGAGGGTGAGGGAGGGAGGGAAGGGAGAGGGTGAGGGAGGGAGGGTGAGGGTGAGGGAGGGAGAGGGTGAGGGAGGGAAGGGAGAGTGGTGAGGGAGGGAAGGGAGAGGGTGAGGGAGGGAGGGTGAGGGAGGGAAGGGAGAGGGTGGGTGAGGGAGGGAAGGGAGAGGGTGAGGGATGGGGGGTGAGGGATGAGGTAGGAAGTACGTGATGCTAGGAAGAGAGAGTACAGGACGGAGGTAGGGAGAGGGTGAGGGAGTGACGGAAGGAGAGTGAGGGTGAAGGAGAGAGAGAGAGAGAGAGAGAGAGAGAGAGAGAGAGAGAGAGAGAGAGAGAGAGAGAGAGAGAGAGAGAGAGAGATATGACCTTGCGGACAATACAATATAATCTATAATTGAATATATAACAACAGACACAAACCAATGACCACGAACAAACACAACTTGTTTCCTATCTACTGTTTGTGTCACCTTCCACTCTTGCAATATCATCAATTCAGTAAAAAATTTCAACCTGTTTGCAACATTTATTAGCAACTGTCAGAAGGTGTGTTGGTGCTACTGTATCTCAACCAGAACAGCGAAATTACAAGTGAAAATATATTTTTTTAAAGTTTTAACCTTTAACCTCTGTGGCAGGTGAGAAACATTAATATTTCTACAAGTTTTAACCTTTGACCTCTATGGCAGGTGAAAAACATATTTTTACATATTTTAACCTTTGAACTCTGTGGCAGGTGAGAAACATTAATATTTAGACATGTTCTGCTCTTTCACACTCTATGGCAGGTGAGAAACAAATACTTTTACATATTTTAAGCTTTGACCTCTATGGCAGGTGAGAAACATTAATATTTCGACAAGTTTTAACCTCTGACCTCTGTGGCAGGTGAGAAACATCAATATTCCGACATGTTTTGCCCTTTGACCTCTATGGCAGGTGAGAAACATTAATATTTCGACAAGTTTTAACCTCTGACCTCTGTGGCAGGTGAGAAACATCAATATTTCGACATGTTTTGCCCTTTGACCTCTATGGCAGGTGAGAAACATTAATATTTCGACAAGTTTTAACCTTTATTCTTTTGGAACCTAACAAAAATAGTCAAATTTCAATCAATTTTGGTTTGATAAATGGTGTTTGTCGTAGGATATTTATTTTGCTCTATTTCATCTTTATTGGTCAAAATACGAGCGGCAGTGCGAGGTAAAAAAAATATATAGGCTTTTGGAATTGATTTTTTTTATGACTTCCACGAAAACTTGTACAGAGGTCATAACCCTGCTTCCTCCTCCTCCTCCTCCTCCTCCTCCTCCTTCTCCTTCTGCTTCTTCCTCCACATCCTTTGCTTGCTCTTCTTTCTTCTTCTCTTCCCCCTCTCCTCCTCTTCTTCATCATCATAATCTTCTTATTCTTCCTCCTCTTCATTCTCCCCATTCTCCTCTTCTTCTTCCTTCACCTCCTCCTCCTCCCCCCCCCCCCCCCAGAAATTTAGGAAGATGATAACCTCACAACAAAAGACAGAAAAAAGAAAAGAGAAAGATAAAGAAAGAGACAGAAGAAAGACAGACCAAGAGACAGCCAGGCAACATAGACAGATAAACAAAAAAGCAGACAGACATACTGACAGAAAAATAAACAGAGACAGACAGACAGACAGACAGACAGACAGACACACAGACAGACACACAGTTTCGGTAACAAGTATAAAAAGGGACCATCCACATCATTAGCCAAAGACCAATTAACAGTGAGGCCAAAAAACAACATAATGTTCCCCCTATTATCATCATCATCATCATCATCATCACCAAAATTAATAAATAAAACACACACACACACACACACACACACACACACACACACACACCACCACTCTTCATTTCCCTTCCACAGTCCTCCTACCTCCCCCCTTCCCTCTCTCTCTCTCTCCCTCCCTCTCACCTTATCGCTTCTCTTCCCCCTCACCGCCCTCCCTCTCTCCCCTATCTACACCTCCTTGATACCATCACTCCCATTCCCTGTCCCTCCTCCCTCCTCCCTACCCCTTATCACCTCCCTACCCCCTCTCCCTACCCCCTCTCCCCTACCCCTTATCACCTCCCTACCCCCCTCCCTCTCTACCCGCCCCCCCCCCCCCCCCCGAGCCACCAACCAAACATATCAAGGGTATTTTCCCTCGTTTTAGTGGAAGCTTCTCCGGAATGGCCTGCACGGTGCTTTATGGTGTGGCCTGTCGTGTGTGGCCTGTCGTGTGTGGCCTGTCTTGTGTGGCCTGTCTTGGGTGGCCTGTACACAATACACCCTTAGCCTGTGCCACTGCAACAGGATATAAAAAAGGTGCTCAATAAACTAGTTCCCGCACTACCCAAATTTGGAATTCTAAATCTTTGTTTTCTGAGGTCAAGAGGACAAGGGGAAATTTCAAAGCATCATAAGGTCAAAATATCAAAAGGCCAAAAGGTCAAAATATCAAAAGGCCAAAAGGTCAAAACATCGAAGGGTCAAAAGGTCAAACCACCAAAAGCTCGAAACATCAAAAGGTCAAAACATCCAAACAACAAAACAATAAAAGGTCAAACGACCCAAAGGTCAAAAGGTCACAGGAATAACAAAAAAAAAGATCAGATGGTATGAGTCAAAACATCCTGAGTGCAACCGTGAGTTTTCTTGGTTTGTCGGCGACCCTCTGAGAAACAATGAACAACAATAGCAGTAATTACGCCACGAAAATTGGATTTCCTCTCTGGGCCCACCGAGGCAACCCCACACTCCCTCGGGTGACTATTAACATGTTAAATATTATACTGATAACTGGTTAATATAATATTGTCCAGGCTAAATATTAAACCGTTAATTTATTTATATGTTAAGCCGTTATTTTAGATTATTAACCAAAATGAATATAAAAATGTTAAATATTGACAATTAACATGTTAAATATATTCATCACTAACATGTTAACTATTCACCACGAACAAAAATATTCGCCACATGTTAAAAATACTCACCACTACCATGTTAAATATTCACCAATAACATGTTAAAAATACTCACCACTACCATGTTAAATATTCTTCGCTAATACCCGTGAGAAAAAAAAATATTGCTTCTAATAGTCCCTTGATACTATGCATGAGTTTTAACGCCAAATTTTAACGCCAAAAGTTATTTTATACCCAAAACATTTTCCTAAAAGTGGAACGATAAAAAAAAAAGACAAAAACTTATAGACTAAAAAATAATAATAATAATATAAAAAATAATATATAATAGCTTCACTCTAGCCTCAAGCTGGTGGACATTTCCTTCATATTTTTTCTAAGTAATTTATTTTTTTTATTTTTTTGTGTATTACAAAATCGTAAAATAAGTTAAATGATGAATGGAAAAATAAAATATATTGAATTTACGATAAGATGAAAAACAAATATGTTATTAATTTTTTCTTTAATTAAATAGTGAATCCAAAGTCGAATTTCAATATATATATTTTTTTTATTATAAGAAGAAAAAAATGGCTGACTTCAGTGCGAGTTATTTCCCGAAGTTAAATCAATCATTATTTTATCAGGGAGAAAAATGGTAGTGAGAATATTTTCCGAGTGGTTCCTGAGTCGTGGTGGAAGGTGGTGATGGTGGTAGTGATGCAAGGAAATAGGGAGCTGGTAAGGGTGGTGATGGTAGTGGTGATGCAAGGAAATAAGGGAGGTGGTGGCTAGAATAATGATAGTGAAGCAAGAAATGAAGGGAGGTGTTAATACTGGTGATGGTGGCAGTGAAGCAAGGAATGGAGAGAGCTGGTAATGATAGTGATGATGGTAGTGAAGCAAGAAACGAAGGATAATAGTGGTAGTGAAGCAAGGAACAACTTCTGATGGTGGTAGCGAAGCAAGGATCGATTAGTAATGGTGCTAGTGAAGCAAGAAACGACGGATATTGGCAGTAGTGAAGCAAGGAACGACTGGTAATGGTGGCAGTGAAGCAAGGAACGACTAGTAATGGTAGTAGTGAAGCAAGAAACGATGAATATTAGTAGTAGTGAAGCAAGGAACGACTGGTAATGGTGGCAGTGAAGCAAGTAACGACTGGTAATGGTAGTAGTGAAGCAAGGAACGACTGGTAATGGTAGTAGTGAAGCAAGGAACGACTGGTAACGGTGGTAGTGAAGCAAGGAACGACTGGTAATGGTGGTAGTGAAGCAAGGAACGACTGGTAACGGTGGTAGTGAAGCAAAGAACGACTGGTAATGGTGGTAGTGAAGCAAGGAACGACTGGTAATGGTGGTAGTGAAGCAAGGAACGACTGGTAATGGTAGTAGTGAAGCAAGGAACGACTGGTAATGGTAGTAGTGAAGCAAGGAACGACTGGTAATGGTGGTAGTGAAGCAAGGTAATAATCATTCTCTATTGGACGGCCGGAGTACTCACACGCCCCTCCCGCCCCCCAACCCCCCAACCCCTTAGTGAAGAAGCCGAGCGAGAACCTCCGACTTTCACCTTTTTTCATAAGTATTTTTTTCTTTTGCCTTTTTAACGTATCATGAGGTCTGAAAAAACTCTGTAACTGAAGTGAGGGATTTATGCCAGGATTAAATTGAGAGCTTCTGGGAGTGAGAGATAGTGGAGGAGAAGGAGGAGGTGGAGAAGGAAGAGGGGAGCTGTATGAAGGGGGGAGGTGGAGGAAGGGGGGAAGGTGGTGGAAAAGGAGGAGGAAGGGGGGTGGTGGAGGTAGAGAAGGTGGTATGGGAGAAAGGTGGAGTAGGAGGAGGAGGAAGGGGGGAGGTGGAGGAAGAGAAGGTGGTATGGGAGAAAGGTGGAGCAGGAGGAGGAGGAAGGGGAGAGGTGGAGGAAGAGAAGGTGGTATGGGGGGAAGGTGGAGGAGTAGGAGAAGGAGGAAGAGGAGGAGGAAGAGATGGGCGAGTGCTGGAGGGTATGTCATTATAGCAGCCGACCATACGCAAGTTCCAGAGAGAGAGAGAGAGAGAGAGAGAGAGAGAGAGAGAGAGAGATAATGCTCCCACCACTTTCACGCCCAAGATTTCATTCTCGACCAGCGCTTAATATACCCTGAGGCAGCTAGCTCCTCCTCCACCAGGAAGACGGTACTACTACTGAAGGAGGGTGATGATAAGACACCCCCTTTCCCTCCTACGAGATTACAAGTCCCTGGAAACAAGTAGGAAGCCAAAATGGTATCTTTTATACACTGACTAGAAACTCTGAGAAGAAAAATTATCAAGTTCTGGAATGATAACGGACCTCTCTCTCTCTCTCTCTCTCTCTCTCTCTCTCTCTCTCTCTACTACAGATCCCAACAAGACAACGCTAACGCCAGATGGTATCACAGAGGCAAAGACTGAACCACTGGAAATGGAAAACCTGAAACCTGGAATAAATTTATAGAGAGGTGAATAATAAGTCTGTTTTGTCCATGTTATCTAAGACTCTAGCTGATAACTGGAGAAAGAAAGAAAGAAAGAAAGAAAGAAAACGTCAACCCGGAAATAATCATATAATGTTTTTCTACAGTGGAAAAGATTTATTACGTATATATCAATAATAGATTCCCTGTCTTCCGGATTACAGTACCGTGAAGAAGAAACAACAAAGGCCCAACTAGTGGTATCTTCAAGGCAACGACTGAGAAACTCTGCCATAAAAAAAAAAAAAAAATCATGTTCGTGTCCTTGTCAATAACTGGGATATTCATCGAGTACTGGGTGGAAATTTTAACCCTGGAATGGTCAGAGTGTTACTGATGAATCTCTCCTCCCGGTTTTACATGTCCGAACCAACAACTGGGATACGAACTGGGATATTCATTGAGTACTGGGTGGAAATTTCAACCCTGGACTGATCATGAGTTACTGGTGTATCTCTCCTAACGGTTTTACATGTCCGAACCAACAACTGGGATACGAACTGGGATATTCATTGAGTACTGGGTGGAAATTTCAACTCTGGAATGGTCAGAGTGTTACTGGTGCAGTGCTTTTTAAAGGTGATTTATAACCTAACCTAACCTAACCACATAGACGCTAAGACGCCTCCTTCTGGATTCATAAGTCCCTGGGTAACCAACAGTAAGTATAGCGTCCCATTCACTGACTGAGAAATCCCAAATTCGAAAAAATCCAAAATCCGAAAGAAAAAATTCCAAATCCGTTGGAAAAAGTCTCAAATCCAAAGAAAAAAATTCCAAATCCGAAAGAAAAAATCCCAAGTCCGACAAAACTCTCAAATTCGAAAGAAAAAAAATCCCAAATCCACAGAAAAATTCCCAAATCCAAAAAAAAAAATCCCAAATCCGAAATAACCACGAAATCTATTTGTCTTCCTTTTTTTTCTCTGGTGAGGATTTATTGATGTGAATGACAGATGACCTACTTAAGAACGGACGCTGGGTGAAATATGACGTGATGGCTGTGAGTGTGTTAGACCAAGCAGGATTGAAGGTTTAAATCACAGTAACCACACACACACTCTCTCACTCTCTCTCTCTCTCTCTCTCTCTCTCTCAGATACAGTAGCAGTGTTGTAGATACGAAAAGACGCTGTAATATAGAAAGATAATCATGTTACAGTGATGAATACAGTAACACAAAACATAAAATATAGGTTACAGGATTATATAGTCTAGATACAGATGAAAATACAGGTACAGGTGGTGCTAAATAAGTACAAGTCTAGATACAAGTACAGATATTTCAGAATGGTAGCCTAAAACTAACACTATTTCAACGTCACATTGTCTTACACTAACAGAACACACGAATACTCTAATTTAATTCATATTGTCATTATAGTAACAATTCCTTAGTGATATCTCCTTATTTGCCTCCAGGTGTGTTCGAGTGTGAGTCATATCTGTCTGTTGGTCTGTCTGTCTGTTTAGTTACATGTAATTTAACCAAACGGTGTGAACTCTTACCTTTAAAATATTGGGATTCCTCACCTGGAAATAATCCCCTTGAAATCCACAGACAGACAGACAGACACACAGACAGACAGAACATCAACATCACCACCATGATTGAAACATCACATCCTAACCATCTCTCAACCATCTATT
Source organism: Homarus gammarus (assembly GCA_958450375.1). NCBI lineage: Eukaryota > Metazoa > Arthropoda > Malacostraca > Decapoda > Nephropidae > Homarus > Homarus gammarus. The sequence continues at coordinate 1,191,439 of CAUDMG010004128.1, read as the reverse complement.
CACTACCAACTTCCTCCTACCCCAAAGTTTCCCCAAGTTTCATCCCAGAGAGCTTTAGATTGTTAAATTAAGTTGTATGTATGGTCAGAAGGTCGGACAGAGTCATAGAGGTCATTCGGGTGGTTTCGAGTCATTGCCTTCAATCTTTAGGACTAGATTCCGGTTTACGATGGACGAGTTTTCTTGTTCAACTTTGCGACGATTCTCACCAAGTTACGACCCTAGGGAACACCTTTTAAGGAACTTATATATTTTTTACCCCTTTTAGAATCATTACTTGACAATTTTTTTTCTTCAAAGTATTTATCCATATGTGAGTTATTTAATATCAAAACAAACTGATGAAAAATAAGTATATAGGCTGTAAATTGATATAACGTCATCAAAATAAAGGTTTATCTTACCAAATTACTTTCTAATTGCATCTAAATAAATTAACCTAACTTAATATAATCTAACCTAAACTTCACACAGATTTGTTTTTCGAAAATATAAATACAAAAATTTATCTAAAGAAAGAGTCATTAGCCCAAAACAAAAGCCGATCAACAAAACACAAAACAAAAACAAAAGCCAATCACCATAAAACAAAAGAAAAAACGTATCGCAAAAATTCTATCACCAAAAAAGCCGATCAACAAAAAACAAAAGCCGATCAACAAAAAACAAAAGCCGATCATCACTTATAGTTGTCCAGTGTCGCGGAAAATAGTAAGTCGCCTCTAACTCCCCTCTTTCCCTCCTCTGTCTGTACACAACACTGTCACTCCTGGCGATCACACACACACACACACACACACGTCTCCTGTCACTCACTGTTAGCTATCACTCACTGTTAGCTATCACTCACTGTTAGCTGTCACTTACTGATAGCTTTAAGTCGCTATGTAATTATGTTTATATGTATAACACGTAGAAAATTATCCTTGTCCGAGCGTTTGTCTGGTCTGTAATTTTTTTCTCTTTTTCCGCTAAATGAAATTGTTTTTTTCTGGCAGAGTATGATGAAATATAGTGAGATATACACGTGAGGGGATGATTGTGTGTATGTCTATCCTGTAGTGTATGTTGTATCATCACCATCATCACCATCATCTCTTATTCTCTCTTATTCTCTCTTCTTCACTTCCTCCTCCTTCAAAACTTTCCATTTATTCTCTACAAGTTTTCTCCTCCTTTCACTTCGTAACTCTCTATCTCTCCCCCCTCCCCCAGTTCTCTCTACCTCTCTCTCCCTCCCTTCTATTCTTCCTTCTCCTCCTCCTCTCCCTCTACTTATCTCCCTCCTCAAACTATCACTCCCTCCTTTCCAGTCACCCTTCTATTCTCCCTCCCTTCCACTTTCCCGCCCTTCCACTTTCCCTCCCTTCCACTTTTACTCGATTCCACTCACCCTCTTCCCCCTTCCCCTCCCTCTCCTCCCTCCCTCTCCCTCTCTCCCTCCTCATAATACTACATCTTAATCATGTATTGGTGCCTCGCGTCAGCTGATTCCCTCCATATATTACAAGTCTATCGTCCTACACTGTTTTACACTTACCGCCTGGACCGCCGAAATGTCCCTTACTCTCCCTCTCTCCCTCTCTCCCTCTCTCTCCCTCATTTCCCCTTCTCACTACTTCTTCTTTTTTCCTTCTTCCTCAATCTTTCCTTTTCTCTCATTTTTTTTCTTAATATAATTTTTTGTCTTTCCCTTCCTCTTCTCCTCTTTCTCATTCCATCTTTTCCCTTCTCACTCCTTCTCACTCCTTTTCCCTTCTTCCCCAAGCTGTCTTTATTCTCTCTCTCTCTCTCTCTCTCTCTCTCTCTCTCTCTCTCTCTCTCTCTCTTCATTCGCTCGTGTCTCTCTCTCACCCCTTCTAAATCCTCTCCTTCTTAGCTTTCTTCTGCCTTTCATATCTGTATAATATTCACCCTTCCTCTTTTCCTCTCTTTTCACCCTTCCTCTTTTCCTCTCTTTCACTCTCACTTTCCACCCTATCTTATTCCACCTCTCTGTAATCCCTTCTCTTCTTCTTATTCTTCTCTTTCCTTTTACTGTCATCCCTTTCATCCTTTCTCCTTACTCTCCCCTCTCCTTCCCTTCCTGCCCCTTCTTTCCCTTCCTATTCTTCCGTCTCCCCTCCCACGTCCTACTTCCCCTCTCCATTCCACTTGCCTATTCTTCCCTACCAATCTTTCCTTTCCTACTCTCCACCCCACTCATTTCCTTCCTACTCTCCCTTCTTCCCCTTCCTACTCTCCCTTCTCCCTCCCATTCCTACTCTCCTCTTCCCCTTCCTATTCTCACATTCCCTCTCCCCCACCCCTTCCTACTTTCCTCTCTCCCCTTTCCTACTCGCCCCTCTCTTCTCTCCCTGCCCCTCTCCCCCGCTGGTTGAGGCAGAGGGCCAGAGGCAAGAATCAATGGCGCACAGCACAACCAAAGTGGAAATTCTAGTTACTGCGATAGTGGGCGCTGCACGTCACCACCACGTCACTACTACTGCTGTTACTACCACCACGTCACCAACACGTCACCACCACGTCACTACTACTGCTGTTACTACCACCATGTCACCACCACGTCACTACTACTGCTGTTACTACCACCACGTCACCACCACGTCACTACTACTGCTGTTACTACCACCAGGGCACCACCACGTCACTAATACTGCTGTTACTACCACCACGTCACCACCACGTCACTACTACTGCTGTTACTACCACCACGTTACTACTACTGCTGTTACTACCACCACGTCACTACTACTGCTGTTACTACCACCACGTCACTACTACTGCTGTTACTACCACCACGTCACTACTACTACTACTGTTACTACCACCACGTCACTACCACGTCACTACTACTGCTGTTACTACCACCACGTCACCACCACGTCACTACTACTGCTGTTACTACCACCACGTCACTACCACGTCACTACTACTACTGTTACTACCACCACGTCACTACTACTGCTGTTACTACCACCACGTCACTACTACTGCTGTTACTACCACCACGTCACTACTACTGCTGTTACTACCACCACGTCACCTCTACTGCTGTTACTAAACACACACACACACACACACTCATTCATCCACACTCTTCCGTCTCACGTTCCTCCATTTACTCACTGTGTTCCTCCACTCCCTCCCTCCACTCCATTCCACTCCCTACCTCCCTTTACTCAGCCTGTTCCTACACTCCCTCCTTCCACTCCCTCCCTCCCTCCCTCCCTCCCTCCTTCCTTCCCTCCCTTCCTTCCACTCCCTCCCTCCCTCCCTCCCTCCTTCCACTCCCTCCTTTCTTCCCTCCCTTCCTTCCACTCCCTCCCTCCCTCCACTCCCTGACGCAAGTTTTCACCCAAAGTGATGGGATTTTTAGGGGAAAGTATTTAGGAATTTAATGACGGTAGTTAAGAGTTTAATGGCATGATTGGAGCCTACAGAACCAATTTTCCATTACCTCACCATTAGGGTCACCATTAAACCTGATTTTGCACTGCCATCCCAGAGTAACTTAAGATTACTTGTAGTTTACCTTAAAGTTTAATGGAAGAACTTTGAAATATTTCTCGTGATTGATATATATTGATTTCCCTGGATGTATTTGTGTTACCTGGATGTATTTGTGTTACCTGGATGTATTTGTGTTACCTGGATGTATTTGTGTTACCTGGATGTGTTTGTGTTACCTGGATGTATTTGTGTTACCTGGATGTGTTTGTGTTTCCTGGATGTATTTGTGTTACCTGGATGTGTTTGTGTTACCTGGATGTATTTGTGTTGCCTGTATGTACATGTGCATACTGTTTGATCTGTACCTGTACTTGTATCTGTACTTATATTGTACTTGTACACTGAATATATCCTATAAACACACTTTACAAACACACTATACAAACACACTTTACAAACACACTATACAAACACACTATACAAACACACTTTACAAACACACTTTACAAACACACTTTACAAACACACTATACAAACACACTTTACAAACACACTTTACAAACACACTTCCGGATGAGGTTAGTCCTGTAGGAGCTTCATGTATCCAAGGAAGAGTCAAACCACTGCTTAAATTAATGCCTTTCTTATCTCTCTTATCAGCTACAATAAAAATCTATCTTGGTCTTAAAAAAAATGGATGCAAGTATAATATTTATTTAAATTAAGAGATAAACAATATAAAATTCTTAATATTATCAGAACAAAAAGTTAATGTTAAAAATATAGACCTTGTTCCTGACGATCTCAAACAACAAGATAAGCTTAATAGAATGTTGAGTGAGATACCAAGAACCTCACAGGAGACGCAGCGAATCATACCCGGTTTATATCCGACTTACACACACACACACACACACACACACACACACACGTATATCTATGTATAATGGAGGAATGTGTCTTGTTTCATTAATATCTTACCTTTCTGCTAACGAATTTAACATCAATAATTAACCCGACAGGGAGGGATGGGGTGGCCGAGTCTCGTTTTCTCTCCCATGGGGCTTTGGTTCACCTCCTGGTCATCTAACTATATAATGGGCACCTTTTTTTGCAGTTGAGGAAGTGAAGGAAGTCGGGTGCAGAAACTGTCCGTATTGATGTCTTGCGAACCGAAAATTTAACGCTCAGTGGGATGTACTATTATTCTTGATCCAGCAGTCTTTTCACTTCAGTCTTTTCAGTTCAGTTTACTTTTATTTCAGCTGAGTTTATTTTAATGATTTAATAATGCATAGTTAAGGCAAGTTTAAACGTCGACTCACTTGTCACATATTTTTTCTCGTAGGGAAATTATTAAAACTTTCGGTGAAATATTCGAGAAAAAAAACAAGAAAACAGTGGATTAAAATAATTCCCCACCAGGATAAGTTAGGGTTAGAAAAGTATTGAAATGATATCAAACGATTATTACAGTCGTAGATATAAAGATTAATTTATTCAGAGGACAGATACTGTATGTCTCATGTTTATTAGTTTATGTAGTAGTTAAACACGAAATATCAAGCTAAAAATGGAAGAACTGAACTCTAGGTTAGTTTACACACGCCCTCAGTGACTAAACAATAACATTACTACAATATATCGTAAGCCCCACTCACACGGGATTAAGCTTAAACTATCTTGAGTTTTACGCTTAAAGTATATAAGCTTTAAGCATAAAAAGTTGAATGAAACCTTACTTACATTTGTTCAAGTTTTAATATATTAGACAAAGGGGTTAAATACTCACATGGTAATTTTGTTTATAACCCAAGCAAGCGTTTTCTTTTTCAGCATATACTAAAGAAATTTATATATACGTTGCCTCATCCTTCTCACATCACAACAGTATGAGAAAAAAAATAATTATCATCCGTACACCCAAAAAAAAAAAAGAAGAAAAATTTAACTCATCTCCTAAAATCAAGTCAAAACAATTTTCAAGGACAATTTCGCGATTTGGGTCAATCTAGCGAAAACCTCTACACGTTCCTTTGAGTCTCGGATCCTGTGTCGTTTATCTGTTGGTGGTGTAATAATCGACATGTGGGAAGGACGTGGTGCTCTCTTCAGTAAAGGGAATTGGAACACGGGAAAAATCGTTCTGTCCTGGTTAGCCTCTCTCTAAGTCGGCACTATCTACCAGTTATTACCTCTCTAAGTCGGCACTATCTACCAGTTATTCCTTCTCTAAGTCGGCACTATCTACCAGTTATTCCCTCTCTGAGTCGGCACTATCTACCAGTTATTCCTTCTCTAAGTCGGCACTATTTACCAGTTATTCCTTCTCTAAGTCGGCACTATCTACCAGTTATTCCCTCTCTAAGTCGGCACAATCTACCAGTTATTACCTCTCTAAGTCGGCACTATCTACCAGTTATTCCTTCTCTAAGTCGGCACTATCTACCAGTTATTCCCTCTCTAAGTCGGCACAATCTACCAGTTATTACCTCTCTAAGTCGGCACAATCTACCAGTTATTCCTTCTCTAAGTCGGCACAATCTACCAGTCATTCCCTCTCTAAGTCGGCACCCCCAGTTATACGTAATCATCCATCCACTCTCGGTTGCCGGTTGAACGTCATTATCTGTGAGTCAATACATATATCAACTGTGAACAGTCTTGAACAAGTAAACCACCGCTGTTCATTACGTACACTAATGAGCTGCTCTAATGACGTGTTCTATTTAATGAGATGTTTTTAATGACGTGTTCAATTTAATGAATTGTTTTTATAGTCTTCTATTAGTCATTATTCTTTGCTTATTATCACTATTAATTCGTCAATTCTATCCACAGTTTCTCTCCCTCAATTCATCACTAATTCTTAATCCCTTATTCCCTCCCTCCAAATCCCCATCTTACTCCCTTCCTTCATCTTCCCCCCTTACTTCTTCACTCTCCCCACCCCTCTCTCTCCTGCTCTCACTCACTCACCCTCCCTTCCTCCCTCCCTTCTCCCCTCCCTCCTTCCCTTACTCCCTCACTCCCATCATCACACCCACTCATCTCCCATCCCTCCCTCCCTTTTCCCTTCCCTCCCTCCCTCCCTCCCTTCCTACCTACACTTTCCCTTTAACTGAGTCTGCCATGCGCGCGCCCTTCTGCCTCCCATGACCATCTCTGCCATGGAAGGTTTAGTTCATGAGACTCTGCCATTGATAGCTGCCATATTGGACCATTTTCTGGATTAACACTTAAGGTGGGTCGTATACTAATCGGGACATGTGGTAGTTCTTTATTGATTAGGGACAGATTGGGGTCATTAATTTGGTTATAGATTGGATTTACTGCATTCTTGATTGGATTATTGATTATGACATGGATGTTTTATTGATTGGGACATGGATCTATTACTGATTGGGACATGGATATTTAATAATTAGGACATGGATCTATTACTAATTAGGACATGGATCTATTTCTAATTAGGACATGGATATTTAATAATTAGGACACATAAGTTGGATAATTCACTGATTATCAACAAAGAATTATTATATGTTGTTTAACTTATATACGTATATAATATAACGTTTGTCCATAGAGTTGATAATTCACTGAAATAATCTGTGTTGGAATAATCACTGATTGGTCATTAGTACAGATAATTTTCTGATTGGAGATAAAAGGGACTACACATTGATTAGCCAATAACATATAGAATCTACTGATTGGTCCATAATATAAATGATTCACTGATTGGTCCATTACATAAATGATTCACTGATTGGTCCATAATATAAATGACTCACTGATTGGCCCATAATATAAATAACTCACTGATTGGCCCATGATATACTAATCAGCTATAACAACATGAATACTCCACCAACACGTTAATTAATCCCTGATTGGCCAATACAGGTAAACAAATTCGCCTTGATTACCTGTGACTTGTATTAATTACTGTATTAACTATAATTACCTGATTGTAAATAAATGAGACTAAATAAACAATCCCCAGAGGGTGTTTACTACATCAAACGGTAAACAACAATGAAAAATAAACAAACAAATTATAATGTATAATTTGATTACCCGATTCATACAATAGACGAATCAGTATTGAATCATTGTATTTTTTGTGAAGATTATTTTTTTTTATTCCCAGTTACGCCAAGGTTAGGTTAGGTTAGGTTAGGTTAGGTTAGGATAAGTTAGGTTAGGTTATGTGTTTTTTCTTAATGTTACCTGTTTCAATGGACTTTGTAAAGGTGAATTATTTAGTTATTAAAGACAATACCATTAATATAGCTCACCCTAAGTTACGGTTTTAATGAGTTATATACTGAGTGATAATTATCTAATCTCTTGAGCTTTACTGAGTTATTTATTAAAGAAAGTAATTAAAAATACCTCAATTATAGAGTTAATTTGCTGAGGTAGTTAATGAGCATTGGAGTTATTAAGTAATTATAGAGAGAAAGGCTGTAATTACTCTATATAATTCCAAGCTTTTTAACGGGGTACAATTAGGAGGGTTAATGAGGTATCTAATGAGCAGTGAAGTTATTAGCACTTAGAGAGAATGGGATGCAATTAGCTCACTATAGAGAGTTTTTAGAGTTAATGAGTTATTACGGCATAAAAGTGAGATAGAGAGAGAGATAGCTTTTAATGTATTGTGTCTTATGTAGGTTAATGAGTTACCTTAATGTTCTGTACTTAGCGGAATTAACAATGGTTTAGAAGGATTATAATGAGTGTCTGTCTGTCTGCCTGTATGTATGTATGTATGTATGTATGTATGTATGTGTGTATGTATCCCCTTCTAAAACACCACATCACGAAAATAACACAAAAATAGGCATAATTTTTTTTTTTACTCTCTCAGCTTAACACGCAGTCAGCCCCAGCCAAGACACACACACACACTAAAGCCACCCCATTCACCAAGCCAGGTAGTTCCACCAAGCCAGGTAGTTGGCCATTCATCTTCCTCCCTTGATCCGCTTAACTAGATGGACGAAGCTTAAATAAACACAACTAAACGATTCAAATAAACCCGTTTGTCGGTCCGTATAAGAGATAACTACTATAGGAGACACATTGGAGTGGTGTGCTCTTTATAAAACGTCCTGATAAACCGGTTTCCTTTTTTAATAGATCTTAAACTATAGGGTGGTGGTTCTTTCATGGGCGGGAGGGGTGTGTATAATGGGGATGGGGGGGGGAGGAGGGTATTGAGAGACGATGCGGTTGTTGTGTGTTGAGGGTAATGGGTTATTGTTCAAGGTAGGATGGTGAGGTATCGTGGGTTGTGGGTGTCGTGGGTTGTGGGTGTCGTGGGTTGTGGGTGTCGTGGGTTGTGGGTGTCGTGGGTTGTGGGTGTCGTGGGTGTCATGGGTTGTGGGTGTCATGGGTTGTGGGTGTCGTGGGTTGTGGGTGTCGTGGGTTGTGGGTGTCGTGGGTTGTGGGTGTCGTGGGTTGTGGGTGTCGTGGGTTGTGAGTATCGTGGGTTATGGGTATCTTAGATTGTCAGCACCATTGATCGTCAGCAACATAGATCGTCAGCACCGTAGTGTCAGCACCATAGATTGTCAGCGCCACAGATCATCCGCACCATAGATCATCCGCACCATAGATCGTTAGCACCATAGACTGTCAGCACCATAGATCATCCGCACCATAGATTGTCAGCGCCACAGATCATCCGCACCATAGATCATCCGCACCATAGATCGTTAGCACCATAGACTGTCAGCACCATAGATCATCCGCACCATAGATTGTCAGCGCCTCAGATCATCCGCACCATAGATTATCCGCACCATAGATCATCCGCACCATAGATTGTCAGCACCATAATGACCTGTATTAACTCTAAACAAACTTACAAACCACGAATCTCAAACCACAATCAAAACAATCAACAACCACAAACTTAAAACAAGTCCATTAAACCTAACACAAACCATCCCCCCCATACATAATTAAGCACTAACAACTTGCACCTCGTTAAGGAACTACCCTTAACCCCCCCCCCCCCTCACCAACGCACTAACAACCAGGCACTCATTAAGGAACTACCCCAAAACTCCCTTAAACAACTCACTAACAACCTGCACCTCGTTAAGGAACTACCCCTCTCCCCTCCCCCCCCCCTCAACAACGCACTAACAACCAGGCACTCATTAAGGAACTACCCCAAAACTCCCTTAAACAACTCACTAACAACCTGCACCTCGTTAAAGAACTACCCCTAACCCCTCCCCCCCCCTCAACAACGCACTAACAACCAGGCACTCATTAAGGAACTACCCCAAAACTCCCTTAAACAACTCACTAACAACCTGCACCTCGTTAAAGAACTACCCCTAACCCCCCTTAAACGACTGGTAATTAATCACATACACGAAATATACAAATCTGGTCAATGCTTAAAGAGCCTGACCAATCATTGACATCTGTTGAAGGACCCTGACCAATCATTGATGTCTGGTGAAGGAGCTTGACCAATCACTGACATCTACTGACCAAACATTGACGTCTGGCGAAGGAGCCTGACCAATCACTGACGTCTGCTGAAGGAGCTTGACCAATCATTGACGTCTGCTAAAGGAGCCTGACCAATCATTGACGTCTGCTGAAGGAGCCTGACCAATCATTGACGTCTGCTGAAGGAGCCTGACCAAACATTGACGTCTGCTGAAGGAGCCTGACCAATCATTGACGTCTGCTGAAGGAGCCTGACCAATCATTGACGTCTGCTGAAGGAGCCTGACCAATCATTGACGTCTGCTGAAGGAGCCTGACCAATCATTGACGTCTGCTGAAGGAGCCTGACCAATCATTGACGTCTGCTGAAGGAGCCTGACCAATCAATGACGTCTGTTGAAGGAGCCTGACCAATCATTGACGTCTGCTGAAGGAGCCTGACCAATCATTGACGTCTGCTGAAGGAGCCTGACCAATCAATGACGTCTGTTGAAGGAGCCTGACCAATCATTGACGTCTGCTGAAGGAGCCTGACCAATCATTGACGTCTGCTGAAGGAGCCTGACCAATCAATGACGTCTGTTGAAGGAGCCTGACCAATCATTGACGTCTGCTGAAGGAGCCTGACCAATCATTGACGTCTGCTGAAGGAGCCTGACCAATCAATGACGTCTGTTGAAGGAGCCTGACCAATCATTGACGTCTGCTGAAGGAGCCTGACCAATCAATGACGTCTGTTGAAGGAGCCTGACCAATCATTGACGTCTGCTGAAGGAGCCTGACCAATCATTGACGTCTGCTGAAGGAGCCTGACCAATCATTGACGTCTGCTGAAGGAGCCTGACCAATCATTGACGTCTGCTGAAGGAGCCTGACCAATCATTGACGTCTGCTGAAGGAGCCTGACCAATCATTGACGTCTGCTGAAGGTGACACAAAAGACTAACTCAATCCTGGACACAAGAGAGGCAATTGATTCATCCAGAACGAGAAGTTTAATCAGAATATTTATGGGGGAGATTAGTAACAGTCTCGCATGGGGAGTGGGGAGTGTGGGGAGTGTGGGGTGGGGAGTGTGGGGTGGGGAGTGGGGAGTGTGAGGTGGGGAGGTGGGGAGTGGTAGGGGTGAGAGGTGGGGTCGTGAGGAATAGTAGGGAGAGAGGTGGGGAGTGTGGGGAGTGGAATGGGGAGTGTTAGGGGGAAAGAGGAGTGTGGTGTGGGGAGGTGGGGAGTGGTAGGGGTGAGAGGTGGGGTCGTGCGGAATAGTAGGGAGAGAGGTGGGGAGTGTGGGGTGGGGAGTGGGGAGGAGTAAGGGGTGAGATGGGGTTAAGTTAATATGAGTTAGGTTAAATTAGAGGTAGGATCAATTCCATTATATCAAGTTAGGGTTAGGTTAGGTTTGGTTATTTTCAATTAGGTTAGGTTAACTTAATTTAGATTCAGACTACGACAAATTACAATAGGATAGATTAGGTTAGTTCAGAGGTACAGTATAATTATCAGGTTCACGGTAGCATAGTTTAAATTAGGTTAGGTTAGGTTAAGTTAGGTTAGGTTGATTCTGGGCTTACAGTATATCAAGGTAACAGATTAAATTGGGTTAGGTTAGGTTAAATTAGGTTAGGTTAAGTTAGGTTAGGTTGATTCTGGGCTTACAGTATATCAAGGTAACAGATTAAATTGGGTTAGGTTAGGTTAAATTAGGTTAGGTTAAGTTAGGTTAGGTTGATTCTGGGCTTACAGTATATCAAGGTAACAGATTAAATTGGGTTAGGTTAGGTTAAATTAGGTTAGGTTAAGTTAGGTTAGGTTGATTCTGGGCTTACAGTATATCAAGGTAACAGATTAAATTAGGTTAGGTGGTGGTTCCCGGCTCACATCCTGCTCCGGAAATTAGTCAGCCGGGGGTAGAAAAGGACGGAGCAGTGCTGACGATAATGAAAAGTGAAACGAAAGGGTCTGACTAGATTAGATACGTCCCCCCCCCCCCCCTACCACCTCCCTTCTCCCGAAATTGGTCCATATAAATGAGAGGGAATAAGGAGAGGGAAGAGAGGAGATGGGAGAGAGAGGAGGGGAGAGGAGGTTAGGTTTTAGTGGATGAAGGGAAGGGAGAAGGGGAGGAAGGAAGGGAGAGAGAAATGGGGACATGAAGAAGGATGATGGAAAAGAAAATACGAAAAGATAAAGAAAGGAGAGAGATGGAAGAGTCGACATAGGATTAAGAGAGAGAGAGAGAGAGAGAGAGAGAGAGAGAGAGAGAGAGAGAGAGAGAGAGAGAGAGAGAGAGAGCCATCCCTAAACAGAAGTGATTGGATTGGATGTTTGCTTCCAGGATCAGCCAATCCCCTACTACCGCAGTTTGTCCCCTGGGGCTAGCGAGTCGGTAATGGAACCTGGACATAGGCGGTGGCGGGGGTGGGTAGAGGGTAGAAGGTAGGGGAGACTAGGGGGAAGAGCTATCCATGTCCAGATCCATTTCCAAACCACTATGTCCAGACTATATATATGAAATTGCTACCACACTCCTCTATGTTAAGTTGTATATAGATTAATTGTGAGTTGCTTTCGGATCTATGTCCAGACCTGTCCAGACCCTGTGTCCTTTTCCTGCCACACCCATGTCCAATTGTTTACAGATCCATGTCTATTTGCTTTTAGATTCATGTCCAATACAGATCTATGTCCAATTCCTGCCACACCCAAGATGCATGTCCAGATACCTATGCCCATTTGCCACAAGGTAGTATATACAGTCCCCTACAGCCCCATGTCCAGTCAATTTCTAGTTCATTTTAGTCACGTGTCCATTTCCAAGTCCAGCCTCCATCCGTTTAGTCTAGACAACGGTAACCTGTATTCTCGACAACGGTTAAACTGCTCCGGAAAAAACGGTAGCCTACATTTCTGACAACGGTAACCTACAGCCCCGACAATGGTAGCCTACAGCCCCGACAATGGTAGCCTACAACCCCGACAATGGTAGCCTACAGCCCGACAACGGTAGCCTACAGCCTTGTCAAGTCAGGCATCAGATATGTGCACCAATTCAACGCTAATATGAAAATTGACTGATTTACATAGAGTCTGTTCCAGCGACTTACCCTCTCTCCCATCTTGTCCCCTCCCTCTCCCCTCCCCTCCCATCTTGTCTCCTCCCTCTCCCATCTTGTCCCCTCCCTCTCCCCTCCCCTCCCCTCCCATCTTGTCTCCTCCCTCTCCCCTCCCCTCTCCCATTTTGTCTCCTCCCTCTCCACTCCTCCCATGCTGTCCCCTTATTGTCTCTTCCCCTTCTTCCTTTTCCCCTTCCCTTTCTCACGTCTTCACTCTTCTTTCCTTCCCTCTCCCACCCTCTCTCCGTTTCCCCTCCTTTCCCTAATTTCTTTTCCCTTCTTCCCTTCGCTACTCCCTACACCTCCTTCATCCCCTCCCACCTCCCATCATCGTCCTCTATTCTTTTTCCCTTCTTTCCTTCCTTCTTTTTCTCCTTCTTTATCCCTCGTCCTTTTCTTCTGGCTCCTCCCCCCCCCCTATTCCATCTTCCTCCCTCCCAACGATGGAGATTATTAGTTTAAGACCTGCCATAGGGAGGGAGGGAAGGAGGGAGGGAAGGAAGGAGGGAGGGAGGGAAGGAGGGGGGGATTGGAAGAGAGGGAGGGAAGGAGTGTTAAGAGAGAAGGACTAGGGGATGGAGATAGAGAGGTATGAGGGAGTGTGGCGAAGGAGGGGGAGATGGGGGGGGAGAAGGGTATATGGACAGGGAGAGAAGGAAGAAAGAGTGTAGAGGGAGGGGTGAGGGGGAAGGAAAGTAAGGAAGAGGAGTTGTAGAGATAGAGTGAAGGAGGAAGGAAGGTAAATGAGAGAGGAAGAAGGGTTGGGATAGGATGATGGAAGAGAGAGCAAGAGAGGAAGAGATACGGCGAGAGAGGGAGGGAGGGAGGGAGCCTGAGGGGGAAACGTGATACCAGTTGAGGAAATTGAGGCGAGTTTGATATCTTGTGACGTCATAAGTACCCAAGGGAAGGAGGGGGTGGTAAGGGAGGGGAAGGAGAGAGAAAGGAAGGAGAGAGGGACGAAGAGAAGAACAATGATGAGAGAGAGAGAGAAATATGGGGAAAGAGAGAGATAGGGAAGGATGTAGAAGAGAGGAAGAGAATGGAAAGTTCTTCATCTCCTCCACCCTCTCCTCCATCCACCTTCTCCATTCACCTCCTCCAATCAACTACCCTTTCTCCACCCACCTTCTCCATCCACCCATCTCCACCCACTCTCTCCTCCACCCACTCTCTACCCCACCCATTCTCTCCTCCACCCATCTCCTCCACCCACTCTCTCCTCCACCCACTCTCTACCCCACCCATTCTCTCCTCCACCCATCTCCTCCACCCACCCTCTCCATCCACCCATCTCCTCCACCCACTCTCTACCCCACCCACTCTCTCCTCCACCCATCTCCTCCACCCACCCTCTTCAACACAACAGATCTAGTGGCATAAATTATCCCCTCTAATTGGCGACTCAGGAAACACACCTTCACACATAGCCTAACACAGGTGAGATCAACAACAGGTGACAAAAGTAATGGTTAGGTTAGGCTGGGGCCCAAATGGACTCACGTTATCTAGCGACGGGGGCCCAAATGGACGAGTACCTATCAAAAATAGGGCTCAAATAGATTGGTACATCTTAAGACTGGGGCCCAAATGAAATAGCATATAACAAGACTGGGACCAAAATAGACTGGCATATCTCACAACTGGGGCCCAAATGAACTAGCATATACCAAGATTGGGACCCAAGGAGCCTGGCATATCAAGACTCGGGGCCCATTTAAGCTAAAACAATTCACGACACATACTCCAGTCTCCAGTTAGCGTCGTGGTTAAGGGAGGAGGTAACTGTCCATGCTACAGGAGGCGGCGGTATACCATTATTGTATTACAGTCCATCACGTGTCCAATCTACCGGGAATTAACAGAGGTGCAGTGTCTCTCCCTGGGGAACCACCACAGCCCAGCGACACCTGCTGTAGAGAGGGAGGCTGTTGTAACCCCTTCCTTCCTTCCTTCCTTCCTTCCTTCCTCTTTTTCTTTCCTTCTCCTCCTCCTTCTTCCTCTTCTTCTCCTCTTCCTCCCCCCTCCCCTCTCTACCCCTTCCCTTCTTCCTTCTTTTCCGACACCTGCTGTAGAGGGGAAAGCTGCTCTAACCCTATCCTTCCTTCTCTTTTCCTCCTCCTCCTCCTTCTGACCTTCCTCCTCCCCCTTGCCTTCTTCTTCTTCCTCCTCCTCCTCCTCCTCCACCATCTTAACCACTACACACCCCCATTAGCATATCAGTAGTAGATATTTAATGACCCTTAGACGATAGTTATAGTCTGTACCTGTTAGATAATCACTCCCCCAGCATCACACTTACCTGGAAAAAGAAAAAAATGTATTAATATTTCTGGTTAAATATAATAGCATCAGTTTAATACATACAATAAAAATAGACCTAACGATAGTAATAAAACAATAGCAGTAATAATAGTGAGGTAAAAATAAAAATAACAATATCGGTATAAACGAAATAACAGTTTTGAGTGATTGGGAGTAAATTGTTTATCTTGTGTTCCCACCTATTGTTCACATCTTTTTGTTCTTGGGTTATTTTGAGGACAGACAGACAGACAGACTGACTGACAGATAGACGGACGGACGGACGGACAGACAGACAGACAGAGAAGATGACAAACAATACTCTCTCTCTCTCTCTCTCTCTCTCTCTCTCTCTCTCTCTCTCTCTCTCACCAAGGAACAATTAATCAGGTTAAACACTTGGCCTCCAGGGACACACTTCTAGCGGGCCAGCGACCTCCTAAAACCTCTCTTCACTCTCACTCAAGTGGCACTCCAGCCCTCCGTCCGTCACCCTCGAGCTCCCAGAGTGCCCTAGACACCTCCACACACTCCCGAGGACCACTCGCTCATATACCCTCCACCCTCCTCATGCCTCCACCCACTCTAGCTCCCTCCACTCACTCTAGGTCCCCCCACCCACCCTCCCCCATGCAACCACCCACTCTAGCTCCCTCCACCCACCCTCCCCCATGCATCCACCCACCCTCCCCCAAGCCTCCACCCACTCTAGGTCCCTCCACCTCCATCCCCCATGCATCCGCTTACTCTAGCTCCCTGCACCCACCGCCCATGCCCCCACCTACCTCCCAGGACCCTCTTCCCGATGCCTTCCACCCACTCTAGCTCCCTCCACCCATCCCGCAGGACCCTCCACACACCCACAGGACCCTCCACCCATCGTCCCCTATGCCTCCACTCACTCTAACTCCCTCCACCTATCCCCCAGGACCCTCGCCCACCCCAAGGACCCTCCACCCACCCCCAAGGACCCTCTACCCATCCTCCCCTATGCCTCCACCCACTCTAACTTCCTCCACCCACCTCAGGACCCTCCACCCACTACTGAGTGAATCTGACGTGGGTAATCGAGGTTGTTTTCTCGTCTTGGGTGAGGGAAGGGAGGAAGACGGTGAGGTATTAATGCTATTATTGCTATTACTGCTATTACTATTACTATTTTTACTACTATTGTTACTAGTCTTATTATTACCCTCATTTTACCTCCAATGCTACTACTACTAATTCACCTACCACTATCACAACCATCCCCAACACCACCACCATCCCTACCACCACTTCTAACCACCTCCCCTACAACTATCCCACCACCACCACCACCACCACCACCACCATCATCCCTACCAGCATCTCTACCAGCAGCTGGGCCGGGCGGTATAGACGCAGCCATTGTCATGATAAAACACATGTCATTAATAGACTTCACTTACAATAGGCACAGCCAACAGGGATGGTCATTTAGCCATAAACTGAATCATTTTAGCAGCTAATTGATCCTGTTAGTGGAGGAGGGGTGGCAGAGTGGTCCCGGGGCAAGGAGGAGGAGGAGGAGGAGGAGGAGGAGGGAGAGGAGGAGGGGAGGCAGAGTGGTCCCGGGGCAAGGAGGAGGAGGAGGAGGAGGAGGAGGAGGATGGAGAGGAGGAGGAGAGGAGGAGGGGAGGCAGAGTGGTCCTGGGGCAAGGAGGAGGAGGAGGAGGAGCAGGAGGAGGAGGAGCAATGAGGAGGAGGAGGAGCAGGAGGGAGAGGAGAAGAGGAGGAGGAGGGGGAGGAGAAGAGGAGGAGGAGGAGAGGAGGGGGAGGAGAAGAAGGGGAGACAGAGTGGTCCTGGGGCAAAGAGGAGGAGGAGGAACAAAGTGGTTACGAGATAAAGAGAGAGAGAGAGAGAGAGAGAGAGAGAGAGAGAGAGAGAGAGAGAGAGAGAGCTGAAGTCACTCTGAGGGTTTTATGAGTATTGCTTAACGATATTTAGCTGTCCACCGCCCACACCACCAGCCGCCCACATCGCCCACTAATCACACCGTCAGCCACCCACATCACCCACTACACACACTGCCATCTGCCTAATCCATTCACCACCCACACCATGCGTTGAGAAGACCATCCGCCTTCACCACACCACACCACACTACACTACACTACACTACCAATCACACCATAGACTCAAATTATAAAAAGATCCTGCGTTAAATTTCTCGACTTAATATACAAACGCTGTCAATAAATTCACTTACGCTACTTTCAGACACGATAACCATAAGATAGCCCAAAATAGCGCTATTAATCTATTTACGAGCTCATATATCTATTTATCTAGCTATTTTGTATTTAATGTTTTTTTCTAGCTTATTAATTTAATCCCTCGCTTATTCATTGACTTGTTTTTGTTTACCGTTTGATTTGTTTTATTTGTAGTTGTATTTTTTCTGCCTTTATTGGTGTTGTATTGTGGGAGGGTGTGGCAGGGTATGGGAAGGTGTGGCAGGGTGTTGGAGGGTGTGGGAAGTTGTTGGAGGGTGTGGCAGGGTGTGGCAGGGTGTGGAAGGGGTGTTGTGGGAAAAGGAAGAGACGGTGAGGGAGGATATAAGGACGGTTAGGGAGGAGAGAGAGGCGATGAGGGAGAAGGGAGAGGCGGTGAGGGTGGAGGGAGGGACGGTGAGGGTGGAGGGAGGGACGGTGAGGGAGAAGGTAGAGGCTTTTAGGGAGGACATGGACTAGAATGGTGAGGGAGGGGCGGTGAGGGAGGGGTGGTGAGGGAGGGGTGGTGAGGGAGGAGGTAGGGACGGTGAGAGAGAAGGTAGAGGCTTTAAGGGAGGACATGGACTAGAGTGGTGAGGGAGGGGCGGTGAGGGAGGGGTGGTGAGGGAGGAGGTAGGGACGGTGAGAGAGGAAAGGAGAGGAGAAGGGAGTGGCTATCCATGTATTTTGAGCCGGGGGGTCAGTAGTAAATAGTTCTAACTGCCTTGTTCCATTTGCCGCGGGGATTGGCTCTCACCTGCAGGCCGGTAGAGCAGTATAAGCTAACGATCACAATAGCTTTCGTACAATATTTTTTTTTCACTCTATGTGGAGAGAATTTACAATGGCTGGTGTAATCTGATAGGCCGGAGCAATCAGAGGGGGGCGCAATCAGGGAAGGGGGTGTTATAAGGGAGGGGGGGTGGGTTGGGGCCAGGGGGAGAGGGAGAGGGGGTGTAGGAGGGGAGGGAAGGGGTGGCAATCAAGGGAAGGCTTTTAACCGAGGCCGAAATGGAATGAAAATAATTAGTAAGATTAGAAAATATTTGAATTTATTTGGTTCAGTGTACATTTTTTACACACACTCACGCACGCACACACACACGTATAGGATCGGTAGAATCTTTTATACGTACGTGTGTGTGTGTGTGTGTGTGTGTGTGTGTGTGTGTGTGTGTGTGTACAAAGTGCACCAGGTCCTCGTGAAACTAAATTGGGTTCCCTTGAATGGGAGAGGAAGTTGATAACCCTAGAGAGAGTGGGTTTTACACCGCCACACCTACACCGCCACACCTACGCAGCCATACGCAGCCACACCCCCACCAAGCACCACACCTTAACCACATCTACACCACCATACCTACACAACCACACCTTAGCCACACCTACTCCTCTACATCCTAGCCACACCTACACACCCTCACCACACCTACATCACAACACTAATCAGTCAGTCAGTAAGTCAGTCAATCAAATAGGAGAGGCATTCATAGAGCTGGCAGGTGCAGTACCAGGTAGGAGCAGCGACTAAGGCTCCTACTGAATACCTTCCTGAACACCTGATGATGATGATGATGATGGTGATGATGATGATGGTGATGGTGATGATGATGATGATGGTGATGATAATGATGGTGATGATGATGATGATGGTGATGATAATGATGATGATGATGATGATGGTGATGATAATGATGATGATGATGATGATGGTGATGATGATGATGATGGTGATGATAATGATGATGATGATGATGATGATGGTGATGGTGGTGATGGTGATGATGGTGATGATAATGATGATGATAATGATGATGATGGTGATGGTGATGATGATGGTGATGATGATGATGATGATGATGGTGATGATGATGATGATGGTGATGATAATGATGATGATGATGATGGTGATGGTGATGGTGGTGATGGTGATGATGGTGATGATGATGATGATAATGATGGTGATGATGATGATGGTGATGATGATAATAATGATGATGATGGTGATGATGGTGATGATGATGATGGTGATGGTGATGATGATGATGATGATGATGGTGATGATGATAATAATGATGATGATGATGATGATGGTGATGATGATGATGATGGTGATGGTGATGATGGTGATGATGATGATGATGATGATGGTGATCTCTCATTCCCTCCATTCTGCCCTCCATTTCCGTCCTTCCTTCCTTCCATTTCCCTCCTTCTCTTCCTGCCCCCCCCCTTACTCTCCGCCCTTCTCTTAATCCTTCTCTCCTTCCCTCTCCCTCAACATACCTCCACCATTCCTCCACACCTCTCCCTCCCCCCCTTTCCCCCAAAATTCCTCCCCCTCCTTCCCTTACCCCCTCACTCTCCCTCCCTCCTTTCCATTCCTTATCTTTCCTCACTCCCTTCTTCCCTCATTGTCTCTCCCCCTTCCACCTCCACCTCCCTTTCTCACTCTCCCAACCCCCCCTCCTCCCTCTCTCTCCTCCTCCATCCCTCTCCCTCCCTCACTCGTTCACTTCTTTCATAAACAACAAAGTCCATCCCCGCCATTGTCACAGCCTCCCCTTGATGCCTCCACTCCTCTCTCATCATACTAAAAGCTCGTCTTCTCTCTCGCTTAAGACCTATCGTGTGTGTGTGTGTGTGTGTGTGTGTGTGTGTGTGTGTTTTCTCCCCTGAAGTTAAAGTGTAATATAAGAAATGTCTGAATATTCCATTTTATTTATTTTTTTCAAGATTAAGTGACATTTGTTGATAATTAAGTGAAGGGAAAATTACTTTGATGTGTTGAAAAAAAAAAGGAAATTATTTGTATATCGAATTAAATTAACTTTGACCTCAATAATTAATTTTTTGGTTGATATTTTTTCTTCCCGTGGTTAAGGAACAAACTTGATATGAATATTTTTATAAAGGAAAATATATTTAAAAAAAAATAACCAAAATATTGACTTTTTAACTCAAGAATTCAACTTTTAACATTCCAGTATAGACGTATTCGATTTTCGGTGTTTTCGACTTTTATCAAAAATTTTCGATTTCGATTTTGACTTTCACCCATGACTTTTGACTTTCGACTTTTCACTTTTTCACGTCGACTTTGACTTAGAGAGAGAGAGAGAGAGAGAGAGAGAGAGAGAGAGAGAGAGAGACCTTTTGTAATGTGAGGACGTGAAAGTCAGCTTAGAAAGTCTTGCTCTCACCGTCGTCCTTATCTCAGCTTGAAGCCGCTCGTTACTAAAGACTCTCAGACCCAGCAGGCAAAGACTTTATCCTTAAAGACCCACGTGGAACACCTCTTTTTTCCTGTCTGTCTGTCTGCCTGTCTGTCTGCCTGTCTGGGTGAAGGAGTGGATGGAAGGTTAGGTGGAAGTTGGGTGGATGATTGGGTGGGAAAATGAGTGAAGGATGTGGGTGAAGACAGGGTGGAGGAATGGGTGGAGGTCTGGATGGAGTAGTGAGTGCAGGAGTGTGTTGAAGTTGGGTGGAGGCAAAGTGGAAGGTGGGTGGAGCAATGAGTGATAGCTGGGTGAAGGAGTGGTAGTAAAAGTGGGTGGAGGAGTGAGTGTAGGAGTAGCAGCAGGAGTGGGTGGAGGAGTGGGTGGAGGTTCGAGATACATGATTGAAGGCATCTATATTGCTTCCCTCGACGTCTAGAGGAAATTAATCCCAGAGCAGCTAACCTAACCTAACCTAACCTAACCTAACCTAACCATCCATTATCATTATTTTTCCGTTTAATATATGTACGGTAGAGGCCTAAGACGGACTGTGGGTGGAGGTGCAACAGAGTGGAAGTGGAGGGTGATGGTGGAAGCAGGAGTGGATGGAACTGGTAAAGAATGGATGGGTGGATGAGTCTGGAAGTAGAGGGTGGATGGGAGTGGGGGTGGGGAGAAGAGGGGGTGGAGGTGGTAGGTGAGGGTGGAGAAAGAGACTCACTCTCTCTCTCTCTCTCTCTCTCTCTCTCTCTCTCTCTCTCAAGGATATATCGAATAACAGATGCAATCCAACAACCTCATTTACCAAGTGTACGTGACAGTACACTTCTCCCAGTACACCCTCCCGCTCTCCCAGTACACCCTCCCTCTCTCCCAGTACACCTTCCTCCCCCAGTACACCCTCCCTCTCTCCCAGTACACCTTCCTCCCCCAGTACACCCTCCTTCTCTCATTACACCCTCCCTCCTCACCCATACTCCTTCCCTTCCTTCCTCCTCATCTCTCCTCCTTCCCTCCTCCTCCCCCCTTCATCTCTCTCCCCCTCCCTCCCTCCCACCTCTCCCATCCCATCCCACATCTTCCAAAATCATGAATTCCTCCTCTTCCACCTTCTCAGTCTACAGCGGGACCCGACTGATGCCTCGGGCGATATTTTGATACGTTTTTAAGGCAGCGTCTTGGACATGTTGTGAGGAGTACGGAACCACATCACCACGAGGACAAATATGACTCGAATTTATTTGTTGGTCAGGTGTTGTTGCTTGTGATTGTTTGTTTGTTTGTTTAAAGAGAGAGAGAGAGAGAGAGAGAGAGAGAGAGAGAGAGAGAGAGAGAGAGAGAGAGAGAGAGAGAGAGAGAGAGAGAGAGACCTTTTGTAATGTGAGGACGTGAAAGTCAGCTTAGAAAGTCTTGCTCTCACCGTCGTCCTTATCTCAGCTTGAAGCCGCTCGTTACTAAAGACTCTCAGACCCAGCAGGCAAAGACTTTATCCTTAAAGACCCACGTGGAACACCTCTTTTTTCCTGTCTGTCTGTCTGCCTGTCTGTCTGCCTGTCTGGGTGAAGGAGTGGATGGAAGGTTAGGTGGAAGTTGGGTGGATGATTGGGTGGGAAAATGAGTGAAGGATGTGGGTGAAGACAGGGTGGAGGAATGGGTGGAGGTCTGGATGGAGTAGTGAGTGCAGGAGTGTGTTGAAGTTGGGTGGAGGCAAAGTGGAAGGTGGGTGGAGCAATGAGTGATAGCTGGGTGAAGGAGTGGTAGTAAAAGTGGGTGGAGGAGTGAGTGTAGGAGTAGCAGCAGGAGTGGGTGGAGGAGTGGGTGGAGGTTCGAGATACATGATTGAAGGCATCTATATTGCTTCCCTCGACGTCTAGAGGAAATTAATCCCAGAGCAGCTAACCTAACCTAACCTAACCTACCCTAACCAAACCTAACCTAACCTAACCTAACCTAACCATCTATTGTCATTATTTTTCCGTTTAATATATGTACGGTAGAGGCCTAAGACGGACTGTGGGTGGAGGTGCAACAGAGTGGAAGTGGAGGGTGATGGTGGAAGCAGGAGTGGATGGAACTGGTAAAGAATGGATGGGTGGATGAGTCTGGAAGTAGAGGGTGGATGGGAGTGGGGGTGGGGAGAAGAGGGGGGTGGAGGTGGTAGGTGAGGGTGGAGAAAGAGACTCTCTCTCTCTCTCTCTCTCTCTCTCTCTCTCTCTCTCTCAAGGATATATCGACTAACAGATGCAATCCAACAACTCATTTACCAAGTGTACGTGACAGTACACTTCTTCCAGTACACCTTCCTCCCCCAGTACACCCTCCCTCTCTCCCAGTACACCCTCCTTCTCTCCCAGTACACCCTCCCTCTCTCCCAGTACACCCTCCCTCTCTCCCAGTACACCTTCCTCCCCCAGTACACCCTCCTTCTCTCATTACACCCTCCCTCCTCACCCATACTCCTTCCCTTCCTTCCTCATCTCTCCTCCTTCCCTCCTCCTCCCACCTTCATCTCTCTCCCCCTCCCTCCCTCTCACCTCTCTCATCCCATCCCACATCTTCCAAAATCATGAATTCCTCCTCTTCCACCTTCTCAGTCTACAGCGGGACCCGACTGATGCCTCGGGCGATATTTTGATACGTTTTTAAGGCAGCGTCTTGGACATGTTGTGAGGAGTAGGGAACCACATCACCACGAGGACAAATATGACTCGAATTTATTTGTTGGTCAGGTGTTGTTGCTTGTGATTGTTTGTTTGTTTGTTTAAAGAGAGAGAGAGAGAGAGAGAGAGAGAGAGAGAGAGAGAGAGAGAGAGAGAGAGAGAGAGTGTGTGTGTGTGTGTGTATAATTATGCTCTTGTAATATGTGTATGCATGTGTACCAGAAAACAGTATGTCTGAATGTCGCATACACGTGAATGTGTATGTAGTGTATGTATAGGTATGTATAGTGTACATGTACGTGAACAAATATGTGTACCAGAAAAAAAAATTAAAAGTAAAAAAAAATATATATAAAAAAACTAAAAAAAATAAAAAATAAAAATAAAATAAATTAAAATAATATAAAAATAACATAAAAATAAAGGTAAGATTATCATTAAATTTTCTTCAGGCAGATATTGTCGTCTCTTAAGTACTGCTATTTACTATTTTTGTCCTAACTAATGGCCTGTTAGAGAGAGTTCCTCGGCTCCCCACAATTGGCTGGTTGAAGGACACTTATATACGCTTGTTGGAGTGGAGTCCTACTTCTCTAAGGATCTATTAGCGGGATTTTTTTCTTCTTCTTTTTCGTCTTCTTGTGTTTTTTTGTATGTTTTATTTTGTTGGTGTTTTGTTCAAGTAGTTTATAATGGTTTGTTGGGGAAAGTTTTAATGAAATGTGTGTGTTTGTGGGTTTGTGGGTTTGTGGGTGTGTATTTGTGGGTTTATGGGTGTGTGTGTGTAGGGGGGAGGGGGTGTTTGTTGGTTTATGATTGTGGGTTTCTGTGTGTGTGTGTTTGTGTGTAGTGCCCCCCCTTATAGTGCCACCTCGTATAGTGCCAACCTGTACAGTGCCTTATACCTATACAGTGCCACCTCTATAATGCTACACCCTTATATAGGATCCCAAACCATTCCTATACAATGTAACCTCTATACACAGCACCACCCCTTGATATTTAGACTCCCCCAGTACACCCCCCCTCCCCCCAGTACACCCTCCCTCCCCCCCAGTACACCCTCCCTCTCCCCCAGTACACCCTCCCTTTCCCCCAGTACACCCTGCCTCCCCCCAGTACACCCTCCCTCTCCCCCAGTACACCCTCCCTCTCCCCCAGTACACCCCCCTCCCCCTCATCTCCCAGTACACTACCCTCCCCCTCATCTCCCAGTACACTCCCCTCCCCCTCATCTCCCAGTACACTCCCCTCCCCCTCATCTCCCAGTACACCCCCTTCCCCCTCCCCCAGTACACACCCCCCTCTCCCCCAATATACGCATAATATGAAGAAAAATACTAAAACAAATAAAGACACAAGACAAATTGAGAAATTCTTGGAAGACAGACAGACAGACAGACAGACAGACAGACAGACAGAGAGACATCTGCTCATTAAGGAGTTGGAAGCTTCGACTTGAGTAAGTTAGACATGCATCCTGATTGGTTTTCTGAATGTCTTCGGAGATCTCGATTAGTTCTTGAAGGGGTTATACGAATTCTGATTAGCTCCGAGAAACTACTGTTATAAATTCTGTTGGACTCTGATTGCCCATGGAACTAGTGGCTATGTTCTGATGGTTTCTGTTTAGCATCGGGGTTGGTGGGTAGATTTATGAGTTCTGAATGGCTTTGAGAAAATGATCCTATAATCTGATTGGCTCTGAGTAACTGAAATCTCCTATAGTTTGCCCAAATGGATACCAGACACTTCCTGATTGGCTGTGAATAAGTAAACTCTCTTACAATTGGCCAAGATAGATACCAGATGATTCCTGATTGGCTGTGTGAAAAGACCAACTCCCTATTACGTCACATCACTAATATATCATATCATACCATCCCGAGTATACCCCTCCCTCTCTCCCAGTACACCCTCCCTCTCTACCAGTACACATCCCTCTCTCCCAGTACACCCTCCCTCTCTCCCAGTACACCCTCCCTCTCTACCAGTACACATCCCTCTCTCCCAGTACACCCTCCCTCTCTCCCAGTACACCCTCCCTCTCTCCCAGTACACCCTCCCTCTCTACCAGTACACCCTCCCTCTCTACCAGTACACCCTCCCTCTCTCCCAGTACACCCTCCCTCTCTCCCAGTACACCCTCCCTCTCTCCCACACTCCTCCTCACCCCTCACCTCCCCAACCCCTTCCTCTTACCTCTCCCCTCCCCACAAGAAAATAGGAAAAGTCGACAAGTTTTATAGAAAGAAGAAGAAGGGGGATGAGAAAAGAAGGGCAAGGAAGACACATTGAAGAAGAGAAGGAGAGAAAAGGGAGGAAGACATGGAGGAGGAGAAGGAGGAGTAAGTTGCAAGGAAGAAGAATAGGAGAGAAATGTGAAAAGGAAGAAAAATAGCAAAAGATGAGAAGAAGCAAGAAAAATAAAAAGAAGTCGAATGAGGAGTAGGAAGAGAGGGAGGAGGGAGAGGGGAGGAGGAAGACGGGGGGGGGGAGGGAGAGGGGAGGGGGAAGAGACAGGTAAGGTAGGTAAGCAAGCGTGAACCAGAGGACAGTGAGGTACCTCCTCCAGAAACCTCCAGGTAATTCCCACTCCTCCCTCCATTATCTTAATTACCTCCATTCACACGGTCATGTTGTTTAAGGTGTCTCTTACCCCTCGCCTATCTCCTAATGGCGAGTGAGAGGGGCAGTGAGAGTGGCAGTGAGTGGGTGTAAGAGTGGGAGAGAGAGAGAGAGAGGGGGAGACACTATGTGGCTGGGAGAGGCACGCGGAGATGCTAGGAGAGGCTGAGAGGCTGGGAGAGTGGCAGTGAGTGGGTGTTTAAGAGTAAGAGAGAGAGAGAGGGTGAGAGGGGAGTTAAGAGAGAGAGAGAGAGAGAGAGAGAGAGAGAGAGAGAGAGAGAGAGAGAGAGAGGCACTGCACTATCATCTTTATATAGCATTTACTCACTTACCCACTGACGGAAAAATAATTCAATGATAATAATCCATCTAGACGAAGAAAAATAAACGTATAAAAAAGGTAAAAAAATTTGTAAATATAATTATCTTAGGTTGAATTACGGTATATATTTCACATAATAAGGTTGACCACATGTAAGGAGCCACAGTTACCGGAGGCTGCGTTGGTGGATCACATCTCTCGGGGTCGTGTTACACTTGATGGCTCCGGCCTGGCTTGACACCTCGCCCTTGGCTATACTGACACTAAAACATTGTTGGATGGAGTTTATTATTATTATTATTGTTATTATTATTATTATTGTTATTATTATTATTATTATTATTATTATTATTATTATTATTATTATTATTCACTAATGATGATAAAACTATGTGAAAAATAAGTTCCATTGATGAAAAGTACTTAGATAAGTTATATATAATTAGTCGGGGTTTTTATATAATTAATTGATGTTTTTATATAATTAATCGGTGTTCTCATCAGGATTAACGTAGTATAAATAACATGGAAGAAATAAAGGTTAAATAATGGTTATAAGAGAATACATCTGGCATCTCTTACACACACACAACCACCGTAATCCTCTGTACAATTGGATTACATGTGAACCGTTGAGAGCTTTACCGAGTAGCTGTGTGTGTGTGTGTGTGTGTGTGTGTGTGTGTGTGTGTGTAGTGTATTATTATTATCATTATTATTATTATTATTATGATTACTATTATCATTATTATTATTATTATCCACAGGAAATCCGCAGAGTATAATGAACAAGGACGTGTCACTGCCCATGTCCGTAAAGTACCCGCAGTATGTTTGTAGTACCTCCTTATAGGCTGTACGGATACTTATGACACTTACCATGGACAGTATCTCATTATAGCCTTGGCAATTTAGCGACCGTATCAGCACATTATATAAAGGATAATAGTACAATGATAATCGGAGTTTTAATCGGATTAAAAACAACGCCTTGACATAATCGGATTAATTTTAAACCATGGATTATAAGCGTTCGGTAATATAGTGTGTGTTCGAGATCAAAGAACATATCCAGTTGTTCGATCATTTATGAATCAATTACGATGAAATTTGACCCAAGCGATGATATCATTTCACAGAGATCAAAGGTCATTCTGGAGGGTGTAATCCTCTCCCTCTCTCTCTCTCTCTCTCTCTCTCTCTCTCTCTCTCCTCCTGTTCCCCTTCCTTCTCCATTAATTTCCTCCTCTTCCTCCTCGTCTTCAAGCACCACTTTCCTACACCCCCTCGTCCTCTTCCGCCTCCTCAACTTTTTTCCTCCTCCTCCTTCACCTCCTCCAGTACCCCCATCACACACCCCCTCCGTACTCCTCAACCCCCCCTACCCATCCCCCCCCTTCCCCAGTACCACCTTCACACACTCCCTTCAACCATTTATTCAGCTCTTAACTCACACGCTCAATAAAGTTGGTAAACGCCTCTAACGAGCTTTGGTTTTCTCGTAACAAAAGCGACCGAATTACTTGGCTCTCGGCTGCCCATTGAGGTGAGTGTCCCTTCACGCCCACCACCACCACGTTAAAGCAGAATGTCGCTTTGCCTGTGTGCCGCCCCTTCCCCTGACCCCCCCCCCCCCTCATCCTCCTCCTCTCTCTCTGAATCCCTCTTACCCTCTTCCTGTCCCCCTGAATTCCCCTTTCCTCTACCTCCTCACCCTAAACTCCCCCGCTTAACCTCCTACTCTCCCCCTGATCCCCCCCCTTTATCTCCCTAAATCCCTTTTCTGTTTCTCTCTCCTTCCTTTTTTCTACTCTTCTTTTCTGTTCTCTTCCTTCCTCCTTCTCTTCCCTTTTCATCCCATTCACGAAAAATCTCCTCTTCTTTTTTGGGTGAAGGGGGGCCATCCTCCTACCCTTTCCCTTTACCCCCTAGGCCTTATTTTCCTTATATTCCTTCCTTTCTTCTCCATTTTCCTCCTCTCTCCTTCCTAACCCCTCCTTCTTTCTGCTCCCTCCTCCTTTCTGCTCCCTCCTTCCAACTCTTCCTACTAGCTACTTCTCCCCCTCCTCCCCTTCCTCCCCCTCCTTCTCCCCCTTCTCCCCCTCCTACACAACCTCTCCAGGGAGCTAAAATCTCTTTGATAGGAGACTCTTTCTCCCCCCCCTCTTCCTCCTCCCCCTCCTCCTCCTCCTCCACCCAGTACCCACCTCTTCCGCCTACCACCTTTCCACTCCACTCATCCTCTTACTCCTATTCTACTCCTTCTACTTCTCCTCGTAATTCTCTCCTTTCCTCTACCTCCACCATATACTACTTCCCAAATGCTTTAAAATGTCACTTATTCAGACTACCCCTTCCACCCTTAACCCTAACATTCCATTCCCTCCTATTCCTCCTATTCATTCCCTTCCCTCTCCTCTTCCTCTCACCTTCTCCCTCCCCCTTCACCCTCCTACCTCCCCCTCCCTCCTCTCCCCTTCTCCATTTCACTTTATTTCTCTCCCCCAGCGAGCTAAAATGTGTTTCATTGCTTAAAGACATTACTCTCTCTCTCTCTCTCTCTCTCTCTCTCTCTCTCTCTCTCTTTATAAATATTTTCCTTTCAACCTCTTCTTTTCTTCCTCTTCTGCCCCTCCGTTCCCTCTCATCCCACTTATCCCACTCCCCTGGGACACTGTACGGGTCTGGCACAATAGAGAGGAAGCATTGTATGGTGGTGGCACTATAGAGGACAGCACAATACAGGGTGTCACTATGTTAGGGTGGTTCTATACTGGGGCTTCACTATACCGGGACAGCACCATACCGGTAGCAACATATAACGGTGGCACCATTTGAGGGTGACTCTGTAGTGTGGCACCATACTGGGGTGGCACTATACTGGGGTGGCACTATGATGGAGTGGCACTATACTGGGGTGGCACTATGATGGAGTGGCACTATACTGGGGTGGCATTATACTGGGGTGGCATTATACTGGGGTGGCACTATACTGGGGTAGCACTATACTGGGGTGGCACTATACTGAGATGACACTACTGGAGTGGCACTATACTGAGATGACAGTATACTGGGGTGGCAATATACTGAGGTGAGACTATACTGGAGTGGTATATACTAGGTTGGCACTATATTGAGGTGACACTATACAAGGGTGACACTGTACGGTGGTGGGACTATACACTGGTGTGGGAGGGTGGCACTGCCCGGGAGCGACATGACACGACAGGATGTCACTGTGGTCGAGTAATGGCACTAAACAGGATATTGTGGTGTGGGACGACCCTGTCTTTCTCCCTCACTCCACCACCACTACTACCCGCCCCTCACCACTACCACTCGCACCTCACCACTACCACTACTACCCACACCTCACCATTACCACTACCACCTCACCACTAAACCTTTAAAGAATACACTTGAACATTACATTGTTGAATGTGACGCTGACAAAGACTTCAGGCCACCTGGCTTATTGTATCATAACTTTGTAACTACTACACTGAATCAGCAGTGCTTGAGGACATTCTTGCTGTCTATCCTAAATTTGCTAGTCCACACTGATTGGTCTTCAAATAGAATATAACATTAATGAATCTGACCTATTTTGTATATGAACCTCTGTCCTGTGTAGCAGTGAACAGTGATAGCATCCTCAATGTCAATACCTGAATGAATTATTCAGAATAGGCAAACTGTATTTCAAACTTTGCCAATTAAGCTGTTAGTATTAAAAACACCTCACCACACGCCAAAGGTTACAACCCACGCCCACAAAACACACCCTAGGTCACATCCCACACCCAGTCAAATGTACAGTTATTCCCACGCCTAAACTACATACTCTATGCACCACGACATCAGCCCTACATCCATACCCACGATACACGCCTACGCCAACGTCCACACCATATACGCTCATGCTTAACCAACATATATACAGGGTCACATAACACACGCCCTTGGTCAGGGTCACATGGAACTTTACAAAAAAATAAAGAAAGTACGATGAC
Source organism: Homarus gammarus (assembly GCA_958450375.1). Lineage (NCBI taxonomy): Eukaryota > Metazoa > Arthropoda > Malacostraca > Decapoda > Nephropidae > Homarus > Homarus gammarus. Next base: position 1,161,007 of record CAUDMG010004128.1, on the reverse strand, counting down.
GGCGGCAGTAGTAGTAGTAGTAGTAGTAGTAGTAGTAGTAGTAGTAGTAGTAACAAAAATAACAAAATGGTGATAACAATAGTGAATAAATAAATAAATAAATAAATAAATAAATAAATAAAAGTTCCACAAAACGACTTGCTTCCCAATCAGCCGCCTCGACCAATCAGCACTACACAGGTTACAATGTTGGAGTAGGCTAGCCCATGGTGGCTGGCCCATGGTGGCTGGCCCAAGGATGGCTGAGCGGCGACTGGGGCTTTCCGATTGCACAGGAAATAACGAGGATCATATCTATTAACGGGATAGGGCCCCAAATCCCGTTATATCATATGAATAACGCCATGCCAGTAAACCCTATAATTAGATATTTTACTATAATAATTGGGGTGTACAGTGTCAGTTGTACCAAACACTTACCATACATACTATACACTGTCTACTCCGTCCAGTAAAAAATGTTTAGTTAAATTAAATTGTTTTTATATCGGAAATTAATGATAAAAAATATGAAAAAAACATATTATTACATTGTTTATATCACAGTAATGGGATGGTTCTCTTTTCATTATTGTTGTTTGATGTGTTGATGTATACAAGTTGTAAACGTGATAACTACAATAAACATGAATGGATTTTGATGAAACTTGGTGTGTTTACATGACTCAACTTTATCTAAGATGTGTTCAATAACTAGAAATTTCCCTCCTTATTTCACAAAGTTGTGGTTAAAAATATAGTATCTGTGTTGGATTTCCTCCGGTCGGGGAACTGATCAACTGGGTCTTCTTGGTCTTGCCTCGCCCCGTTTCACCTCGCCCCTGCCCCGCCCTGCCCCTGCCCCGCCCTGCCCTGCCCCGCCCCTCTCAGTGTTGGGGAAAGCGAGACATTTAAGAGTGTCTTTTTCGTCGACGATGGCGGCAGCGGTGACGACCTCCCTAATGTTATTGTTTTAGTGATCAAGTGACTGTCTCAACCAACTGCAGGTGAGACTGGGAGACTTCCATCATTCTTATTGGCCAACACAGGAACGAAACCTTGGTGAATCGTACACAAAAACACTAGCCATTAGAGAACTTTAAACCACGAAAAACAAACCCAGGAACACATTACCAGTAGCTACACTTATTGTTGATTGACTCGTCACAATACACGTCACTACATCACACCATAAAATCCTCCTACGTTACAGTGTTCCTCTTACCTTAGTCTCTCCGTGGCAACCGTGACAGCTGATACACGCGAATCAGATACCATGAGTGTTTTTATCAATGACATCCAGTTCTACCTGTCATGTATGTGTCGTGGGGAAAAATATTTTAACGACACATACACGATATACAGTGACACATACACGATATAAAGCGACACATACACGATATAAAGCGACATATACACGACAAATATACAGCGACATATACATGATATACAGCGACATATTCATGATATATAGCGACATATAGACGATATAAAGTAACACATACACGACATACAGCGACACATACACGATATAAAGCGACACATACACGACAAATATACAGCGACACATACACGATATAAAGCGACACATACACGATATAGAGCGACACATACACGATATAAAGCGACACATACACGATATAAAGCGACACATACACAATATAAAGCGACACATACACGATATAAAGCGACACATGCAAGACATACAGCGACACATACACGATATACAGCGACAAATACACGATATAAAGCGACACATACATGATATATAGCGACACATAGACGATATAAAGTAACACATACACGACATACAGCGACACATACTCGATATAAAGACGTTTTTGAGGAGGAACAGAGTAAATTTGTCGTCAGAAATCACTAAGGACATATTGCATTAATTACCTAATCTTGTAATGCAGGTAAGGTCACTAATCAATTGTGACGTCAAGTTTTCTAATCAATTGACAGGTGATAATGTAGTTTATAGATAGTCTTAAGAAAATTAATTAAGGTAATGAAAAGGTATGTTTATGGCTCCCGTCGAATACACTACACTACACTACACACACACACACACACACACCTCTGATAAATCAATTCACAAAAGTCTGTAAGTTAATTTTAGAAGATCGTAAGTTCCATTTAAGGTCAAATGAAGTTACTTGACGGCAACTTCCCCCCTCCCCCCTTCCTCTCGCTAATGATTGTCTGTCTGTCAGTCGAAAATACGAATATTATACCATATGCTTGTGTTATGCCTCTCTCTCTCTCTCCAAGGCAGCCACACACGGGAGAGAGATAACCTTTACGAAGTCAGTTCAGCTCCTCCCTTCCTCTCCCCTTCCTTCCTTCCCTTCAGAAGTCTATTAAAAATCTGCTCATAACTCATTTAAGTTCACAACTCATTAAAGACATGCCGGCTGGAGTCTCCCAGAACTTGGCTGAAGTTGTAGAGCGAGGGTTGACACTTGTTCATGGTGTGGGCGATACTCTCTCTCTCTCTCTCTCTCTCTCTCTCTCTCTCTCTCTCTCTCTCTCTCTCTCTCCTCCTCCAAGACGCCCAGCACCGCCATGTTTACAACCTCTCCTCGTCAATGGAAGGTAATTATATGCTAATGAGAAAATGTAATTGTGTGGGAGGTAATAATGGTGGATGACGAGGTGAGATTGTGTGCTGTAATGATATGCGGACTGTAATACGTAATAAGGGGCTGTAATCTGCGTGGTAATTGTTTAATGATAATGTAATTGTGGTGTGTAATTGTGGCGTGAGATGGTGAAGTAAGGATTGTGTTTGTTGTGGTGTGATGGAAAAGGTAAAGGTAAGTAGGTGTTGTGACTGATTAGCAACAACAACAATAAAACAAAAACAAAACAACAACAATAATTATAACAATAACAATAACAATAATAATAATAATAATAATAATAATAATAACAACAATAATAATAACAATAATAATAATAATAGTAATAACAAAAACAATAACAAAAACAATAATAATAATAATAATAATAATAATAATAATAATAATAATAATAACAATAATAATAATAATAGTAATAACAAAAACAATAATAATAATAATAATAATAATAATAATAATAATAACAATAATAATAACAATAATAATAATAATAGTAATAACAAAAACAATAATAATAATAATAATAATAATAATAATAATAATAATGTGTTGAGACTGTGTGTTATGCAATCATATGCTAATTACATTACACAATTAGGTACTGTAATTTGCTTGATAATTATGTAATGGGAGGTAGTGATGAGCTTGCCTAACGTGGCTGGATTTTAATGGTGAAATTCTTTGGTGTTTTTTCGATTACATTAAACCTGAAAAATACTTTGATAAAATTGTGTAATAAGTATAAATTGTGTTTGTTTAGTGTAACGCTTCCAGGTAATTGGGGAAGGCTAAACTTATTGTACCTATTTTAAACCAATTACATCCACCTGTGTTTTTTTTTTGTTATATTGATATGATTTTATATTTACATGTCAACATAAGTCATGTCTAAGAGTGATAGTGACATGTTATTGATCATCTACATGTAAAATGCAAGTCCATCCTCTCGGTCGCTTATACCATGGGAAAAAATTTCATGGTTGTATATCAAGCTGATTATCCATCTACCCACCCCACCAGGCCATCCACCGCCCACTCACGATCACCCATTCAACCCACCAACCCATTCAACCCACCAACCCACCAAAAATCCACCCACCTTCTTGTCCATCATCACCAACACACCAGCCCACTCACCCACTCGCCCACCCACTCGCCCACTCGCCTTGGTAGCAGTGCTCAGCCTAGATGTGCCGGAGTTGGACCTAACACAGCCCAAATTTCAAAGTATTTAGCTCGTTCAGTAAGCCGCTTAGCGAAGAGCATTTTATTTCGCTTATGAAAGAAGATTAAACCCTGACCTTTTTTGTTGGCTTTTTGGCTTCTGAGTTTTAGGTTACGGCGGAGCTCGCGAGATTAAACGGAGGGACGGAAGGAGGGAATGACGAAAGGAGGGAATGATGGAGGGAGGGAGATACGGAGGGATGGAGAGATGGAAGGTGGGAGAGACTGAGGGAGGGAGATACGGAGGGAGGGAATGAGGGAAGGTGGGAGAGATGGAGGGAGGGAATGATGGAGGGAGGGAGATACGGAGGGATGGAGAGATGGAAAGTGAGAGAGACGGAGGGAGGGAATGATAAAGGGAGGGAGAGACGGAGGAACGAAGGAGAGAGGGAAAAGTGATTGACGGAGGAAGGGAAATAGGAATGGAAGGAGGGAGAGTTCAACGAAACGAAGAAGAGAGTGACGGTGGGTGGGAGACAGAGAGACGGAGGGAAGAAGAAGGGAGGAAGGGAGAGAAGTATTATACCGTCTTGAGCTGTAGGGAAGGAAACCTCACCAGGGCACTAAGATGTTGCTGGAGGCGGATTACGGTAAAGCGACACAAACATAACGGTGTTTACTTAGTGTTGTGTTACTTCAGCAAGGTGTGGTCCGTATACCTGGTGACGTGTGTGAGAGGTGGATACATTCGTGTTTTCGTAGATGGTGACAGGTGTAAATTCGTGCACTTCACTTGCTATTGGTGAAGAGAGAGAGAGAGAGAGAGAGAGAGAGAGAGAGAGAGAGAGAGAGAGAGAGAGAGAGAGAGAGAGAGAGAGAGAGAGAGAGAGAGAGAGAGAGAATGATAATTACGAACGAAAATTACGTAGCTCAGAACGAAAAAAATACATACTTACGAACGAGACGTCTAGTTACGAACGAGACACACACACACACACACACACACACACACACACACACACACACTCTTAATATCTAATCCCTTTGGAGCCGTAGAACCGGTGTGAAGCTTAACATTGACGCTTAGAAGAAATCCTAGACCAGCTTCTCTCCTTTTGACGTAGCTGTAATCCTGGACTAAGCCTGAACGCAGCTCTAACTTGACCAAAGAACTATCTGGTGTCATCCTAACCAAACCTAACCTATCCTAACCAAACCTAACCTATCCTAACCAAACCTAACCTATCCTAACCTATCCTAACCAAACCTAACCTATCCTAACCAAACGTAACATAACCTCACCCCTGAACACTTGCTTGAAGATAGTGACTTGTGAAATAGGTCATAGTCTTAATGGGTCCTATTTCTAATGGGGACCAGTTTTATTTATTTTCCTGTTTGTCCCTCCTTTCCCCTGTTTACTTCCCTGTTTGTCTCTCCTTTCCCTGTTTACTTTCCTGTTTGTTTCTGTTGTTCTCACTTACTCTTACTCTTTCTGACGTCTCTAGTTCTTACTATTTTCCTAAGGGCGACGTTCCCTTCCTTACATTTTCTTTTAAATTAACTGTTTGTTTTTTCCTCTCTCTCTCTCTCTCTCTCTCTCTCTCTCTCTCCTCTCTCTCTCTAGTTCATATTTCCCACGCATCCTATCCTCTTCTTACTCCTCATCCTCCTACGCCTGCCCTCCTCCTTCTCTCCCTCCCCCTCCGTTTCTCCTACTCTTGTTCCTCCTTTACCTCCTCTTTCTACCACAATCTCCTCCTCCTCATTCTTCTCCTCCTCTTCCTTCTCCAACCCCAACCTCCTCCTCCTACCTTCTCCCTCCACTGTTTGTCTCGAGGCAGAGGTCTTCCCCCTGCCCCCCTCCCCCTCTAGTAATACAACACCGCCTTTTCTTAACGACGGTAAACGCCTTCAGGGCAGCCTAAGACCCGATCAGATGTCACGCTAATTGCCCTACGCCTCCCGGCCGCTTTTATTTAGTCTCCCCTGCTGCCTTGCTTCCGTTTTCTTTTCCCTATTTCTTCTGTCTTTACCAATGAGGGTCATCTAATCATTCTTTCTCCATTTTCTCTTCATTCCTTCATTTCCTTCGTTTCTTTCCTTCGCCGACAAGGTATTTTCTTATTATTTAGTCTCCCCTGCTGCCTTGCTTCCGTTTTCTTTTCCCTCTTTCTTCTATCTTTACCAACGAGGGTCATCTAATCATTCTTTCTCCATTTTTCTCTTCATTTCCTTCGTTTCTTTCCTTCGCCAACAAGGATCTTTTATTTAGTTTCTGTGTTGTCTTGCTTCCGTTTTCATTTTGTATATATTCTTTCACCATCAAAGAGTTACCAAACGTAACCAACTCATCTCAATCTTTATCAAACCCTAACCAAACTTAACTTAACCAAATTTATCCTAACCTACCCAAACCAACCTTAATCTAATAAAACCTATATTGACCTAACCAAACAAACTTACCCTAACCTTACCCAACCAAACCCAACCAAACTTATCTTAACCTAACTAATCCCAACCAAATTAACTCAAACCTAACCAAATCCAACCAAATCCAACGAAACCGACCTTAACCGAATCACACCCGACATTACAGTACAGATATCTAGGCCTTGGAGGGAAGTAGGGGGGCTGGGGAGGATGGGGGTGGGAAGAAGGTGGGGGTGGGGAGAGGGTGGGGAGATGGGGAGAGGGGGTTAGGAGGTGAGGGGGAGGAAATTTGGACATACTCTCGGGGGTTTTAATTAAACCTGAGAATTTGTATTTTTATCCACAAGATATATTCGAGGCCACTATACTCAGCAGGGGGCCTCATCTTTCCCTAAATAGCCTGTTTTCTTGTGGCTTGTGAACGGTGTAAGGAACAGACATACAGACAGACAGAGACTAAGCGAGCGAGCGAGAGAGAGAGAGAGAGAGAGAGAGAGAGAGAGAGAGAGAGAGAGAGAGAGAGAGAGAGAAACAAAGACTAAGCGAGAGAGTGAGAGAAAGATAAAAAATGACAGTAACTAAGCGAGAGAGTGAGAGAAAGATAAAAAATGACAGAGACTAAGCGAGAGAGACAGACAGGAACAGACAGATAGACAGACACACCTCCATTTAGGGGGAAATATTTAATTCTACGATGTTTTAGGAAGTCCAGTTGCTAATGGGGAAGAAATTTAACCTTACGATCAATTAGAAATCAACTTTTATGTCGTAACTTAAGGGAAATCCGTTCAATGCGTCCTCACACCTCCAGTTAAGTAAGATAAGTGAAAATTATCCTCAACGATGTCCTGTGAATCTAGTTAGGAAGGGGGGTAGGGGGAGGAGATGGGTAGGGGAAGAAGGTAGGGAGTGGGGAGGAGGCGGGGATGAAGGGGTGGGAAGATGGGCAGGGGAGAGGAGGTAGAGAAGGAGGAGGTGGGGAAGGAGGTTGGGGGAGATGGGGAGAAGGAGATGGGCAGGGCGAGGGGGGAAGGAGGAAGGAGGAGGGAAAGAAGGAGGAGGGAAGGAGGAGGAGAGAGTAGGGAAGGGAGAGGGGAGATAAATTTAACCCTACGAGCTTTTGAGAGTTTGAACCCTGGTCACAAACTTCCGGCTTATTAAAAAAAATCGGATCAGCCACCACCATGGAACTGAATATTGTGGGAGAGAGAGTAAGAAGCAGTGTGTTGGGCCGACAGCTCCTGATACATACACCCGTGCCTTCAGGAGCCTGGGAGGGCCTCAATCTGAAGCCTATTGTTGTTGCAAAGAAAGAGAAAGAGAGAGAAAGAGAGAGAGAGATGAAGACGTGAGAAAGAGAGATGCGTGTGTGTGTGTGTGTGTGTGTGTGTGTGTGTGTATGTGTGGTAGAGAGAAAGAGAGAGAGAGAGAGAGAGAGAGAGAGAGAGCCAGTCAGTTACGGTGCAGTTCGTGTTGTGTAATTGCTTTCATTATGAGAAACTGACATAGGGGTGATTAGGAGAGAAGGGGTGGGGGGGGGGGTGTCAGGCGAGGCGAGGGGAGAGGGGAAGAGAGGGGTGAGGCGAGGGGAAAGGGATAAGAAGAGGTGAGACGTGAAGAAGAGGCAGAGGGTTGAGTCCTGAGAAGAGGAGAGGAAAAGAGGGGAGAGGGGAAGGACGGAAAGAAGGGGAAGGATTGAAAGAGAGATACGAGGAGAAAGAGGGGTGAGGATAGAGGGAGAGACAAAAAAGAGATAAGGAGCTGTGAGAGAGAGAGAGAGAGAGAGAGAGAGAGAGAGGTACAAAGACAGAATGAGAGAGACAGAGAGAAAAAGAGACAGACAGAGATAAGAAGCTGAGGCGGCTCTCTCAACGAGATTACGGAGGCGTATCTTAAAGGAAAAGCCAATTTTCTATCAATTTAAGTCTATATCAGTGAGACTCTTCTTGTACGGAGGTCTCTCTCTCTCTCTCTCTCTCTCTCTCTCTCTCTCTCTCTCTCTCTCTCTTGTAATATAGCGAGGGTGTCCTGTGTTCTCCTAGTCTCTCTCTTTGTCTCTCTGTTGAAAGATTGTGTGCTCTCTCTCCCTCTCTCTCTCTCTCATTCTGTCATTGTGTATCGATCAGTCTACCGGTTTTCTCTCCACTCCTCTCTCTTTCTCTCGCTCTCTCTTTCCCTCTTTCTCTTTCTCTTTGTTTTTATTTACATTTATCTGCCTCCCTCTCCCTCTTTCGCTCTCTCTTTATCTACCTATTTCTCTACCTGTCTCTCTGTCTCTCTCCTTTCTTCTTACTCGCTTTAATCTCTCAGTTATGGACAATTTTAAAACAATCAATTAAAATTCGGTCACAATCACCATTTCCTTCATCTTATGTTAATTGTATTGATACTTTGAGGCAACGAAACAGGAAGAAAAAAAAACACGAAATATTAACCTGCACTTGTACCAACACCTGTAATTGTTTCTACACTTGTACTTGTATCTACACCTGTACTTGTATCTACACCTGTACTTGTATCTACACCTGTACTTGTATCTACACCTGTCCTTGTATCTACACCTGTACTTGTATCTACACTTGTACTTGTATCTACACCTGTACTTGTATCTACACCTGTCCTTGTATCTACACCTGTCCTTGTATCTACACCTGTCCTTGTATCTACACCTGTCCTTGTATCTACACCTGTCCTTGTATCTACACCTGTCCTTGTATCTACACCTGTCCTTGTATCTACACCTGCACATCGGTGAGGTAAGCAATGAGAATAGACTTATTCAAACGTAAGAAGAATTAAAACACAGAGAGAAATAAAAAGGAACAGAAGAATACATGGAGGAAAGAGAAGACTCCTCATATGTATCCATACCTATACATAGACTCATAACCAGCACTATACATGGAGAGGAGGGTGGGGGGAAGGAAGGGGAGGAGGAGACTAAAGTTGAGAATGGAGAGATAGAAAAATGAATGAATGTGTGGAGTAAGAGCAAAAAATGGAGGAGATACGTGGAGGGGTGAGCGTGGCTGGGTGGCTGGAGGGCCGTGGGTGGGTAGGTGGGTGGGTGGGTGGGTCGGCTACTAGTTAAAGGTGCAGTGGGTTGGTGGCGTGTCACAGTTCTCCACTCTTAAAGAAACAAGCCAGCCTCCGTGTGTGTGTGTGTGTGTGTGTGTGTGTGTGTGTGTGTGTGTGTTCCTTACCCCTGACTCACTATCTTTATCTCTCCCTCTTTCTCTCTCTCTCACTACTTACTCTCTCTTTTTCTATCATCTTCTTTGTCCGTCCCTCCCTCCATCCCCTTCTCTCTCTCTCTCTCTCTCTCTCTCTCTCACCTTCAAATTATACAGATATACAGTACAGCTTGACTACCCTTCACGTGTTTCCAAGAGACCAAAATATACGTGGGTCTGAAACTGTCGTCTATATGTGTGTATTTTTCGGGCCCTTCAGAACCAACTCCCTGAAGTGTATCTTATGTGAGGTTTCTGGTGCCTGAAGATGAGGCTTGAAAAAAATTATGCCCTCTGGTGAATATATTTGGTCTTTGATATTATGTAAACACAGATACCGAGACAGAGACCCAGACACACACACACACACACATACAGACATACATGCACACGCTCACACATACAGAGACACATATACACACACATAGTCATACACACATATATATCTCTTCTCCTACGCCCCTTGTGCTTATTTCATCCCGCGATTCTCCCACGCCTCCTGGAACCTTCCCACGCCTTTTGCAGCACCCCCACGCCTATTGATGCTCACCCCGCCTCCTGTAGGTCTCCCATGCCTCTTGATGCTCACCGCCGCCTCCCGCAGCTCTCCCATGCCTCTTGATGCTCACCCCCGCCTCCCGCAGCTACCCCACGCCTATTGATGCTCACCGCCGCCTCCTGCAGCTCCCCCACGCCTATTGATGCTCACCCCTGCCTCCCGCAGCTCTCCCACGCCTCTTGATGCTCATCCCCGCCTCCCGCAGCTACCCCACGCCTCTTGATGCTCACCCCCGCCTCCCGCAGCTCCCCCACGCCTCTTGATGCTCACCCCCGCCTCCTGCAGCTCTTCCACGCCTCCTGAAATTCCCCCATAGACAGACCGATAGACATAATGGTTGCCCCTCGTGTAACGAGGATGGCCGGCCCAAGGGCCACCTAGGCGTGAATTTGTTTAAGGTGTAGAAGCTGTCACCAACATAACAACCAAACCCTAAGTTAACGAGCTGCATGACCCAGTGTCAAGGAATAGTCCGAGAAGACCGGACAACTCGCCAACTGCACAAATCGATTACCCAATTACTGCTGGGTAGACAGAGGCAAATGGCGTAAAGAAACTTGCCCATATAGGCACACTACTTCTCTCAACTCCAACCAAGAACGTCAGCTAGAGAAGGTACAGACAAGGGCCTGCAGAATCATGCTCGGCGAAGACTACTCCGGCTACACCAACGCTCTCTCCTCCCTGGAAATGTCATCCCTCAGTGACTTCCACCACCAAGCACTAGCAAGGTTTTGCAGTGGACTACTGCACCACCCTCGTCAGCGCCACCTCCTGCCACAAGCAGTCCCCCACCCACCTCGCGCAGTCCGCCACTACAACAAAATTCAGCCCATAAGAGCCCGCACCGATAGATATAAGAACAGCACCATCCCATCTATTGTTAAAATAATAACAACTGATTTATGTACTGTACACTGTACAGCCCTGTAAATGTATTCAACGCATATCATTTTGTCTAAATCAAATGTAAGTTTGTATATTTTCAGCCACCGGCTGCAACTCTATTAATAAACCGTTTAATATTATTTTAATTATTATTATGACACACACACACACACCTACAGACAGACATACTTACATACTGTACATCCAAACAACTTTGCTGAATTGAAAGAAATATGAATGTCTTAAATACGTCATATTATTTACCTTAAAAGTCTATCCATATATTCACATACTTAAAAGTGGGTATGTGGGTGTGGAAGGATGGGTGATGGCAACGGTGCTAAATGTTGGTTAGGTGGAGGTGTGTGGATCGGTGGATGGAGGTGTGTGGGTGGGTTGATTGAGGTGTGTGGATGGATGGATGGAGGTGTGAGGATGGGTGGATGGAGGTGTGTGGGTGGGTAAGTGGGTGTTGGTGGAGGTTGTGTGTGGGTGGGTGTTGGTGATGTGGAGGTAGGTGGTGGTTAGTGGGTGGTGAGTGGGTGGTGGTGGTGAGTGGGTGGTGGTGGTGGTGATTGGGTGGTGGTGAGTGGGTATGGGTGGGTGGATGGTGGGGTGTGGTTCGGTGGGTGGATGAGTGGAGGGTGGGACGGTGGGAGGGTGGGTGGGTGGTGGGTGGCCCTGCTGTGTCTCGGTTGTGCGTCATCACCTCCGCCTCGCCCGCCCACACCCGCCCGCCCGGATATTAAAATACAGAAACACAACGCCCGGGAGATGCCGAGCTGGCTGTCTGGTGAGTGGGTGGGTGGGTCGGCGGAGATGAATGGGCGGGAGGACGCTTGGATGGCCTGGTGGGAGGTTATGAAAGTGGGTGGATGGGTGGTAGGTATGATGATGGGTGGGTGGGGCGGGTGGGAGGGTGGAGTAGATGGAATGGTTGGTAGTGGATGATGATTGGTTGTCCAGTGGGCTGCAATGGGTGGCAGTGGGTGGGTAATGGGTGACCGTGGGCGGGTAATGGGTGGCAGTTGGCGGGTAATGAGTGACCGTGGGCGGGTAATGGGTGACCGTGGGCGAGTAATGGGTGATAGTGGGCGAGTAATGGGTGACAGTGGGCGGGTAATGGGTGGCAGTGGGCTGGTAATGGGTAGCAGTTGGCGGGTAATGGGTGGCAGTTGGCGGGTAATGGGTGGCAGTGGGCGGGTAATGGGTGGCAGCGGGCGGGTAATGGGTGGCAGCGGGAGGGTAATATGTGGCATTGGGTGGCAGTGGGTGGGTACAATTACAGGAAAATTAATATACACCAGATAACGTAATTAACTTGTCCTTCAAGATAATATACAGTAGCTAACAACCACACGTCACTTTATGGTGTTACACTATATAATATATCATGTGAACATTTATAATATATCGTGTAAAGCTTCTGTATATACTACTACTACTACTACTTTGCTGTCACGATCATCCAGCTATGATACAATGATATGAGTTATTAAGGATGTCACTTTCATTGGTGAGTTTTGAGGTAACTAAAGAGGCCGATACGGGACCGGCAGGATCGTTCGCAGATGTTGCACATGTGGTGGGCTGCATCTAGTGCAGGAGGGGCGGCGGCAGTGTCTTTCCGACGTTGGCGCTTGTCTGCCTCGGTTTGCAGTCGGGTTAACTCGAAAGTATTGACACGTTCTCGAGTGGTCCTCCTCCAAACGTTACGATGTGGAGTAATCGACTCCCAGGTGAGGGGGGGTCGATTTGACACTTTTTCAGGTTAGTCTTTAGACTATCCTAATACCTTTTCAATTGCCCGCCAGCGTTACGTTTATTTTTCGTTAGGTGACTGTAAAGTAGCTGCTTTGGCAGTCTACTGTCGTCCATGCGGGTAACATGACCAGTCCAGCGTAGTTGTTCGTGGATAATGGTAGCTTCGATGATCCTACAGTTGGTGTCAGCATGAATACTGGCATTTGTTCTCTTGTCTTCCCAGCGAGTTCGGAGGATGGAACGTAGACTACGTTGGTGAAAGTTTTCAAGTGCCATGAGGTGCCTCCTGTATGTCACCCATGTCTCACTACCATATAACAGGGTGGGGAGGACCACTGCTCGATATACGTGCAGCTTTGTAGATAATTTCAGCTACCTACAGCCGAAGAAACTATTTCAGAGTCTACCAAAGGCTTGAGATGCACATCTGATCCGAATCTGAATCTCTTCACCGAGTCTTACGTACATTCACCTCAAGGCCGAATTGTGCATACGCATCTGCGTAGGTGTTCAGGATCTCCTGTAGGTCGTGTTCTGTGTGAGCAACAAGGGTGAGGTCGTCTGCATGCTGAAGTTCAGTAATGGAAGCTACAGACACCTTTGTTCTTGCCTGGAGTCGTCTTATGTTGAAAAGACCCTTCACCCGGTACTCGATGTTCACTCCGCTGGCTAAATTGGCACTGGCACGAGTAAGGAAGGCAGCCCAAAAAATGGAAGAGATTTGGTGCCAGTACACACCCTTGTTTAGCCCCTGTCTGGATGGGGAAGAATTCAGACTGGGTGCTATTGTACAGGACACTGCCGTTCATGCCATAATAGAGTTGCCTCACAATGGCGATGAATTTTGGTGGGCAGCCAAACGGCTGAGGGTCCACCAGACGGCTCCCCTGTTGACCGAATTGAAGGCCTTGGTTAGGTCAATGAAAGCCATGTACAGGTCACGACGCTGTTTTCTGCACTTTTCCTGTATCTGGCGGGCACCAAAGATCATGTCAGTGGTGCCACGTGATGGTCTAAAGCCACATTGAGATTCTAGGAGGAAGTTTTCCGCCTCAAGGAGACGTCTGTTTAGGAGGACTCGGGCGATAATCTTGTCAGCTACGAAGAGCAATGAGATCCCACGGTAGTTGCCTCAGTCTGACCGGTCTCCCTTGTTCTTATAAACATTTACAATGGAGGCATCTTTAAGAGCTTGGGGGATTTCATCCTTTTCCCATATAGTATTCTACAGGAGAGAGCGGAGACGGCTGGTAAGCAGAGGTCCTCCTGCTTTATGCACCTCGGCTGGGATTCCATCAGGCCCTGAGACTTTGTTATTTTGCATCTGTTTGATGGCAGTAGCTACCTTATCCAGGGATGGAGGATAGCTGAGGTGTGTCAGCTCTGGATGCTGAGGGACCTGCTGGGTAGTCAGGATATCCACATCAGTGTTTTGGTTGAGCAGAGAATGGTAGTGCTCTTTTCAGCCCTGAAGGAGGCCTTCATCGTTTTTAATTATGAAGTTACCGTCAGATGAGCGGAGGGGGACTACGCCACGAGTGATTTGCCCATAAAATGTTTTAGTGGAATTGAAAAATTCGCACATCTTGTGCTGATCTGCAATTATTTGTACTTCACATGCTTTAATTTTAAACCAGTCGTTCTTTAGATTGCGAAGTTCCCGCTGGGCCGCCGCTTTCTTCTTGCGGAAGGTATCAGCTTTGGTCCGAGTCTGAGGTTTGTTCTGCCAGTCAGTAAAAGCAGCACGTTTATCATCGATGAGTACATTGATTGTCGGGTCATTTTCATCAAACCAGTCATGGTGTACTCTTTCGATCTGGCCAAGGGTCTCGTTTTTGTCATGACAGTGTCAAGAATATCCCATTCGGCACTGGGATTCACGTTGTTTGCTGCTGGATTGTTTATCAGCCCATGATCGAGCTGCTCTCTGAAAGCATATGCTACCGCTGCATCCTCCAGTGTTAAAACCTCTTCTGGAGGCTTGCTGCTTTCGCCGTTTTGGGCGATGTGGAGTGAGAGCTTGGCTCTGACAAGCCGATGATCAGTGTCACAGTGGTCTGAGCCACATATGGCACGGGTGATGAGGACATCTCGGTGATCTCTTTCTCTGACAATGATACAGTCAATGAGATGCCAGTGTTTGCATCGTGGGTGTTGCCACCAACCCTTGAACTTGTCAGCCTGCCAAACAAGGTATTGGTGATAGTGAGATTGTGTGCAGCACACTTCCTGAGGAGGAGTAGGCCGTTGGGATTACACTTGCCTAGTCAATTTCTCCCTATGGTTCCCGGCCAAGTGTTAGCATCTCTGCCAACTCTGGCATTGAAGTCACCAAGGAGCACAATTTTGTCTTCTCTGGGGATAGAGGTTACCACTCTGTCGAGGTCGGTGTAAAGGGCTTCCTTGATGTCATCCTCTGCATCCAGTGTTGGGGCGTATGAACTAAAGAAAAACTCATGACGTGAGTGATTCAGTGGGACTTGAAGCGTCATGAGGCGCTCGTTGATCCCAATAGGCATTTCAGTTAGCCTGTGTAGGATGCATTGGCGGATGGCAAATCCAACTCCATAAATGCGGTTTCAGCTCTGCAACAGGCTTACCCTTCCAGAAGAAGGTGTCGCCAAACTCCCGTTCTGTGAGTCTACCCTCATCTGGGAGCCGAGATTCACTGATGGCTACTATGTCGATGTTATACCTAGCCAGCTCTTTTGCCACAAGGGCAGTTCTTCTTTCAGGATGCTCATTTGTGCCAGTATCCAGAAGGGTCCTGACATACCAGGCAGAGACCATAAGAGGTTGCATAGTTTGTTTTTGTTTGGATCTCTTATTTTGATTGTGTTTTCCACCACATAAGGATGACCTTACTGGGTGCAGTTGCCCTGTCAGGTTGGGGTTTTAGGCAAGCTATGTTTTGGGCATCTTTCCTAGCCCCTCCCCATATGCGGTGAGCAAAGTGGCTCCTCGAAAGGGTTGCTCAGTCGCACAGACAGGACCAGATTGCACTACTGCCTAGATCCCAGTGCATAAGCGACCATCTTATCTGTGCCACCCATGTGCAGAGTTGTCACTAGAGATTCCCGGCAGTCATCTCTGCCTATCCCCGTCGCCACTCGTCCGTCGCCATAGGACTTTTGAGGGGTATAGAGGTTTTGATGATGATAAGAGGTATGATAAACTGGATGATGGCTGCGTGTAAGTTGATTTAAGTGGCGAGGCACTCCTTTTCCTGATCTAGTGGTGCAAGTGTTGCAGCGACTGGGGAGAGAGAGAGAGTTGCAACAGACTGCCGATAGCCCAGTTTGTTGGGTTTCGCCTTAGTAGCCTGTCCATCAGGCATTGCCTTCATCCGCCGGTTTAGTCGTTGGATTTCCACAGTGGGCACCTCTTCCGCCTACACCGCCGTTGGGGTCTAGTTGGGGCTCTGTAAGCATGTCTGCCTGATGCGGGGCTCCACCGCAGATTTATCGTTCGGAATTTACTCCCGTAGCCTTATACGTACCAAGGTTAATCTGCAAGGCAGCAAGCCAGTGGTTGGTATACGCCAGAACGTGTCCACATGCCAGTGAGCCTATGCGCCGTCCCTCTGGGGCCCACTGCTACTCCGAGATCCCCTGCTGGTCCAGCCTGGGCCCACGAGGCACCCAGTTACTGTGTGTTGCCACAAGGAGGCACAACAGGAGTCTTGATGGTGAGGAGGCTGTGTACTGGCAGGGGAAGACTTGTGTAAGTTGCTTCCCTGTTCGCCACGAGGGCTAGCCAGCGGCGGCAGCTTAAAGCGAGAAGTAGCAAGCAATGCTTGCACCCTAACACTGACATAATGCTGCCACACAAGACGCATAATGCACCCTGTGCGTATGGCGCACGCACACACACACACACACACGCGCACACACACACACACACACACACACACACACACACACACACACACACACGGCGACAACTTTGAATAAATTAGTTCATATATACTAAATTTTGTTCAGTTGAATATATACGTCCTTAAGTATCATAACTTAACCAAACTATAACTTAATTAGGTTAGGTTAGGTTAGGTTAGAGCTAATAATTAATAAGGATCAACCGGAATTATAAAAAAATATATATATTAAAATGATCACCATTTCGTCATTATTATTTATACATACAATTGTTTATTATTACACATAACTTTGCATCTTTCATTCATACATCACATCTGTATTTCAGTGACCACTTAGTGTAAACCTCGGTTATACGGCCCAGGGACACCATCGCCTTATAGACTACCCCTTTATTATCGGGACAACCCATAAATCATACAGGGCCATTAAACTTTTGAAATATGTCCCGATTACATAGAATACAAATATATTCGTTTTATGTGGCAGGGAAAGCAATTGGGGGGAGGGGGAAGGTGGAGGGGAAGGGGGAGGGAGGAGGGGGAGGCAGGGGGAAGGAGGGGGAGGGAGAGGTGAAGGAGATACTGCGCTCATACCTGTAATTCTATTTGTACCTGTATATGTATTACACCTGTACCAATACTTTAACTATACAGACAGAGAGGCAGAGGGAAAGGGTGCGAGATCGATAGAGACAGGCAGGCAGATAGACAGGAAGACAGAAACAGGTAGAGTGAAAGAGACCAAGAGACACACAGGCAAGTAGAGATAGAAAAAACAGATAGAAACAGAGATACCGACAGACAGACAAAGAAAGAAACCGACAGACAGAAACAGACAGACGGACAGAGAAAGAAACCGACAGACAGAAATAGACAGACAGACAGACAGAGAAAGAAACCGACAAGTAGAAACAGACTGACAGACAGAAAGAAACCGACAGGCAGAAACAGACTGACAGACAGAGAAAAAACCGACAGACAGACAGAGAAAGAAACCGACAGACAGAGAAAGAAACAGATAGACAGAAACAGACAGAGAAAGAAACAGATAGACAGAAACAGACAGAGAAAGAAACTGACAGACAGTAACAGACAGACACAGAGATAAACGCATGGATCGATGACGAAACAAAAAACACGTCCCAGCTTCAACTCCATTCTTATTTAGAAAACGTGGACTTTTGGGGGGTAACTCCTGGAGAATATTCTTCTTTATTTTTTTTTTTATTTTTTCAATCTACGGTCGAGAGGAGCTTCCTAAACCACCTTCACCAAGACCTCAGGCAAAAGAGGAATAGAGGCTTAGAAATTCTACATTAAAACACGCATTGTGCAAGAACTATAATATTTTTGTGGGGGATATGAAGGCCTATTCTGTCAGTCTTAGAGGATTCAAACGTCCATATTGTCAGCCTTACAACATACGGACGCCCATTCTCTCAGCCCTAGAGGATTCAAACGTCCATATTGTCAGCCTTACAACATACGGACGCCCATTCTCTCAGCCTTAGAGCATACACATGTCCATATTGTCAGCCTTATAAAATACACACGTCCATTCTGTCAGCTCTACATTATCCTGATACACGGTCGCCCATTCTGTCAGCTCCTACAGAAACCCCCCCCCCCCCAGCTTGTCTGACATACGGACGCCCCTTTCTCTCTCTCGACGTGTAGAGGCGTCACCAGCCCCAGAGCTCCATCAAAGATTGACAGCCAACCACCCGAGTTACTTCCCCGAATTTGCCCAGAATGAATGAACATTGACAGCGCCCGTAGACACTGCCTGCGGTACTAGAGGGTAAATCAGTAGCGATGGAGTGAAACAGGGAGAGTAGGGAGAGTTAGTGAGGGTGGTAATGGGAGAGGAAGTGAGGGAGGTGAGGGGGGGAAGGGAGGTAATGGTGGGAGGTGTGGGGGAGATGATAGGACGTCGATGGGATGGAGTTCCTGGAGAGAGGAGAGGAAATGATGGAGGTAAGGGAGGTGGTGGAGGGGAGGGGAGGGGGGTGAGGGAGAGCTGATGGGAGAGGTGAGGGAGTGGTGGAGGAGAGAGGAAGGAAGAGGGAATGGGGAGTGAGGGGGAGGTGAAGGGGCGGCGATGGGGTGACGGTGGGAAGGAAAGAAAAGGAACCCAAGTGGATGGGATGGGAGGTAGATGATGAAGGAAAGGGTCAGAAGGAGGGAGGAAGTAAAGAGAGGAGGGGGAGGGAGAGAAAGAGGTGAGGAGGAAGAGGGGGAAGATGATAGAAGAGGTGAGAAGAGAATGAAAGGGAGGAAGAGGAGGATAAAGAGGGAAGAAAAGGTAAATGGGAAGACAGAAAAGTGTAGGATAACTGTAATCGGGGCCTGTTTGGACTGGGGCCTATTGAGACTAGGGGCCCGTATGACACACAAGCCACGTGTTAAGAGCGCTAAAGGTCAAAGGAAAAGGTGACTGGGCAATAAAGTGTTATGCCAGACGGTGACATTCTGACCAAGAAGATTTTAGAAGGTCAGCAGAGAACATTTATGCCACATGCCACCACTACACCTTGTTCCATTAAGGTCAAATCTCCTTAAATTTTAGGTATTTTTAAAGTCAACAGATATGAAGATTATTTTTGGTACTTTGGAGTCAATATTTTTTCTTTTAAGGTCAAAAGTTCAAGGGTCAATGTTATTTTGGGTTGGGTTACGTTAGGTTAGGTTAGATTAGGTGGTAAGTTAAATTTGGTTATGGTTAGATTAGAAAGCTTATTATTCTCACGCAGTTATCTAACACACACACACACACACACACACTTGAACAAACAAACAAGTAAAAATAACAAGCTGGTATTTATATACCAATCAGTCAGGAGATACTATACTTAAACCAACTTGTAAGACGAGATAAAACCACTTGAAAATCTCTCTCTCTCTCTCTCTCTCTCTCTCTCTCTCTCTCGTCCTTAAACCAGGGAACATAAACTCATTCACAGTGGTTTAAGACATCGCCAAGGCCAGCCAGCGGTTTATAGCCAAAGGGGGTTTATCTTGTTGGAATCTAATGCTCTATATCCCTACACACCGCCGATACGGATCTAATGATAACGTAGAGAGATTCTTAAGTGGGGATATACCAGACCACGTATGGACCGCGGTGGCGGAAACTCAAGTCAAGTTTATCCGCGGATGTGAACGATTCTCTGAGGTTCGGATCGGTTTCATGTCTGGTGGATTCGAACCCCCTGTGTTTATGTTTAGATTAGTAAGTGGGTGGTGTAGTGAGTGCTTGTGAGGGTGTTTTGTGAGTGCTTGTGAGGGCGTTTTGTGAGAGACTGAGTGCTTGTGAGGGTGTTTTGTGAGTGCTTGTGAGGGCGTTTTGTGAGAGACTGAGTGCTTGTGAGGGTGTTTTGTGAGTGGGTGAGTGCTTGTGAGGGCGTTTTGTGAGTGACTGAGTGCTTGTGAGGGTGTTTTGTGAGTGACTGAGTGCTTGTGAGGGTGTTTTGTGAGTGGCTGAGTGCTTGTGAGGGTGTTTTGTGAGTGGGTGTTGTAGTGAGTGCATGTGAGGGTGTTTTCTGAGGGGGTGTCTTGTGAGTGATTGTGAGACGTTTTGTGAGTACTTGAGAGGATATTTTATGAGTACATTATGAATGGAAGGCATAAAGTGTACTAATGTGAGTACCTTATGAGAAAATACTGTAGCTAGTACTTTATGAGTCTGTAGTGAGTACAATTAGATGTAGGCAGTACTTTATGAGATACTGTAGTGAGTATTGTATAAGTAGATATAGCAAGTACTGATCTCTATGAATCAAAATAATGAGTTGTTAATCTTAAGGCGAGACTATACCTCATATAAACACATCAAAAATAAGTTAGAATGAGTTAGAAGACAATAGAACGTTCAGCGATAAGGTTACCGCTGAGGAATGAACGCACATCGTAAGTGAGAACTGGCATGAGTCTTATATGGTAGTAAACCCTGATCTTGGACGGCCGAGCGGGACCATAAAATTTTACTGAGGGTTTCCTGACAATATTTTCGCGAGGATTATGCGCGGTGTTATATTTCGCAGTCGTATATTCGCGTAGAAAACGAATCTTCAGTGTTCATATCTGCCATAAAGTAAAGAAAACGGATGTTATTTTTTCCTCGTTGGATGTTTGCGAATTTACGAATCGAATTTGTTTTTACGAATTATTTTCTGTTCGTTTTTACCAGCAAAAGGCAACTTATTATTATTTTCTATGCGTATCGTAGCTTGTATAATATAGCTTAACCAATTTCGTGTTCGTTAATATTTCGTGGCTAATTTCATAGAGCCATTTCGTGAAGTAATATCACTCGGCGTAACTTTACTCGTGCTAGTCCGCGTACGCCATTATCACGTACGCTATTTCAACGCGCGTTAACGTAGCGTATAAGCGTTTGGTGGTGGTGGTGCTTCCCGCCTACTATACTCTGGCTGCAACACCATAAAAGGGAAATGATGTTTTTAATAACCGTATAACGCGACGTAGCTTTTAATGGCCGCTTTCCCGCTAAGGGCAAAATACACAAAGGCCGGGAAGAATTTAATAAAACCCTTTGATGACCTTCCGAAAAGCAGGCGAGGTCTTAAAGTCCCGGAGGACAAGGCACTTAGGGTAATGCGTCCGAGGTCGCTCTGCCTGGCGAGGGATATAACCCATTATCGGACTAAAGCGGATTTTGGGCTGTTGAACATGTGTGTGTGTGTGTGTGTGTGTCAAAGTACTGATAGAGGCACTTTAACACATAAACAATATAGCTCTTATATTCAGTACTTCCCCTTTCCATTCTTGTCCCTCTCCTCCTTCCTCTTCCTTTCCCTTATTCCTTCCTTCTCTTCTCTGTCTGTATGTTGCTCTCTTTCTTTATTTCTTTTTAATATCAGTGGCAGTATCTTCGGCCACCAGCCAGAGGCCACAAGTTATCAATAATTCTTAAATTCAATTCGTCCCTCAATTGGAGATCTCAAGAAGGTTATCTGCTAACTGGGCTGACGTAAGGATGGTATTTTTGGTTGGGAACATAACGATAAAATTGGGCCTGATTATTTCTTCAACCCAGACCAGGAGCATTACCTAACCTAACCTAATCACACCTACGATACCCTAACCTAACTTGGCCTAAGATAATCTTCCATTAACATAAACCTAATCTAACGTAACTTGCTTAACTTTAACCTAATTTTCCCCCCCCACCCCATAACCTACGTCTACATACCCATACTGTTAGCTACACCTAACCTAACTTAACCTATGCTAACCCAACCCATCCCAACCTAACCTAACCTAACCTTCGGATTCAGTATCAAAATTTGAGTCCCAGTTTGAAGGATTAGTTTCGTCCGTCGAAATTACTCTGAGGAAGTTTTATCGTAACTTGATT
Source organism: Homarus gammarus (assembly GCA_958450375.1). Lineage (NCBI taxonomy): Eukaryota > Metazoa > Arthropoda > Malacostraca > Decapoda > Nephropidae > Homarus > Homarus gammarus. The sequence goes on along the minus strand of CAUDMG010004128.1, from coordinate 1,139,079 downwards.
GCTCTCTCTTATCCTCAGTTAGGGAGAGACAAAGAATGAACGCAGGAACCTTTGAGGATAGAAGAACTCAGGAGACAGACACATGAACACACGCACGCACACATACACACGCAAGTACACACACACACACACACACACCATTGGTGGCTGTTTGTACCAAGTTAGTCGTCTGGGAGAGTAGTGAGGAGTCGTGTTGGCTGTCGTTAGAAGTAGTCGTGGTAGCTATTGTCACGGGGGGGGGGGGATCGTCTTGTCGTCGTCATGAGTATCGTAACAGGAGAGGGAATCATAGAGAAGCCGTCGTGAGAGGTTGTGGTTGTCGTCTCAGAGGACAATGAAGGTCGCAGCTGTCGTGGAAGGAGTCGTCGTTCATGTCCCCGTCTCTGAGTTGTCCCCGCGTCCAGTTTACTACCCGGCGACGACTGCACGACAACCATTACTTCTGCCGGAGGAGTCTGCCTAATATTCTCATTGTGTCGAGTTATGGACGCCCCGGACCAGCTGGGAGAGGGAGATGGGGTGCAGTTATGGGGGTTTAAGGGAGAGACACAGGGTGCAATTATGGGGGGGTGAGGAGAGATAGTGAGAGGGGGGTTTATGAGGCTGGGAGAGGAAGATGGGGTCCGGAACGGAATTGCAAAGCGAGATGAGGTAGATTTATGAGGCTGGAGTGAGAGAGTGAGAGTGTGTGTGTGAGAGAGAGAGGGAGAGGGGGGGGGGGAGACAGTGTGGGAGAGAGAAAGACAAACAAAGAGAGATTTAGAGAGACATATAGACAGAGAGCAACAGACAGACAGACAGAGAGAGAGAGAGAGAGAGAGAGAGAGAGAGAGAGAGAGAGAGAGAGAGAGAGAGAGAGAGAGAGAGCTTAGAGTCGCGAGGTTAAAGAGGTAGCAGTCACCGCCATCACCAGTTTCTCACTCACAGGAGGAAGCACTGACACAGACGTAAGAGAAATACTTCATAAAAAACACACGAATCAATACACGGTGACCGGAAGAACACATGAAGGTCGAGAACTGATTTACTTTTTTTATCGTGTACAAAGATTTTCCTGTTATGGTGTTGGGTAAGTGATTGAATGGGACCCCAGTTCTCGTAGGCCCCGTCCTGATTGATCCCAGTCCTGATAGATTCCAGTTCTGATAGATCCCAGTTCTGATAGGTTCTAGTTCTGATAGAATCCAGTTTTGATATGCGCTAGTCCAGATAAGCCCCAAGTCTAAGGTCACAATCCCGATAGGTCCAAGTCAGTGCTATTGAACTTCAACATTATCTAATCTAACCAATAATATCGGGACCAGTCCATGGGGTTCCGGTTCAAACAAACTCTAGTTTAGTTGTGGCTCCAATCTAAGCCAATATAATATAATCTAATCTAACTTAGCCTAATCCAACCGTTAAGAATGGGGATTAGGTTGATGGCTCCCAAATCTTAATGTAATGGGTCTAGGTCATAGTAGAATCCATCCCCAATTCTAAAAGGTCCAATCCCAGTGAGTCCCAATCCTGAAGCTTAAGGTTGGGATAGCTTAGGTCTAGTCCACACTAAAGACTATCAGTTCAGGGGTCCATGTAGCCTTCACACAGCTATTAATATTACTCATTCATGCTTCGGGATACCCGCTGACAGCTAACACGACTGGCCACTCAGCTTCCCGGCCATTTTTTTCCCTTTGAATCCAGTTTTCGAAACAATTGTACATCTGTCCTAACAAAAGACACATTAATCTATTGATATCTTGTTATGTCACAACTATCTGCACTATCACGGATACATATTCAAGATTCTGACATCTGTACACTATTTTGCTTACCAATACGGATAAATTTTTATACTTTTTTAGCTAACTATAATCGTCCTCAAGAGGTTAACTGTAAACATAACAAATAACACAACGGAAACAAAAGACTAACACCTCAGTATCTCTGCCAAACCATTTTGAAGTGTCGGATACTTTAATCTCAAAACTCGGAAACTACTTAAGAGATTCAGAACACTTCCTCCATGCCATCAATCAATATCTTTATACTTTGCAACACCAATTTACAACCTTTAGTATCTATTTCCAGGACTAAAAGCTTTTGGGCTGTAATTTATCACTTGCAGGCCTAAAAATATTAATTTTTTTAAGATCTTGATTGTTATTTTCCGGTCTTCAAATTTTCTTTTCAAATTTGAAATATTACATTGTTATCTTTCCAATATATATTAAGCTTTGATTATTTCTTTTGCATCTTGAAACACAATTTTTTTTTTATTTCATTATTTTCAGCTCTTGAAATCTTTACAACTCGGAGGTTAGTTTACACAGCTCGGAGCTCGGTGGGTGGTGGCCGAGAGATGTATTAGTCTCTGTCAACTATATAGATAGTAACAATTACATAAATGAGGGCTAATTATATACTGTATACTATTTTATAGATTGCATCACCTGAGTTAATATGACGATGATTAATGAACCAATGGTAATCACTTCCTTGTCATGTCTCAGGTCGTGACCTTTTTACACTGCCTTCACACCTCCAGTTCAAGGGTCAGCATTACGTAGCTGACTTGCTGGTCAACCCAACGCTGAATCCAGACACAGACAGATGTGTTATTAAGGGAAATTTTACAATAATCTCCTACATTCTCTCGTAATTAGAGTGTGTAAACATACACAATCTGAACCAAGAATAAATTAAAATTACATGTGACTTAAAATACTTATAAAAATACAGCCAAATTACAATAGACTTCGAAATGCTACTTACAGAACTTGAAATGCTACCCCAAAACCATGAATTATTACTTCCAGGTCATAACTCATATTTATAGACCATGAATCGGTACTTCCAAACCATGAATCACGATTACCAAACCATGAATCATCAATAACCATAAATCACTAATACCATCACCTTGAAACATCAGTCACAGCTCATGAATGTGTTTATTGATTAGAGTACCCCGCATCCCTGAGCAACGCTCTTGTGCATTATGCAGAAGACCCGACAGCAGTACCCTTATCCACTAGCTCCTAAGATGTCCCCACACACACAACGCTTCCGTGACGCCTGCTGGACCACCACTCCACGACCCCCTGACGGAGACACGATGATCCTCCCCATACTGGCCAGATATTTTGTAAATAATATTGATTATGTGTTAAAGGAATATCCTTCCTTCCTTAGGCTTTAATAAGCCCCTTTATGATATTTATACTGTATATACTTGTCACACTTGCCAGATGCTTCTGGTGTCATTGTACAGGGGTACCTAGTGACAGCACTAGGATCCCGCTTCCTCTAACAAGGAATAAACAATTGAAATTGAAATTGAATTGATTAGAGTAAAGCCTCACCATCGCCACCCCTCATCACCACCAACAACAACCACCACCACAATCAACCATTACCCTCATCACCAACACCACCACCAGCACCCACCATCAGCCAACACCACCACCAACCATTAGCACCCACCAGCCGCCGCCGCCACCACCACCACCACCACTAACCAGCACCTTCCAAGCTTCCTCGGCCAGGCCATGAAGTATCCCTTATCTGCATTGTTCTCACCACAGCTCCGTACCCTGCCAGCTCCTCACCGGCCCACGTCCTACCACGATTTACTAGTCCATTAAATCTCTCCTGCTTCTCCTTCCTCTCTTCCATTATCCATCATTTTCTCTTGTCTCAACTTTGCTTACACTCCATCGGTTTCACTTTTTTTCCATTATTACTGTTTTTCTTTATTTAACCTCTCTCTTTACTGTGTATTTAGCTTTGTTTTTTATCTCTGTCTGTCTCTCTCTCATTTTTTGTCTCTGTCTCATTATCTCCCATTACCTCTCTCTCTCTCTCTCTCTCTCTCTCTCTCTCTCTCTCTCTCTCTCCCTTTCTCTTTATTATTCCATCTTTCTCTCATTTCTCTCTCTCATACACAATGGTTCGTTCCTCTCGTACATTGTCATAGTCTTAAATTTATTCTAATCTTCTCCATTCCCTCCTTCTTCCACACTGAGACGCGCAATATTCACCCATAAGCCTCAAACATCCCATTGTATTGCCTCTTCTTAATTTGGTGTAAGACCTTCATCATTCAAGCTTATAATAAAATCGAGTTTATAAAGAGGCGAGTCCCCCCTCCTCCCCCCCAGAGAGGCTCCTGCAGCCCCAGATAAGAGCCCTGAAATATACATCGTTAACTTCGGGGGATACTCTCTCTTGTCGACATAAGAATTTTCCTTTTTTCTTCGTCGCGTCTCGAGAGATTCTCAGATGGTCGCCTTGAGTGGAGGGCCCCCATACCATGGCTTCTCATTCCTCAAAATATTTAAACTTTAAGTCGATTACATACACAGATACAGACAAACACACAGACACACACAAAGAGATACACACACAAAGAGATACACACACTGACACGCCCCCCCCCCCCACACACACACTATGTTTATCACGTTTCTGCTTTTACTACTCCCTCCACATTTTTTTCCTTCTCCTTGTCGCTCTCCATTTTGTAATCGTGTTCCTCCTATTTCCTTTCCGGCGCCCCAAGAAATGTTCAGATGGTCGCTTGAGTAAACTCTTACAAGGTTTACTACAAGTCGCCTACACCATGTTTACATTTTTTCCTTATTTTTCCTACATTTTTTTTATTTTTGGGGGGGGGGGTATTTTCCCTGATAATCGGTTCGCCCGTCCTCCTTTTTTTCCTACAGTATCTGCAGAGGGTCTCAGGGTGTGTGTTGTGAGAGGTATTGGTGGCTATCATGTTGTATTCGCTCACAATGTTTATCAAGTACCACCGTTCGATTTCTTCACGTTTTATCAGATTTCCTCTACTTATCCACCACCTAGAGCCTCTCTCCTCGTTTCCATTTGTAATCTTCTTTCTTCTTTGTCTTTCTTTTCTTATTCTTTCTTCTTCTTGACAACATTACCTCGACTTTTATTCAACCTTCTCAAGTGTCTGGTAACTGTCACTAAACAGTCCTTTCTTTGCTGACAGTCAGACTCTTACCTGACACGACAGTTAGGTGACTACCACGACACACTTGAGCTTAAAAGTCAATCTTTCCGCAGTTAGTTACACACTCACCCACACTAAGATTACTCCTATACTATAGTACTTAAGACACCTTTGAGTTAATGAGTTAAAGTGACGCAGCTGTTTACCTTATCAAAACACTATTAGATACGAGGTCGGGTTTATACATAAAGTAAAAGTACAATAGAGTGATCCACTATATTCACTTCCCTCACGCACTCTTCACTTCTCTCACGCACTCTAAACTCCCCCACGCACTCTAAACTCCGGCATGCATACACATATATATATACACTACATTCACCTCCATACCGTCACACACCCTACGCACCCTACATACTCCACACACACCCTACACACCCATCACGCACGCTACACACCCCTCACACACCCATCACGCACTCTACACACCCACCACGCACCCTAAACACACTCTACACATCCTACACACACTCTACACACCTCTCACACACCCACCACGCACCCTACACACACCCATCACGCACCCTACACGCACCCATCACACACTCTACACACCCGTCACGCACTCTACACAACCCTCACACACCCATCACGCACCTATCACACACTCTACACACCCATCACACACTCTACACACTTCTCACACACCCACCACGCACCCTACACACACTCTATACACCCTACACACACTCTACACACCCTTCACACACCCATCACGCACCCTACACGCACCCATCACACACTCTACACACCCGTCACGCACTCTACACAACCCTCACACACCCATCACGCACCCTACACACCCCTCACACACCCATCACGCACCCTACACACCCCTCACACACCCATCACGCACTCTACACACCCCTCACACACCCATCACGCACCCTACACACCCCTCACACACCCATCACGCACCCTACACACCCCTCACGCACCCTTCACACCCCTTACACACCCATCACGCACCCTACACACCCATCACGCACCCTACACACCCCTCACGCACCCTACACACCCCACACACACTCATCACGCACCCTACACACCCCTCACACACCCAACACGCACCCAACACACCCCTCACGAACCCTACACACCCCTCACACACCCATCACGCACCCTACACACACCCCTCACACACCTCTCACACACCCATCACGCACCCTACACACCCCTCACACACCCATCACACACCCTACACACCCCCTCACACACCCCTCACACACTCTACACACCCATCACACACCCTACACACCCATCACGCACCCATCACACACTCTACACACCCATCACGCACTCTACACAACCCTCACACACCCATCACGCACCCTACACGCACCCATCACACACCCTACACGCACCCATCACACACTCTACACACCCATCACGCACTCTACACAACCCTCACACACCCATCACGCACCCTACACACCCGTCACACACTCTACACACCCCTCACACACCCATCACGCACCCTACACACCCCTCACACACCCCTCACACACTCTACACACCCCTCACACACCCATCACGCACCCTACACACCCCTCAAACACCCATCACGCACTCTACACACCCCTCACACACCCATCACGCACCCTACACACCCCTCACACACCCATCACGCACCCTACACACCCCTCACGCACCATTCACACCCCTCACACACCCATCACGCACCCTACACACCCATCACGCACCCTACACACCCCTCACGCACCCTACACACCCCACACACACCCATCACGCACCCTACACACCCCTCACACACTCATCACGCACCCTACACGCCCCTCACACACCCACCACGCACCCTACACACCCCTCACGCACCCTACACACCCCTCACACACCCATCACGCACCCTACACACACCCCTCACACACCTCTCACACACCCATCACGCACCCTACACACCCCTCACACACCCATCACGCACCCTACACACCCCTCACACACCCTACACACACCCCTCACACACTCTACACACCCATCACACACCCATCACACACCCTACACACCCATCACGCACCCTACAACACCCATCACACACCCTACACATCCCTCACACACTCATCACGCACCCTACACACCCCTCACACACCCATCACACCCATCACGCACCCTACACGCCCATGACGCACCCTACACACCCATCACACACCCTACACACCCATCACACACCCTACACACCCCTCACACACTCATCACGCACCCTACACACCCCTCAAACACTCATCACACACCCTACACACCCATCACGCACCCTACACACACCATCACGCACCCAACACCCATCACACACCCTACACACCCCTCACACACTCATCACGCACCCTACACACCCCTCACACACCCTACACACCCCTCAAACACCCATCACACACCCTACACACCCATCACACACCCTACACACCCATCACACACTCATCACGCACCCTACACACCCCTCACACATCCACCACGCACCCTACACACCCCTCACACATCCATCACGCACCCTACACACAAACCCCCCACACACCTCTCACACACCCATCACGCACCCTACACACCCCTCACACACCCATCACGCACCCTACACACCCCTCACACACCCCTCACACACCCTACACACCCCTCACACACCCTACACACCCCTCAAACACCCACCACACACCCTACACACCCCTCACACACCCTACACACCCATCACGCACCCTACACACACCATCACGCACCCTACACACCCATCACGCACCCTACACACACCATCAGCCAACTTCGTGACCACAAACAACATTTTCCTCTCACAACTTCCTCCAACTTCCCGTCACATCCTGAACTTTGCTGTGAGGGCGGCCTCCTATTCTCCCCACTTTCTCCCCAACCTCCTTTCCTCCCCAACCTCCTCTCCTCTCCTCCACCACCTTCTCCCCAACCACCTCTCCTCTCTTCCTTTCTCCCCCAACCTTCTCCTCTCCCTAACCTCCTCTCCCCCACCACCTCCTCTCCTCTCCTTTTTTCCTCCCCAAACCTCCTCTCCTCTCCCCCACCTTCTCCTCCCAACCACCTCCTCTCCCCACCTCCTTTACTAATACGTTCCTTCAATGCTTTAATGTGACTTTATTGAATTTTAAACCTGCATCACAGTCGCCAACGAGAACTCCTCTATTTAACTTTATATTGTGATTCTGATTTTCATCCTCTGTCTCCCTCAATGTTTTGATGGGATATAGAGATTGATTAGTCGGTCTGTTTTGGTCTTGGGTGGGGTCGGTTTAGGGGTAGGTTGCGTTAGGTTAGGTTTGGTTAGGTTCCCGGTCTGAGTGTCTGAAATTAGTGAGCACTATTTTTTCTTGTTATCCTTATGTGTTATGCATCTACTGTGTTTATTCTTTATTTAATTATCCCACCTTCTTTGACCATCTCCTAGTTATCACGTCTTCTTCAAACACTCATCATATTTCATCTATTTCCTTATCTATTTCTTATTCTCTGTTATCCTTCTCCTCTTTCACCTACCTCCCTCTTTCTTATGATAATTCCATTCTCTCTCATTTCCCTAATTTGTTCTTCTATACATTCCTTCATGTAATTTCTTAATTTATTAGTTTTCATTTTGTTTTTGTGTTTCGTTTTGTCTTTGTCTTATTTATCCAATGTTGTTTATTATAGTTTATGCTTCCCTCTACCTTATTATCATTCTTATTTATCTTCTTTCTCTTTCACTCATTTTTTCTCTTTTCATTATCCATTCTTATTCCTCTCCCATCCTCTTCATCTTCTTTCTAATTTTTCTATCTTTCTTTCCTCTTCTATCCTTATCACTACCTCTCTCTCTCTCCCTCTATTATACTTTCTTTTTCTCTCTCATCCATTTTTATCACCACCACTCTTCTTTCTTCCCCCTTTTTCCTACCACTTCTCTCTCTTTTCCTCTCTCCCTCCCCCTCCCTCACCCTTACCCTCACTACCTCCCTCCCTCACTACCTCCCTTCATCAATCCCTCTTTCGTTTTCTCTTTCACCTTTTCTCCCAATATTTCAGGGTTTTTTTTCCAGGTACTTACTCTCTCTCTCTCTCTCTCTCTCTCTCTCCCTCCCTCTCTCTCTCTCTTTCATCCACCCTTATCACTACCACCTCTCTCTCTCTCTCTCGCACCCTCGCACCCTCCCTCCTACCCTCCCTCCTTCCCTCCCTACCTCCCTTTATCGCGACACGGGTGCCATTTCCGACACAGAGGCCGTGGCATAATTTGTATTCCATGGGCGGGAGTCGTTGGCACTCTCCCTCACCCTGGATGGCGGTGGCACAGGGACCAGGCACTAACAAGGCCGCCTTCCTTAATGGACTTCTCATAGTGCTAGGGAACGGCTATGACGGCGGGGGAGTGGGGGGGGGGAGAGGAGGGAGGGGAGGGGGTAGGGGGATGGGAAGGGGGAGGGGGGGTAGAGGTGTTGGAGGGAGGGAAGGGACTAGGAGTGTTTAGAAACGCGTCTGCAAGATTTCTGGACAAAGGATATAGGTGAGGAACCCTTCACTACAATAGACTTCTTACGGTGCTAGGAAATTGCTATGATGGGGCTAGGAGAGGGTTATAAAGGTCTAGGAGGGTGTAGTAGGGTGCTAAGAAGAGATAGGAGTGTCTGGAGTCAGGATAGGAGGATCTTTAACGGGATAGTAAGGAATAGGAAAAAGCTTAAGGGAGGATCGTCGTAACTTTAATCGAGTTCCTATAGAGCTGGTGACACTTCTACGACTGGGTTAAAGACGGGGCTAGGAGGGGGCTAGGAGGGGGCTGGGAGGGGGCTGGGAGGAGGGTAGAAGGCGGCTGGGAGGGGGCTAGGAGGGGGCTGAGAGGGGGCTGGGAGGGGGCTAGGAGGGGGCTAGGAGGGGGCTGGGAGGGGGCTGGGAGGGGGCTAGGAGGGGGCTAGGAGGAGGGTAGAAAGAAAAGCCAGAGAGGTTCAAGGCTGAGGGTTGGGGGGCCAGGAGGAGGGTAGGAAAAAACCCAATGAGGGTCAGGGTAGGGGTAGGAGGGGTCAGGAGAAGCTAAGGAGGGAACAGAAAGGACTACGAGGTGCTAAGGGGGAGGTTATCAATGGCCTCTTTTGGATACAGTAGGGTAGGAGACAGGTCCTCCCGGTTCTCATAATGATAGGAGGGGATCAGGAGGGACAAGGAGGGACCAAGGGGGACCAGGAAAGACAAGGAAGGAACTAGGAAGGACCGAGAGGGACCAGGAAGGACAATAGGGAACTATGAGGAACCGAGAGGAACCAGGAAGAACAAGGAGGTAACTAAGAGGGTCCGAGGGAAACCAGAAAGGACAAGGAAGGAACTAGGAAGGACCGAGAGGGACCAGGAACGACAATAGGGAACTATGAGGGACCGAGAGGAACCAGGAAGAACAAGGAGGTAACTAAGAGGGACCGAGGGAGACCAGAAAGGACAAGGAAGGAACTAGGAAGGACCGAGAGGGACCAGGAAGGACAAGGTGGGACCGAGCGGGACAAAGGGGGGGGGGGGGGATGTGAGGAGAGGTACAAGGAAGGGGAAAGGCAAAGGGAAATATATTAAGTCTCCTGGCATTAAAATCAGTATGCAGGTAACACGGTGGAGGGGAAGTGGTCCTCAAGCTATCTGAAGGAGTAAGTTAGAGGTGGTACAGCAGAGTCAGAGAGGTGGTACAGCAGAGTCAGAGAGGTGGTACAGAAGAGTAAGTTAGAGGTGGTACAGCAGAGTCAGAGAGGTGGTAAAGCAGAGTCAGAGAGGTGGTAAAGCAGAGTCAGAGAGGTGGTAAAGCAGAGTCAGAGAGATGGTACAGCAGAGTCAGAGAGGTGGTACAGCAGCGTCAGAGAGGTGGTACAGCAGAGTAAGTTAGAGGTGGTACAGCAGAGTCAGAGAGGTGGTACAGCAGAGTAAGTTAGAGGTGGTACAGCAGAGTCAGAGAGATGGTACAGAAGAGTCAGAGAGATGGTACAGCAGAGTCAGAGAGGTGGTAAAGCAGAGTCAGAGAGGTGGTACAGCAGAGTCAGAGAGGTGGTACAGCAGTCAGGGAGGCGGTACAGCAGAGTCACTAGTCAGGGAGGCGGTACAGCAGAGTCACTAGTCAGGGAGGCGGTACAGCAGAGTCACTAGTCAGGGAGGAGGTACAGCAGAGTCACTAGTCAGGGCGGCGATACAGCAGAGTCACTAGTCAGGGAGGAGGTACAGCAGAGTCACTAGTAGGAGAGAAGTAGTAGGATGGAGGTAAGGAGAAGGAGTAGGGAGAGAAGTAGGGAGAGAGTAGGAGGAGGAAGAGGGAAGGGAGAGGAGTAGGAGGGAAGAGAGAGAAGGCGTAGGAGAAGGATTAAGAGGGAAGGGGAGGAGGGAAGGGAGAGGAGGACTAGGAGAGTAGGGAGAGTAAGAGGGACAGTGAGGAGGGAGGAGGAAAGTAGGAAGAGGGAGAGAATAGGGAGAAGCCAAGGAGGAGGGAAAGGAGAGGAGGAGGGAAAGGAGAGGAGGAGTAGGAGGAGTAGGAGAAGTAGGAGAAGTAAGAGAGACGGGGAGGAGGAAGGAGGAGGGGCAGAGGGAAGGGAGAGGAGTAGGAGGGACGGGGAAGGAGGAGGACAGGTCTTTATATTCGAGTCAGGAAAGGGCCAAGTGAGTTTGGGTGTGTGTGATGATAGTAAGTTGAGGGCGAGCCTGACTTAGAATGGAGTTGAGGGCGAGCCTGACTTAGGATGGAGTTGACTTATTCAGCACACGACGGTGAAGACAACCCCTCCCCCCCCCCCCCCCCCATCGATGGTCCTGAGCGAGATGCTTTGGAGTATAAAACCTTTTCTTTTTTCTTTCTCTCTTTCTTTGCTCTTTCGTTCGCTTTCTTTCTTTCTTTTCTTTCTCATATACACAACGCTCACTCACACACACACCATTATCACTCTACACAGACCTTCATTACCCTTTTGTTCTCCACACTGAACCACACCGCTGTCACATTCCTCCTTCAGCTCCTTGGTAACATCGTCTCTCACTTGGACTTGACACGTGGTCTAGTTGCGTGTATGAGAGCCCCTTATCCCACTGATGTACTGTGTTTACCATGTTCTTCCTACTGTTTCTAATACCGACGTTGTTTACTATAGCCAAGAGATTATTGAGTCAGAAATCACATTATAATGGTTTGGTGTGTGTGTATATGTGTGTGTGTGTGTGTGTGTGTGTGTGTTTTGAGGTGTAATTTGGTGCACTGTCTCGGCTCTTCCTTTCACATTATGGTCGATCTCCTGCTATGTCAGTTCTTTAAGTCTTGGGTAAAAAAAAACGTCTCGTATTGCAGTATAAAGTCTCATCCAGGTGTTTTTTTTGTGCTTCTTATGTGTTACTCTTCGCGAGCATCCAGTTAGGTTAGGTTAGGTTAGGTTAGGTTAGGTTAGTTTACCTTCAGGTCACGATACCTAAGACATGAGAGGTAGGCTACAATAGCTTCGATTAAGATCCGACTCCCATAATGTTTGGTTCAGTTCCGACTCGGGATCCTGGGCGTGTGGAGATTAGTGAGTTCCTCTCCTGCCTTCATAAGCTCACCTTAGTATGCCCATAATCACGTCTGCATCGATCCCCAGGCTACACCGACTCGCCAAGTAGTTGTCATCAATCTTGGTAACCCGCCCTACTCACCCTCCTACCAGCTTAACATTATTTCCTCTCCCTCGCCAGCTGAAGCCGAGCGGACTCCCATATTTTCTTATCCAAACTACAGCGTGTAAGCCGAGGCGCTCAGTGATTAATGGTCACAGGATCCTGCAGGCACCGGGCGACTGGAAATTGCAGGTTTAGCGTACAGTTTACATATGTTGAAGCTTAAGGTTAATGCTTTCTATACCTCGGCAAGTTAACTGAGGCATATAGACCCCATCCTGAGTTAATCTAACCATAAACATTATGGCTTTGTCCTAATGGGCCCCTCTCCCTAGTCCGTAAGGGCCCCATTTCAAAGAGGTCTCGATCCTATGGGGGTTTCAGTTCTAGGAAGTCCTAATCCTGATGGCCCCAGATCCAAATAGGTTCAAATCCTAATGGACCCGAATCCTAATGGCTCCGAATTCTTAAGGGCTTGAATCCTAATGGGTCCCAGTATTTATGGTTAGGTTGGGGTTCGTTTAACCAACAACCCTTAAGAAAAACATCGCTAGACCATTAATCTTTCTCCTCTGGGATTCCGAGTAAAAGACATAACACAGCATATCACAAACGTATATATCAGTGTGTGTTAATAAGTGAGTCCCTATAGATATGAAAAAAAAACTCGAGATAAAATAGAGAAAAATAAATATTAAATGCTGCCATTAAAACCACTCCCTTCACCCCTCCCCTCACCCATCACCCCCATCGCCTCCCTCACCCCCTTCACCTCTCACCCCTCACTCCCACTCCCCAACCCCCCCACCCACACCCATACAAAAACAAAACATTATCTTAGTTTCCTCTTTCGATTTGGATTCCTTATTCGAGTCTGGCGCGGTGGACCACTCCGGGCGAGGCAGCTAACCCGTGATTACCAGGGTTCGACTCCCACGAACCACCACAATCAGGTCCACTTAGCTCCTGCACCCGCCTCTTACACCACCAGCAGGAAGACCAGTAGTGGGAAGGAGGATGAGGAGAGGGAAGTCTTCTTCTTCGTCTTCTTCCTATTTCTCCTCCTCTTCCTCCTCCTCCCCCTCCCTGCATTTCTTAACCAATCCTCCTCTTCCTCTTCCTCCTCGCCTCCTCCTCCCACTCCTTAACCAATCCTCCTCCACCAACCTTTTCTTATGCAATCCTCTCCCTCCTTCCCGCACAATGTATCCAGCCATCGTCGTCTTCCTCATTCCACTCCTTATCCAAACCTCTTCCTCTCTCCTCCCACTCACTATCCAACTGACCTATATATACTGTCAATGAATATGATGTATTTCTTTGTGTAGGAACCTCTGTCCTACATGGCAGTGAAGAGTGATATCACCCACATGTCTTTGTGTATGAACCTCTGTCCTGCGTGGCAGTGAGAAGTGATACCACCCTCAGTGTCAAGACCTGACTGAATTACTCAGATTAGGCAAACTGTACTCTAAGCTTTGTCAATAAATTTGTTAAACTAAAAAAAAAACTTTTCCTTCTCTCCTCTCCTCCTCCCTCTCCCTTTCTAATCTTCCTCTTCCTCCTCCCTCTCCCTTTCCAATCTTCCTCTTCCTCCTCCCTCTCCCTTTCCAATCTTCCTCTTCCTCCTCCCTATCCAACCCTCCTCGAGTTTTCTTTTGGGGGGGGGGCTTACTCCGCTAAACTAATTACACACTTAAGACAATTAAGGAGGATACAAGTAATTCCAGGGCCGAAAATTAACCAAAGTTAGGAGGGTGAAACCTCTTCCGAATTTTTGCATGGTGAAGCCGCAACATCACAAGGCCTTACAGTAGGTGACCCTCAAGTATCCTGTTTTATGTGTTTATGGTGCATGGTGGGGTGGGTTATGGTGTTATGGTGCATGGTGGTTTATGGTGTGCATGGATGGGTGGGTGGGTGTATGGTGTTGTGTGGGGGTGGGTGTATGGTGTTGTGTGGGGGGTGGGTGTATGGTGTTGTGGGGGGTGGGTGTATGGTGTTGTGTGGGGGTGGGTGTATGGTGTTGTGTGGGGGTTGGGTGTATGGTGTTGTGTGGGGGTGGGTGCATGGTGTTGTGTGCGGGGTGGGTGTATGGTGTTGGGGGTGGGGGGTGGATGTATGGTGTTGGGGGGTGGGTGTATGGTGTGGGTGGTTTATGGTGTGAGGTTGGTGTATGTATGGTGTAGGTTGGTGGGTGTATGGTGTGGGTTGTTGGGTGGATGGTGTTGGGGTGGTTTATGGTGCATGGTGGTTTATGGTGCATAATGTGGGGTGGTTTATGGGGTGAGGTGATTTCTGGTGCATGGTGGGCTATGGTGCATAGTGGGGTGGTTTATGGTGCATGGCGGGGGGTGGTTTATGGTGAGAGATGGTTTATGGTGAGAGATAGTTTATGGTGTGAAGTGGGTGGGTGGGTGTATGGTATAGGGTAGGTGATGGTGCATGGTGTTGGCTGGTTGGTTTATGATGCATGGTGTGGGGTGGGTGAGAAAGAGAAAGACATAGAGATAATTGGATAACGATAAATAGATAGAGAGAGATAAAGATCGAGTGAGAGAAAGAGAAATACACAGAACGATATACAAAGAAAGTAAGAAAGAAAGAAAGATACAGACAGAAAACTAATCTACCATGGCTCCCACACATAGCCACCAAAGTGAAGCAATAAGGTTCATTCTGCTTGATCCGAAGCCCCGAAACGTGATTACGAAGCGCGGGTCACTAAGGGGGGAGAGAGGTGTAGGAAATTTCGACTCCTCTCACGTGACCCAGGAATTAGGCCTATTCAATATTGGCTGTTCATTCGTTTTGACGCTGTAAATTGAATTAGGTCTCTGTTAGGAGTCCAATACAGCACACCGGATCAACTCTTTCCTCACCTGTCCTGAAAAATGACGACACTGATATACTGATTCAATTTCTCGTGTGAATATTGGCTTAACAAGAACACGTCGGCTGGTAATGCTAGGAGGGGTTAAGGTTGACCACGTGCGTATTTAATTTTTTTTTCAGGAATTTAATTTGTTTTATTATTTTTATTGCAGTTTTTATTATCGTTCTTGTTACTATTATTAGAGTTATTGTTGTTGTTATTGTTGGTGGTATTATTATTACTCACCCGTCCCTTGTAACAAACGCCTTAAAATATAATTATATCCTGGAAAACTTAAATTAAACTTCAATTTGAGATTTAAATAATTAACAAAAATATTATCTGTATTTTAATATAAAGACGACCGTAAAAATATAAACTTGTAACATATTTAAAAAAAAGTATTTGTGGTAAGCTGACTGTGGCGACCCAACAAGAAAATTTAAATATAGAGGACATTTTTTTTACTGAAATATAAAAAAAAATTGTTTGATTTTTTAAAGAGAAAAAAATATACAGAAATAGATACAAAATTTCATGTATGATATTTTTAAATACAAAAGGAATTAGACTAAAGTAAGAAAATGTATATAACTGCAACTAAAAAATATCACAATAGAGAAAAAATAATTAAAATACATAAAATAAATATTTATAAATAGTCATAATATAATGAAATATATCACGACACAGTAGCTTATATAATTATATGATAATATCCTCATTATATATTATAATTAGGGGAAAATACGAGTAGATATAGGTTAGGTTAGGTTAGGTTAGATTAGGTTAGGTTAGGTTAGGTTAGGTTAGGGGGAGATAAGGATGACACTAAAGAGAAGAACAGAGAACGCGAATAAAAGAATAATGAAATCTCAAAATGAAAAGAAAAATAAGAGAAAAAACACCAAATAATTAGAGAAAAACACAGAAAAGATAAAGAGAAGAAACACACAAAAGAAATGACAGAAAATTAGAGAGAAAACGTAAAAAAAAGGGGGAGTAAAAAAACGGGATAAAGGGCAGACACAAAAGAACAGGAAAGGGAGACAAAAATGCTAAAACGCATGAAAAAAGAGAGAGAGAGAGAGAGAGAGAGAGAGAGAGAGAGAGAGAGAGAGAGAGAGAGCAACATAAAATAGATTTGGGGGAGGGAAAGAGTAACTGACATTTTGGGATATGTATCAGTTGAGGACAGTGACGAGGATTTTCACGGTGGATGTGAGCCTAGGGGAGATGGGGAGAAGGGGTGGTGGGGAGATTGGGGTGGGAAGTTGGAGAGGTGGGGTGGGGAGAAGGGGAAATGGAGAGATGGGGAGGTAAGGTGGGTATATGGGGAGGTGAGTAGGGAGACGGGGAGATGGGGAGGTAAGGTGGGATATGGGGAGGTGAGTGGGGAGAAAGAGAGGTGGGGTGGGAAGATGGGGAGGTGGGTGGGGAGATGAGGAGGTGAGTGGGAAGACAGAGAGGTGGGGTGGGGAGATGAGGAGGTGGGTGGGGAGATGAGGAGGTAGGTGGGGAGATAAGGAGGCGGGGTGGGGAGGTGGGGTACGGAGATGGAGAGGTGGGTGGGAAGATGGGGAGATGGGGGAAGATGGGCAGGGGGAGGTGAGATGGGGAGATGGGTTGATGGGGAATGAGATGGGGAGGTGGGGTTGGGGAGATGGGTTGGTGAGAGAGGAGATGGGGAGATTATGAGGTGGGGTGGGAAAATGGGGAGATTAGGAGGGGAGATGAAGAGGTTGGATAGGGAGGTGAGGAGGCGGGGTGGGGAGATGGGGAGGTAAGGGATTGAGGAGGGGGAAGGGGGATGAGGTAGTGTGGGGGATGAGCCTGGGGACTGGGGAAGGGATGGGGAGAGAAGGGGAATGCGGAGGTAGGTTGAGAGGAAGGGAGGGAGAAAGGGAGTAGGGAAGGATGAAAAAGGAAGAAGGAAGGGAAAGGGAGAAAGTGAGAAGGGAGGAGGGGGGGGGATACGTGTTGACAAAGGGACATATTGCTGTACTTAACATTTCCTAAGTGTCTGTATATAATAAAGGAGACTGCAGTGAGAGCGAGTAAACAAAGTGAAATGTTACAGGGAAATAGTGCTGAGAATTATGACAAAACTAAATTAGGCAGGGAATTAAAACCTAAACGCGACAAAGAGAGGACTCAGAACACGACTAACTTATGTCTACTATGCAAACAGTAGAAGTATGAGAAACAAAATGGATGAAATAAGGGCGTTGGTATGTACCGAAAATCGATATAATAGCATTCACCGAAACATGGATAAACCTAGACTCACGTGAGTTACCTGTCGAATACCAAATTGCAGGTTACAAATTATTCCATACCGATAGGCAGATTATGAAAGGGGGCGGAGTAGCAATCTATGTCAGGGAATATCTGAAGTGTGAAATAAATAAAGAAATAAAAACTGAAC
The DNA here is from genome assembly GCA_958450375.1 of Homarus gammarus. Taxonomy (NCBI): domain Eukaryota; kingdom Metazoa; phylum Arthropoda; class Malacostraca; order Decapoda; family Nephropidae; genus Homarus; species Homarus gammarus. Next base: position 1,121,148 of record CAUDMG010004128.1, on the reverse strand, counting down.
GGAATACAGAAACAATTTGGATAGAACTAATCGGTGGTAGGGAAAAATTAATCACAGGAGTAATATTTAAACCTCCTAAGCTTGATAGAGTTAATGAGCGACTTATTTAGGATGAAATGCACAGTGCTTTCATACATAGCAAAGTCTATATAGTAGGCGACTTTAACTTTAGCCAAATAGATTGGATTAACCTTACGGGTAACTCAGAATCAGAGAATTTTCTTGAAACAATCCAGGACTGTTTCCTAAGCCAACATATAACCGAACCCACCCGGGGTAATTAGATTCCAGTTAGAATTTCAGAGCAGCTGCAAGGAAAATTCCTCTAAAGTCCCAGATTTCAGAAGGGCAAACTTTGATAGTTTGAAGAGGCAGCTGAGAGAAGGGGTATCACGCTTGGGGGTGAATTACATGACCTCACATGAGGTGACCTCACACAATGTACCCACAGAGGGCGACCTCACTTTGGCTGGAAACCTGAATGTTGAGGATGATCTGATCACGAGATTTGAGGTTGACGAGTTCCACAACAACTTAAATAATGAGTTACTTAATGCATAAAGGCAGATCATACCATCCAGAAAACTCAGATCAAACAACAATGACCCTAATTGAATAGATAATTATTTAAAGAATATTATTGGACAAAGGAAAGCTATAGGTAGGAGACTAAATCGTGGTGAAGTTTACCTCCGAGATTATTATAAGGTATTGGCCAGGAGGGTTAAGACCGAGATATGAAAAGCAAAGAGGAATTAATGAACTGAAGGGAGGCGAAGTCAAACCCCAAGGGATTCCATCAAATGTATCAAACTAAAACACGAGGAAAGATTGGACCTTTACAGTCAGATACCGGCGAGCTAACTGATAACGACAGAGAAATGAGCAATAATCTGAATAAATATTTATCAATCAGTTTTTCACCACCGAAAATTCAAACATGATACCCGAGGCACCGACTCTATACAGAGATAGTGAAGAAAACAAATTAAGCGAGATAGTAGTGACTAGCAACGATGTTAGTAAGCAAATAGACAAACTAACGCCTAATAAGTCACCAGGTCCCGATGAGATATTTGCCATAGTATTAAAGGAATGTAAGGAAGAGCCCTTATCAAAGTTGTTTAACATGTCCTTAAAAACGGGTGTAGTACCAGAATCCTGGAGGATAGCGAATGTAATACCGATTTTCAAGAAGGGAGATAGATCACTATCCTCTAACTACCGTCCAATCAGTTTAACATCAATTGTAGGCAAATTACTGGAAGCAATCATTTCAAACTCTATTCGAAATCACCTGGAGAAGCACAAGTTGATCAATGATTCCCAGCATGGCTTCACAAGCGGGCGTTCATGTCTAACTAATCTATTAACATTCTTTTCATCGTTTTTCGAATCAGTGGAAGAGGGGCACAATTATGATGTGGCATATCTCGACTTTAGCGAAGCCTTCGACAGAGTCCCCCACGAAAGACTAATAAGAAAAGTGGAGGCTCGTGGCATTAAAGGAGATATTCTAAAATGGATTAGGGCGTGGCTACAGGACAGGAAACAGCGAGTGAGCATTAACGGCACTAAATCCGATTGGACCAACGTCACTAATGGAGTCCCCCAAGGCTCAGTACTTGGACCATTATTATTTATTATACTCGTATACATTAACGACATAGATATCGGCATAGACAGCAACATAAGTAAAATTGCCGATGACACTAAAATAGGGCGTGTAATTAAATCTGACGAGCACTCCACAAAACTACAAGATCTAAAAAAATTTTTCGAATGGTCTGAAAAATAGCAGATGAAATTCAATGTTGACAAAAGTAAAGTACTCAGTATAGGATATGTAAACAGGGAAACCAGATACCAGATTAACAAAGATGTTATTGAGAAATCCGGCTGGGAGAAAGATTTATGGGGTAATAATAAGTAGGAATCTTAAGTCAAGTAAACAATGTGTATTTGCTCGAAACAAGGCTAATAAAGTACTTGGGTTCATACAAAGGAGTGTTAGTTACAAGACAAGCGAGGTCATCCTAAAACTATATCTTGCACCTGTGAGACCTCACTCGGATTACGCAGTTCAATTCTGGTTACCTTATTACAGAATGGATATATAATCCTTGGAAAGAATTCAGAGGAGAATGACAAGACTAATCCCGGGCATTAGGAACCTTGAGTACAGAGACAGGTTAAAGCATCTTAATTTGCACTTCCTCGAGAGACGTAGAGTGAGGGGCGATATGATTGAAGTGTATAAATGGAAGTCAGGGCTGAACAAAGGGGACATTACAAAGGTACTCAAATTATTCAACCAGGAGCGAACTCATAACAATTGTTTTAAATTAGACAAATTTAGATTTAGGCGCGAAATAGGTAAACATTGGTTTGGAAATAGAGTACTGAACGAGTGGAACAAGTTACCAAATATCATCATTAACTCAAATGCGTTGGATAGCTTCAAATATAGGTTGGATGGATATATGAGTGATAGGGGTTGGGTGTAAATAGGACTGCTCTGTATGGGCCAATAGACCTGCTGCAGTTTCCTCCATTCTTATGTTCTTATGCTCTCTCTCTCTCTCTCTCTCTCTCTCTCTCTCTCTCTCTCTCTCTCTCGACCCGCTTCAAGTGAACATCTCGGGGCGGTGATCTACATGAACAAGCCTCCTTCCCTCCTTCCCTCCCACCTTTCTTCCTCCTCCTCCTTCTTCCCTACAACTACCAAACTCCGCCCGAATGCCTCTCTTTATGCAGGCAAAATTTGAAATTCAGATATTGCGACGTAACTTTTGTGATTTGTTCGACTTTATGAATCTCCGAATACATGTTATAGTCGGTCTGGGATAAGCGTCGGGGCGTGTAACAGGCAGCGAGATACAGTACCATATACGCTCAAGTAAATATCGTTTAAGAAGGGGAAAATTATCGTTACGAGTTGGTATTGGTAAACATTGTCATTTAATATTATATAAAAAGGCCCTACATACGAAATAATATTAAACTAGGTGAAAATATAGCTTAATGATTGAGAGTTTGTTACTATTGACATTTAATATAGTATAATATGCCCTTAATAGGCCTAATGTGGGAAAAATTGTATGGCCTATGGAGAGTGTACCAAGATTGTCATTTCAAAGGTGATATGAAGAGGCAATTCACAGAGGGTCTTGATGTGTACTTGACGTAATGAAACTGTAATTTAACCCCTTAAGTAGTGTTTGTGTGAGTATTTTAAGTAATTAACACTTGTAATTATACCTGGTAATGTATCTTTGTGTGTACACTAAATACAGTCATATGTAAATATCTAACTCGTGTTATCATTGGCCAGTACCACCTCGTGTGTCACATCTGGTCACTGCTATCCGTGTCACATCTAACTCGTGTCGTCATTAACCAGTACCACCCCGTGTCACACCTAATCACTGCTATCCGTGTCACATCTGGTCACTGCTCTCCATGTCACATCACCTGGCCACTGTTATCCGTGTCACATCTGGCTCGTAACACCTCTAACCACCCGTGTCACATCTGGCTCGTAACACCTCTAACCACCCGTGTCATATCTGGCTCATGTCATCCGTGTCACTTTTGGCCTGCGTCTGCCTCTCACCGTGTCACTTCCCACACCCAGCACGTAACCTAACTTCCTTCGTCCAAATTCCAGGGTCCGGGAGGGAATTCTTTTGTCGGGCCAGAGCCGGTCTTGTTGGTCATGATATTTGAAAAGTAAGGTTCCTTCCAAGTTTTGTTCGGTGGTGCCTTGAGCTAGTTCTGTGTGTGTGTCTCTGTGTGTCTCTCTCTCTCGCATTCGCTCTCCTCTCTCTCTCTCTCTCTCGCATTCGCTCTCCCGTCTCTCTCTCTCTCTCTCTCTCTCTCTCTCTCTCCCTCTCCCGTCTCTCTCTCTCTCGCATTCGCTCTCCCGTCTCTCTCTCTCTCTCTCTCTCTGAGCTGAAGTGAAGTGAGGTCAGGTTAGGTTAGTATTGGTTAGGTTAGGTTAGAAATAATGGCTTTTATACATAACCTAGGTCCCTCCGGTTAAATTTACCCTCGTATATTTCAAGATATTTTTTTATAATTTTTTCATGCATAATCTGGACAAACACCCTGACACTCCTTAAAAGGAAACTCCATTATAAAGTCCCTCAACAGAGCGCCTTAGAAATAATGGGACTATTATGGCTTAGTCCCCCATGGCGGCGTCTTACCCATAACTTATATAATAATCTGAGTTTTTTCCTACTTGGCGATGGTATGGCAGAGTACAGCTTACTCCAGACAGCGTGGCAGGTACAGCTTACTCCCGACAGTGTGGCAGGTACAGCTTACTCCAGACAGTGTGGCAGGTACAGCTTACTCCAGACAGTGTGGCAGGTACAGCTTACTCCAGACAGTGTGGCAGGTACAGCCTACATCACACAGTGTGGCAGGTTCAGCTGACTCCAGACAGTGTGGCAGGTAGAGCTTACTCCAGACAGTGTGGCAGGTACAGCTTACTCCAGACAGTGTGGCAGGTACAGCTTACTCCAGACAGTGTGGCAGGTACAGCTTACTCCAGACAGTGTAGCAGTACAGCTTACTCCAAACGGTGTGGAAGATACAGCTTACATCACACAGTTTGGCAGGATACAGTCTACATCACACAGTGTGGTAGGATACACTCTACATCACAGTGTGGCAGGATACAGCGAGTGTGTAGAAGTAATGACTGTGATATAATGTGGTCCCCTGAGGGCGTCTTCCTCTCGTTAATTTTATGTTAAAGTATGTTATTCATGTATAAACTGGACCAAGAGGGAAGGTTCTGCTGCAGGAGGCCATACGGGTCCTCCCTCCACAGTCCTCCTCATAACACTGCTGCAGGAGGCCACACGGGTCCTCCCTCCACAGTCCTCCTCATAACACTGCTGCAGGAGGCCATACGGATCCTCCCTCCACAGTCCTCCTCATAACACTGCTGCAGGAGGCCATACGGGTCCTCCCTCCACACGCCTCCTCATAACACTGCTGCAGGAGGCCACACGGGACCTCCCTCCACACTCCTCATAACACTAGATCTAATATCACAGGGTCCTTGGGGTGGCGACTTACCCTCATGCATCATCCATTAAAAACTGTTGCTAACGACGTGGACCGTGTGTAAAGTTGACAAACAGGCGGACGTCCAGCAGTGGGGTGCCGTGAGGAGGCCGACACAACGCCCAGAAAGAATGGGTTTAATATAACCTGGTCCCCTGGGGCAGACTTACCCCCCTCGTGCATTATACACCGGGATATATTTTTAACGACATAAACTGTGTATAAACTAGAGAGCCAGACAGTCAAACAGACCACAACGGCTCCCCTCCACACGACATAAAGAAATAATATAACTTGATCCCCTGGGGTCGACTTCCCCCTTGTATAATATAAATTCAAATCCATATTTTTTCATGGTTTAACTAGACAAGCAGACGGACACTCAGAGAAGCCACAAGCACGCCCCTCACACACACACACAGCTCCTAGAAATAATGAATGTAATATAGCGTGGTCCCCTGGGGCGGCTTCCCCTCGCCGCCCAGCCGCTCATCTAAAACCTATCATAATTCCTATATTTGCCAGAGCTGCGTTATGGAGCCGCGCTGATGACACTGTAAAACGCCCTCCCCCTCCTGCTGACAATTTACAGTCCCCAACACGCGGGATAATGGAAGAACTCCCCTCCAGGCCAATATGGGAACCGTAACATATTGTGTCGCAGCGCCACGACCCACACAAGTACAGTAGGGCCTCCCGCTCCCTCCACCACCATCACTCACACAGACACCCTCCTTCCCTCCCTCCTCACTGGCTAAGCTGATGGTAGTGGTGGTGGTGGAAGGGATAGTGATGCTCACCCAAACAATCATCACTCACACGGACACCTTTCTCCTCCCTCCTTCCCTCTTCCCTCACTCATTCACTTGGTGGTGGTAGCGAGGGCAGGATAATGGTGGTGGTGGTGGTGGTGGTGGTGGTGGTGGAGGGTGGAGAATGATGATGGTGGTGGTGGTGGTGAATCTTCGTTGATCATCACTCATACGGACCTTCCTCCCTCCCTCCCTCCCTCCCTCCCTCCATCCATCCATCCCTCCCTCCCTCCATCCATCCCTCCTCACTCACTTAGGTGGTGTGGTGATGTGGTGATAGTGAGGTCGGATGCTGGCTTCATAGTAGTAGTAGTGGTAACTGGTGGTAGTAGTTGTGATGGTGGTAGTTAATGTAGTGACAAATGACACCATAGTTATTAAACTGGCTGTGATGCTTACTCCAGCTAACCATAACTTACAGTGACAACTCCAATGGCTCAGTTAACGACAGTGATACAGTGAAGGCGACCCCCCGTAGTTCAGGACCCCTCGTTTATTAATTCCCGACAGTGATTTATACACCACAAATACTTCTCTTTCTCTTTCTCAGCAGAATCTGTCTCAAGGTATATATTTCTCTTCTCGTGACTTGTACAGTCCCCTTCACTAGTGCATTTACAGGGGCTCGTCATATAAGCATTCCACAAATCATTACATTGAGATATTTGTTTTAATATTTTTTTTTAATTTAATTCTATAGTTTGTTTACTATCGTGAGTCTCCTGTTGAATGTACACACACACAGCACTGCCACACTGCACAAAACCTGATGAGCGCAGTGAAGGGTACAGTACAGCCAGCTAACTAAGATCCGTTCACCTCTCTCTCTGAATCACGAACCCGGAGATTCAAACTCGTGAACCCGTAACATTTATAATTAGAATAATGTATCAGCCTACTGCTTCGGGTTCATGAGTCTGAATTTCCGGGTTCGTGGTTCAGAGGGAGAGGTGACTGTACTATAAGGTTCTCTCTCCGCTCTCACAACGCCCCGGAGAATGAAAACAAACCAACACTTGAACCAGAATCGCTTTGGAGTTGTTTTGGTAAAGTCACAGAGTTCAATGATAGTTTGCCTTACTTTGCCGTAGTGTGTGTGTGTGTGAGTGTGAGTGTGAGTGTGTGTGTGTGTGGACTATAAGAAGACTATGTGTTATGGTGATAATGGTGTTATGGTGGTGATAGTGACCCCGCCAACAACGGATAGTGAAAATCATAAGGAGACGGGATGATAGCGACATTCACCATATGTCTAGTATCACCTTCATTTTTATTTAAGTTCACTGTAATTAATAATGACTGAAGAAATATAATGATGATAGTGAGGTGTGAAGATGATGATGACATAACCAATTCCCCCGTCTAACCGTCACCTTCTGTCAATTCTACTGTCGAATTAAATGCCTCGAGGAGTAGACGGTCCAGGTGTAGTCGACTGATAAGAGGGCGGGAAAGAGACAGGTTAGGGAAGGTATTTTTAATTAAGAGGCCGGGACTGGTGATGTCAGCTACACTTGCTACGGCTGCTCCTTGTGAGAAGTAAACCAATTATCGAGGAGCACTGTGACGTCATTCACCTCCCAAACAATCATCGAGAAGCATTGTAACGTCATTTGCCTTTCTACCAATCATCGAGAAGCTTTGTGACGTCATTAGCCTTTCTACCAATTAGCGAGAGGCAATGTGACGTCATTCCCATCTCTACCAATCGTTGTGTTGTGACGTCATTTACCTACCTCCAGACCGTGAACAACATGACGTCATTACCAAAGTTACATGTCTCCCAATTTCTTCACGCTATTGGCTGTCAACTAAGTGTTATCGGATGAAAATAAAGTGTTGATGGCTTATTTAGTTTGAATGTTTACCGCTATTTGTACACCTGTATTGAGTGAGAAATTTACTGTCTGTCTGTCTGTCTGTCTGTAACACGTCATGAGAAGAGAATCTGAGGTGTCATGTAAGGTCTGTCGAGGTGGTGTTGGTGGTGATGGTGGTTGTGGTAGTAGTAAGGGAGGTGGTGGATGGTAAGGGTGATGGTAGTGGTGATGGTGGTAGTGGTGGTGATGGTGGTAGTGGTAGTGGTGGTGGTAGTGGTGGTGATAGTGGTGGTGATGGTGGTAGTGGTGGTGGTGATGGTGGTGGTGGTGGATGGTGGTAGTGGTGGTGATGGTGGTAGTGGTGGTGATGGTGGTAGTGGTGGTGGTAGTGGTGGTGGTCCAACTACCAGGGTCTTGTTCTTAGTTACTATGACAGACAATTTATCAGAAAGAGAAAGATGGCGCAGGGTGTCGGAACAGCTACCGTGGAGGGAGGGAGGGAGGGGTCTAAGGAGGAACGAGGGAGGGGTCTAAGGAGGAGCGAGGGAGGGGTCTAAGGAGGAGCGAGGGAGGGGTCTAAGGAGGAGCGAGGGAGGGGTCTAAGGAGGAGCGAGGGAGGGGTCTAAGGAGGAGGGAGGGAGGGGTCTAAGGAGGAGCGAGGTTGGGGTCTAAGGAGGAGCGAGGGAGGGGTCTAAGGAGGAGCGAGGGAGGGGTCTAAGGAGGAGCGAGGGAGGGGTCTAAGGAGGAGCGAGGGAGGGGTCTAAGGAGGAGCGAGGGAGGGATCTAAGGAGGAGCGAGGGTCTAAGGGAGGGAGGAGGGTCTAAGGAGGAGCGAGGTTGGGGTCTAAGGAGGAACGAGGGAGGGGTCTAAGGAGGAGCGAGGGAGGGTCTAAGGAGGGAGGAGGGGCTAGGAGGAGGAGGGGTCAAGGAGGAGGGAGGGGTCTCAGGAGGAGCGAGTGATGGGAGGAAGGGAGGGAGGGAGAGGGAGTGATAGGGAGAGGGAGGGAGGGAGTAATAGGGAGAGGGAGGGAGACTCAGGTGATAGAATAAACAATGGGGAGAGCGTCAAGGCTGCGGTGACCAAGCCATTTGTCAATTAGCTTGAGATCGGCAACTGCGCTCCCTCCCCCCCCCCCCCCTCCTTCTCACCGCTTTCCCTCCCTCCTTCTCAACTCCTTGCCGCTTTCTCTCCTTTACTCCTTCCCCCTCTTTCCTACCTTCCCTCCCTCTTCGCCTCATTCCCTCCCTGATTCCGTTCCTCCTCCCTCCCTCTCTCCCTCCCCCCTCCTTCCTTCTCTCTTCCAGACCTTCCACTCCGCTTTCCTCCCTTACTCCGCCATCTTGTCGCTCGCTCTCTCTCTCTCTCTTCGTCAAATACAAACACAATAGATACAATATACCACTATAACGAAACTATATGTATAACAGTGACGTAATATAACGGCACTATAGGTACAACATTGACCTACTATAAGTTACGGGAGTATGAATATATCACAAAATATTTTAATACCCCTTAAACAATCCTCAATACGTTTTCTATAAGTTTTAGTCCTGCCAGAGTCACGACCTCAACATATTTCAATGTAATCGTGTATTTTATCGTGAATTAAAATAAGAATCATGTTACCTCTAAGTTAAAAGTCCCACATCGTTATATAGTTCGTCAGTAAAGGTCAAAGGTCATATTCTAACAGGTTAATGAGTAGTTATTTTCTTACCTGTATAACGTCGACGGCTTCAGAACTCTCGATTTGTTTGATGTTGAAACGATCCACTTCGATAATATTTTCGCTAATTGGTCCAAATTCTTGCTTTTCTATGGTACTTTTCAACGTTATAACTCATGCGGGTAATAATTCACTCATTCGCGGTAATGTTGGGTTGATGTTGTCACTGTAAATGTTGTAAATTGGGTGTAAAAAGGTGAAAAACTTCACGATAATAAAATAACTGTTTACTCCCTCACAGTTGGTTGCTTACTGAACCTTGGCCCTTGCTCTCAAAAGCTTACCTCCTGTCTTTCTGATTGGTCACTGCTAACCTTCCGCTAGGTTCTAATTGGTTACTGTTAGCTCTCTCCTTAAATCTAATTGGCCACTGTTGATGTTATCATTAAGTCTTTGACGATGAATGTTTAACCCTTTGAGGATAATGGTTTAAACTTGAGGACGATGATACATTAAACCATCGTCTCTCAAAAGATTAAACACTTGTCCTCAGAAGATTAAACCATCGTCCTCAAAGTAGTAAACCAACGCATTCAAAGGCTAAAATAGGAATTAAATCGACTCTCCTGTTCGTGGTACTTTTTCAACATACTCATTCATCCTACCCCCTGTTGACATCATGCACACACTGAACACTAGCGTCTGAATTTGACGTCCAAAGCATATTGAGTTCTTTACCACTGAGTCCAGCCAGAGTATATCCGTGGAAATAGTCGTCTTATTTGCATATCATATGATGTGGATATACTCGAGGTGATGTAAAAGTATACTCCATGAAAGAGATATATCATACGGATAGTATACTTGGTGAATTTGATGAATTGGATATATAACTAATATAATTTACCGTGAAATGGTGATATAATTTACAAGTATAATCAGTTAAATAATCCCGTTTTTTACACTTTAAGTTAAATAAATAATATAACATAAAATAAACTCAGTGAAATATATATAGCTACATTATAAACATGAAATATAACGTATAATAAATATGATATGCTGGGTGGCTCAGGGCGAAGTATACTCGCTGTAGTGATGATCATATTAACAGTTTATAAGTTCGTGAACATATGCAGCATAGCACGGTACTTGGCTGGCAGGGGGAGGGGAGGGGTGAGGGAGGGGGGAGGGGAGGGGGGAGGGAGGGGGGTGGGAGGGGTGTTAGGGCGTGGTCACCATTGTCCAGTAATGGAATGACCCTGAACGAGGTAATGGAAGCGGTCCTGATAACTAGGAGGGGGAGGGAAGGGGGGAGGGGAGAAAAGAGGGAGGAGTAGGAAGAAGGGGGAAGACATGAGGAGGACGAAGGGGAAGGTAGCGGATGAAGGAGGTAAACAAGAAGAATAGAAGGTGGATAAGGATGAAGAAGATGGTAGATGATGATAAAAGAAGGAGTGGAGGAGAAGGAAGAAGGAAGACTATAATAATTGGAAGTAGAAGAGAAGAATAAAGAGAAGAATGAGTTGGAGGAAGTGGAGGGAGAGAGGGGAAGAAGAGAAGGAGGAAAAGGAAAAGAAGCAAGACCAGAAAGAGGAGGTGAAACTCGTGATAACTGGAGGGGGAGGAAGGTAGCTGGTGATAACTCGAGGAGGAAGAGGAGGGCATATCGTGATAACTGGTGGAAGAGGATGATGATGGGAAGGGGAGAGAGGGAGAGATGATGAAGTATATTCGAAGGGGTGAAGCAGAGAATAAAGGAGAGAGATAGATAGATAGATAGATAGATAGAGAGAGAGAGAGAGAGAGAGAGAGAGAGAGAGAGAGAGAGAGAGAGAGAGAGAGAGACTGTGGTTGACTGTTAACTGTGGCTAACTGTTTACTTGGCTGACAGTCTCCATCCTCTCTACCACATACACCACCACCACCACCACCAATACCACAACCACCACTACTACAAACACCATCACCCCCCCCCCCCCACAACAGACACCCAACCACCCACCACCATTGCACCATTACCCCTATCCACCCCCTAAACACCCCCACCCACACTAGCCACCCACCCAGCCACCCACTCGCCTTAAGACAATAAATTGGCAAAATGTCCAATAAACACTGCGGAAATACAATAAACTTTACGCTGCACAAGAAGCAAAACCACTCGGGTCAAGAGAAGGCTATACACCATGCGTTTAGGGCAGTGTATAGCAGTGTGGTGTATAGGTGTATGGTGTATAGCTCTGTGGTGTAAATATGTGGGATGTATAGCAGTGTGGTGTATAGGTGTATGGTGTATAGCTCTGTGGTGTAAATATGTGGGATGTATAGCAGTGTGGTGTATAGGTGTATGGTGTATAGCTCTGTGGTGTAAATATGTGGGGTGTATAGCAGTGTGGTGTATAGGTGTATGGTGTATAGCTCTGTGGTGTAAATATGTGGGATGTATAGCTGTGTGGTAAATAAAACTACGACACCAACTACACGTACAGGTTAAGTTGGTATTGTGTTGTATAGTGTATTATGTGATATGTGTATGCCAAACTTTACTAATAAGAAATACAAGACAATATACACGCAGTTGTATGGGTTCCTTGGTGGTTTATGAACACTGTAAAGGGGAAGACTCACTCTACACCACGTATAAATTTCTCTTCACATAAAAAAGAGAGGATTAGGAGTCTAAGCGCCTTGGCTTTTGTTTATTATTTTTGGCGCGGAGCGGTTAAACTCCAAGATCCGGAATCTCAAACTAGGAGTAGGAGAGAGAGGATTACAGAGCGATAGCGTCTTAGTACACTCCTAACGCTCTTTTGTATCTATATTTATGTCCTAACTTAAGTCAGCTAGTCGTAAATATTCTCAAATCCTCAGTTAAGGGGAGAGAAATATCGTGAGACGATTAGAATTCAGGTTCTTTTGATGTTATGATTTGGGAGATAATGTAAAATAAATAACGCGTTGGTAACTTAGCACCAAATATGCGTCTCTGCTAAGTGAGTCGCGTTTCCCATCCCAATATTTATTTATCTTTTATTCCATCGTATAGGGGCGATCATAGTAACGTCATTTGCTATTGTGAGGTGGCGTAGATAACAATAATAATAATAATAATAATAATAATAATAATACCTTCATGTCAGTAATAGATTTCCCAATCAGCATAATCAATATTAGTCCTTTCAGCAGCCGTTTAAAGCCTTCAGATACTCAGAACATTTCTATCAGCCACTCAGCGTAATCTTGAATATCATGTGGACACTCAGATTGATTACTCACATACACGACACTTACCAAGACCACTCACACACACACACACACACACTTAACATTCAGAATGGACACTTACACCACTCGATACTCAGAAAGACCACTCACACGGAATTCGACACTCATAATAACCACTCAGGGCGCTCACACACACACACACACACACACATATATACACCACTCAACACTCAGAAAGACCACACACACACACACACACACACACTGTCTTGTCAGCTTTCTCGATTACATATACCGCCATCTCGAGAAACGAAAAACGTCTGTAGCTGTCGCCTTCATTGATTTCACTAAAGCATTCGACCTAGTCGACCACAATATAATCATCAACAAAGCTATTGACCTCGGGCTTCGGAGAAGTCTTATACCATGGCTTACAGACTTCCTCAGTGACCGACGCCAAGCTGTACGCTTCCGAGGGGCTGTCTCCACCTTTCAGTCACTCACCTGTGGCGTCCCCCAAGGCACCAAGATGGGACCACTCTGCTTCCTTATGCTCATCAATGATGCCCTAAGAGAAACCTCTGCTCGCTGGAAATATGTCGACGACTCCACCATTGGGATCAACGTCAACAATTCTGCTCCCAACTATACCGCCCTTCAGGATTTATTGAACAGTCTCCAAAACTGGGCCACCAACAACCATGTCACCATCAACCATACCAAGACCATGGTTATGCACATCAACCTCTCCTCCGACATTGTCCCACCTCCTTCCATTACTCTAGGTCCGAACATACCCCAGGTTGTAGATTCCACGAAGCTCCTCGGCGTCACCATAGACAACAAACTAAATTGGAAACCACACGTCAGTGAAGTTGTCAAATCCTCCAGTTTCCGTCTCCACCTCCTCCGCCGACTCAAGTCCCTCGGAGTTCCTGCACCCGAGCTCCTCAGTGTTTACACAACATTCATACTTCCCAAGCTCACCTATGCCTCCCCCACCTGGTCTTCCTCCCTAAATGCCACACAACGTAAACACCTAGAAAAAGTGCAAAAGAGGGCATGCAAGATTATTCTCTCCCCTTTCTACTCCACATATCAAGAAGCGCTCAACACACTGACCCTTTCGACTCTCACTGACCATCACCACAACCTCATCTGCAAATTTGGTAAGAAGCTTCTACACCAGTGGTTCTCAACCTTGTTTTGTTTGCCCCCATATACCCCTTTCACCATATGTCAGAATGTCATTCCCCCTCCTTTCCAAGATTGTCTGCCTCAAAAAGTGCATTCCAAATAATATGCATATAATATTGAAAATCCTTTATTTTTTCCATATTAGTATCAGTTTCCCCCCCCCCCCTGAAAACCTGAGGGGGGGGAAATTCCCCCCCGGTTGAGAACCCCTGTTCTACACCATCCTCGACACCGGCTCCTACTACCACCTGAGATCCCTAGCCCGAGAATTGCTGTTCGACACCACAACCGCATCCAGCCCATACGTGCACGAACTGATCGCTATAAGAACAGCCCAGTCCCAACCATTGTAAAAATTATCAATAACCTGTAATAAACCAGTGTATTCACTCCCAGTAAACACTACTCCTTGCACTGTCACTATGTTGAAATGAACTGTAGTTTGAGCTTTTCCCCATCTAGTTATTATATGTCCTATTTGTGTCACTTATGTTACTTGTATATTATTTGTAATTCGAAACCCATTCCCCAAATATGTAACTGTATATTTTCAGCCTTCTGGCTGCCAAGCTCTTTCATTAAACCGTTAATTATTATTATTATTATTATTACACACACACACACACACACACACACACACACACACACACACACACACTCAGGCTATATAGAGTCACTCACAATATACCTGTTTAACTTATCAATGTCCCTTCTACTCCCTGACACACACTGGAATTAGTTAGGGAGTGGACTAAACATTCCTGTCCTGAGCCTAATTTATGTAGACGAAGGGAGTGGGGCGGGGTAGGAAGGAGGGGCTGTAGAAAGGAGGGAAAGGAGGGACTGTAGGATGGAGGAGGAGGGACTGTAGGAAGTAGGAGGGGCTATAGGAAGGAGGAGGGGCTGTAGGATGGAGGAGGTGGGGCTGTAGGAAGGAGGAAGAGGGGCTGTATGATGGAGGAGGTGGGAGGAGGGGGTCTAGGAAGGAGGAGAAGGGGCTGTAGGATAGAGGAGGAGGGACTGTAGGAAGAAGGAGGAGGAGGAACTGTGCAGTGAAGGTACTACATTGAAGGAGGGATTAACTGTAGGAAAGACTGACTGTTCTGTCGAAATAAGGAGGGATTATGTAAGGAAGAAGGAGGGGTTGTAGGAAGGAGTGACCATCATAACCCTCCTCTCTTGGTTGTATTGTAGCCTCACTTATTGGATTTGTCGCAGAGGATCCATAACTAATCATGTGGGTGTTGTGATGGTAGCGGCAGGGGGTCCAGAATGTCCTTAACACTCCCATCATTCTCGCCTGTGAGTAAGGGGGGTAAGGGGGAGCTCTAAGGGGGTCGTGAAATTCTAAGGGGAGGCCATGGCACCCCCTAATACCCTAATAGTTTTCGTATGTGACTAAGGGGAAGCTCTAAGGGGATATGACACCCCCCTAGCACCCTAATAGTTCTCGTCTGTGGCTAAGGAAGAGCTCTAAGGGGGGACATGACACCACTAATACCCTTTCCATTCTCTCCCTTGGTTACGGGGAATCTGTAAGAGTAAGGAACATCTACTCCCACCACCCCCTCAACCCCCTCCCCTCCCCAACTCCCCTTTTCCCACCACACCTCCCCTCCCCATCTCCCCTTTCTCCCATCACCTCCTCAACCCCCCCTCCCTTTTCCCACCACCCTGTCAACTCCCTTCCCCTCCCTATTTCACCCATCTTCCACCACCCCCTGAACCCCTTCCAATCTCCCTATCACCCCCCCCCCACATTAATACCCCCTACCGAACGAAAGATATATCGCCCCGCTAAACTGCTTAGTTAGTCTGTGTCATCAGCTGTAGCAATCAAGGAGCTCAACTTATTCACTAAACCTCATTATTTATTCCCACCGTGAATGAGGGATGAATGAAGGCATGTATGATGATGAGTGTGTGTTTGTGTGTGTCTGTAGGAAATGGGGGGGGGGTTAATGTTTATGTGTGGTAGTGGCCATGTGTGGTAGTGGCCATGTGTGGTAGTGGCCCTATGTGGTAGTGGCCATACGTGGTAGTGGCCATATGTGGTAGCGGCCATACGTGGTAGTGGCCCTATGTGGTAGTGGCCCTATGTGGTAGTTGCCATACGTGGTAGTGGCCCTATGTGGTAGTGGCCCTATGTGGTAGTAGCCATACGTGGTAGTGGCCCTATGTGGTAGTGGCCCTATGTGGTAGTGGCCATACGTGGTAGTGTCTATATGTGGTAGTGGCCCTATGTGGTAGTGGCCCTATGTGGTAGTGGCCATACGTGGTAGTGGCCATACGTGGTAGTGGCCATACGTGGAGGTGGCCCTATGTGGTAGTGGCCCTATGTGGTAGTGGCCATACGTGGTAGTGGCCATACGTGGTGGTGGCCCTATGTGGTAGTGGCCCTATGTGGTAGTGGCCCAATGTGGTAGTGGCTAAACGTGGTAGTGGCCATACGTGGTAGTGGCCATACTTAATAGTGGCCATATGCGGTAGTAGTGGTCGTGTGTGGTGAACATAATGGCGGTATCTCTTCCACGAACTGAACACATTAGGCTGATAATGTTCCAAGCCAGTGAACAGGAACCCGCGGACACTATAACTTAATGGGACACTCGGACACGCCCTCTCCACACCCCCACAACCACTTAACACTGCAGGACACCCATAAGACCTTAACCCACTATACGTCGTTCATACACAGCGAATACCAAGTTGTGGTCGTTAATACACCACAAATACCAAGTTGTGGTCGTTTATACACCGTGAATACCAAGTCTAGGTCATTCATACAAAGCGAATACCAAGTCGAGGTCGTTCATACACCGTGAATACTAAGTCGAAGTCGTTCATACACCGCGAATACATAGGTCGTTCATATTACCACTATCACCAACATTAATATCAAGTGGCATCAATGTTGGCAGACATGTACAGTGAATCCCCGACGGCCGGCCCTTCACTCTGGAGTAGCGGGGGACACTGGCCTGCTGAGGGAGTCGGGGCCGGGCGGGCGGGTGGGTGGGCGGGAGGGCGAGCAGAGGGGCGGGCGGAGGGACCTTCCTTCCCTCGTCACAACATATGGGCGGTGTTGGTGGACCCTGCTGACCATATGCTGATGGTAAGGGTGACATAAAGGGAGATTTACCTCGTTTACCTCCTCCTCTTTCTTCTCCTTTCCATCACTCTCCTCCTTCTTTTCGTTCTCTCTTTCTCCTCTTCCTTCTCCTTCTTTTTTCCTCTTCCTCTTCTTTCTCTTTCTTCTTTTCATCACTCTCCTCCTTCTCCTCTTTCTCCCTTTATCCACTTCCTCCTCCTTCTCTCTATGTTTATTCTCTTCCTCCTCTTCCTGTTCTTCCTCTTCCCCTACTCCTCTCCCTTATCATCTCCCTATTTCCCTTTTATCCTCCCATCTACACTCCCCATTCTCCCATACAAGCTCAAACCTCCCCTTCTCCTCCCTTCATCTCTGTACCCTCCCCCCCCCCTATTACCCCTCCTCCCCCCTATTACCCCTCCTCACCCCCCCCCCCCCCATGGGAAGACCTCACCCGGACGACACATGGGGAAGATGATCCCATTTTCCGCTTGAGTTTGTCCACAATGCGACCTTGAAAGATAATGGGTCTTAGGAAGGTAATTGTGGTGGGGACACGTGGCAGGGCAGGCAGTGTGTGTGTGTGTGTGTGTGGAAACGAATCCTACCAATCCCATATACCGCGTTTCGCCAATCACATTCTAATATAACTCTATTTCTAACCTTTTATCTAATCCTATTGTCAGTTCTCTAATCATGTACTAATCCTGGGGGGTCTATATTTTAGTCTTCGTCCAATCACGCTAGGATTTTTCTAACCTAGACCAATCAGGATTTGTTTACCCTCTAATCTCAACTCCCTGTTTCATCCCTCATCCAATCACAACAAGGCAACAAACTGACTGATTCTAAGCTGACATGGTAGTGGACGTGTCAGAGTTTAGTAATGAAGCAAGAGTTATGTCACAGGTAAATAAAGCGACGTCATGAGAGAGAGAGAGAGAGAGAGAGAGAGAGAGAGAGAGAGAGAGAGACAGACAGACAGGCTTACCCTACAACAATAGGCTCTCCCCTCTAAGCTCTCAGGCGGGGTTTAAAAAAAAAACGACTCCATCTGTTGAAGGTTTTAATATAAGCTCTTTTGCTTTTGTCCTCGTAACGGGGATTAAATACCACGACTTACAGGCAGACAGACACTGAGACACACACACTGACAGACATATAAACACTGACAGACAAAAAGACAGACAGGTAAACAGATAAATGATTGAATAGATAAATAGTTAAGGAAAATATGTAGACAGAAATACAGTTGTTATCTCTCTCTCTCTCTCTCTCTCTCTCTCTCTCTCTCTCTCTCTCTCACACACACACACACACACACACACACACACACACACACACACAGGTTGGAACATATTACTGACGTCACGGATGGAAGGAGTCACGGTGTTGCCAGATGTTGCTGTTAATGGTTCTTGATGGTCGTTAATGGATCCTAAACGGTGGCTGGTGTGTGGTGGCTGCTGTTAATGGTAGAGCTGTTGAAGGTTGTTAATGGTTGAGTTGTTAAGGGTGTTATTGGTTGGTTGTTGAGGGCTGTTAATGGTTGAGTTGTTAAAGGCTGTTATTGGTTGGTTGTTGAGGGCTGTTAATGGTTGAGTTGTTAAAGGCTGCTAATGGTAGAGCTGTAGAAGGCTGTTAAAGGATTAAATTTTTCTGTTAATATTATCATTGCTAATATTATGAATGGCTGTTAATGGCATACTATTGGCCAATCATTAAACAGATTAATTATGAATGGCTGTT